>MNCI01022121.1:28338-157864 GCA_015680685.1 Gnetum montanum | reverse complement strand
GAAAAAGTAAAATGGCTGAAAAAGGAGGTGTTGAAAACAAAATTTGTACACTCCAAGAAAATTATGGTTCTGAAGAAGAAAAATCAAAGAATGAGGATAAATGGGAGTTATACTTTGATGGTTCATGTAATTCAGAAGGTGTAGGAGTTGATATAGTTATATTAAGGAATGATTCACCTGAAATTCTTAAAGTAATTCATATATCTTTCCCTTGTACTAACAAAAAAGATGAGTATGAAGCTTTATGTATTGGTATAAAAATAGCTCTAGAAAAAAAGATCAGAGTAATCACTATAAAAGGAGACTCAAAATTATTTTGTGAATAAGTAAAGGGTAACTATGTCGTAAAGAGCTCATTCTTAAGACCTTATAAGCAATTGGCTTGTAAGATGTTAGATCAATTTCAACATTGCCGAATAGAGCATATAAATAGAGCAGATAATTTTATAGTAGATGATTTGGCAAAGGCAGTTTCAACATTGGATATGCAAATAATAGAAAGTTATAAAGATGTCATGATTGAAGAAAAACATCATCCATCAGTACCAGATAATCTAAGACATTTACAAGTATTTGAAGATGATGATCAAGTACTAAGATTTATGAAAAACAAACAAGAATTTGAGGGTCAAGTGATACCTGAAACGTCATCAAACTCCAAAGCTAAGTTCATTCCAAAAAAGATGATTGACTTGGAACATGAGTTCAAGAAAAATTTACTTACTAGAAAGGATATACAAAACCTAGATAGTCAAGCTTTTGAGGTAGTGAATTTTGGATTAGATAGGATGCCAAAGATGTTGAATGTTACAAAGAAAAGAGATTCGAGTTTCAAGCAAAACTTGTTAACATATCTAAGAAATAATTTGGATAATTTTGCTTGGTATTATGATGATCTTAAATCTTTTATACTAGATGTGATGACACATAAAATTCCTTTAGTAGAAGGTTGTAAAATAGTCAAGCAAAAACAAAGAAAATTTAATCCATCATTTGAACTAGCTATGGAAACCGAAATCAAGAAGTTGTTGCAAGCACGAATCATATATCCAGTACGATATTCAACATGGCTTGCTAACCTTGTTCCAGTGAGAAAGAAAAATGGTGATATAAGGCTTTGTGTAGACTTTAGAAATCTCAATGATGCCTCAAAAAAGGATAAATATCCACTTCCAAAAATTGATGAGATGTTGATTAAAGTCTCAGGTTCTCAAGTATATTCTTTCTTAAATGGTTTCTCAGGTTATAATCAAATCGTGGTAGATAAGAATGATAGATACAAAACCAAATTTATCACCAAATGAGGAACTTTCGCTTACCAAAGAATGCCATTCAGATTGTCAAATGCTGGAGCTACTTTCCAAAGAGAAATGGATTTAGCAATTAAGGATTTATTAGGAAAATTTGTGGTGGTTTATTTGGATGATATTACAATATTTTTAAAGAAAAAAGAAGATCATATTAATCATCTCCAGCAAGTTTTCGACAAATGTCATGAGTTTGGTATTTCATTAAATCCTAAGAAGTGTATCTTCGGGGTTAAATCCAGAAGCTTATTAGGCCATGTGATATGTCAAGAAGGAATTTCCATAGACAATTCCCGAATCCAAGTAGTATAGAATATTGAGCATCCCATAAGTAAGAAATCACTTAGATCTTTCTTTGGGAAGATAAACTTTGTGAAAAAGTTCATCCCTGGGATTACTGAAATTACCAAACCTTTGATGCATATGCTAAAAAAGGATGTCCAAGTAGAGAAAACACCAGAATCAGAAAGAGCTTTATCAAAAATTAAAAATTCTATACAAGAGGCTCCATATTTGGTGAAGCCTAAGCTAAAAGAATATTTTTGATTATATTCTTTTGTTTAAAATGATTCTATCATTGTCGTTTTAACACAAAAAGATGATGAAGGTCAAGATGAACCAATTGGATTTTTTGGGTATTAGTTGAAAGGTTCAGAATTAAATTATTCAGACTTAAAGAAACAAGATTTTGCAGTCATTAAAGCACTTCAGCATTTTAAATATTATTTGGAAAGTTCATTAGTACACATTATGCTAATTGAACCTGTAGTCAAGCGATTCATAGCCCAAAATGAGATTGGATTAAAAAAAGGAAAATAGATTATAAAGTTGCAAAGTTTCATATTTTCATTGGAAATATGCAAAAAAATTAAGGGAATGGGATTAGCCAAGTTAATGACTAGAGAAAGTGAAGTATGCACACTTGACACCCATGAAGAGAATTGGTATGAGAAAATTCTCAAATTTCTTAATACAAGGAAAATCCCAAATAATTTAACTACAAGTCAAAAGAGAGCTTTCTTCAAAAGATCATGAAGATTCGTTGTTAAAGATGGTATATTATATAGAGAATATTTTCAAGAGGTTTTATTGGAATGTGTTCATAATGATCAAATTAGTTTCATTTTGGAACAATTTCATGATCATTTGAATTTATTTTATGAATCCCCTAAGTCGACTATGCAACATATACTTTGATATGGATATTACTGGCCTTCCATGTATCACGACATTAGTTCAAAGATTTAAAAATGCTATAAATGTCAAATTCATGGGCCCAAAATTAAAAAAGCTAGAGCCCCTTTAAAGCCAGTGGTTGCAGATAGATCATTTCAGCAGTGGGGTTTGGATTTTATTGGTACAATTACTCCTTCAAGATTTGGACACAAGTTTATTCTCACAAATACTGATTATTTCACTAAATAGTCTGAAGCAAAGGCTCTAAGAGGAAGTTCAACATCAGATGTGATTAAGTTTTTAGAAGACCACATTCTAAGTAGATTTGGTCTACCCGAAGTGTTAGTGTCAGACAATGGACCTACCTTCGAATCTGAAGAGTTTATCAAATGGGCATCAGAAAAATATATTTTCTTATTTTCCTCCTAAAACTATTATCCTAAAGGAAATGGCCTAGCAGAATCCACCAATAAAAAGCTTATCGCTTATATTAAAAAATCGATGGATAGAAATCCAAGAAATTGGATCAATTATCTACAATCTGTATTATGGTCAGATCAAATTAGATTCAAGAGAGCTATTGGGACATCACCATATAACTTAGTCTATGGTTTGCCAGCAAGAATTACAAATAAGATTGTAAGCTCAGCTTCTAAATTTGTACAAAGATATAGTGAAAAAAAATGATAAAGATAGAAGTTTCATGACTTTGCTTATTAAAAGAGAAGCTGAAATAGATAAAGTAAGGGATAATTTGTTACAGAATACCTCTCAAGTTAAAAGATGGTTTGATAGGAAAGCTCTGAAATGAACTTTTAAGATAGGGGACCTTGTCCTATTATGGAATATGAAAAAATTGAATAAATTTATACCAATATGGATTGGTCCATTTCA
Source organism: Gnetum montanum (assembly GCA_015680685.1). Lineage (NCBI taxonomy): Eukaryota > Viridiplantae > Streptophyta > Gnetopsida > Gnetales > Gnetaceae > Gnetum > Gnetum montanum. The sequence continues at coordinate 154,487 of MNCI01022121.1, read as the reverse complement.
AATTACAAAACAATTATCAGAGGATACTTACAAGTTATCAACTTTGGATGGCATGAAATTGCAATTTCCATATAATTTTTTGCATATAAAACATTATTTTGGACAATTGCATACAACTTGAAGATATCCTTACATAAAAGTAATATATGTATATATTATTAGATATAATATTACTAATATTACTAGGAGTAGAGTATTAATTATTATGTTTAATTATGCTATTGGTATATAGTTAGACAAGTAGATAGTTTATTATAATAATAAATATATTTAGGATTAAATTAGTAAATAGTTTAATTTCTACAAGTGAAACAAGTGAAAGCCTATAAGTGAAACAAGTGAAATCCTACAAGTGTGAAAAGTGGAGAGGGTGACTCATCCACCACTTAGTGAGGATTGTGACAAGTGGTTCGAATTCCTAAAAAGAGGGAAAATTGGTTGAAGACTCTTAGGGGAGATTTTAAATTTCTAGCACCTATAAAAAGAGGATTGGGTTGCCTAGGATTTCATCATCTTCTAATTCAAGTTGAGTAGAGAAATTAAGAGAGAGCTAATTTGAAAGAGAAGATGGAGTTTGGGAGAACAATGAAAAAGCCTTTCATTCCTTATGTGATGGGATGTTTCCCTGAACATGTGTTGAAGGCTTACTTGAAAGCTAGAGCATGTGGAGCACTGAAAGAGTGTCCTTTTATGGCCTGGTTGGCTGATGAATTCTCATTCCTCATAAGAGGTTTACAGATAGAGTCAAATGTTTGGGGGCAATATCAAGATTGCACCTAAGAAGAGGAGAATGGAGAAGAGTAACCAATCAATGAAGAGTCATGGGCATGGGAAGAGGCCTTTGTCTCCTAAGAGGAAAATGAAGGACCCAATTGGGAAAAATAGAAGAGTGCATTTGAAAAAGAAAATGAGAAGAGTGCTGAAGAAAAAGTTCCAGTAGATCAAGTTGAGAGTTCCACTAAGCCAGAAAACAACAGAACAACCTTCATCACTTTAGAAGTTGCCTATGAGATAGTTAGAGATATGAGAATTCCTACTAGAGTAACCCTCAAAGTTTTGTTCCCATCTCAAGAATAGTCCATGAATGAAGAACTTGATAATGTACAGTTTTTTGTTTTTCTTAGGAATGAGGTTTTTATACCATCAAACCTTATGTTTAATGGGAATTTTCCTCCAAAATGATTTTTGTCAACTGTAAAAATTCAATAAGATTTTTGTTACGTTTTAGTTTTAAAATGGGGTTGTACAAATTCTTTAAGCTTTTAAGGGGGTAGAAATGTTGGCACATTTGGCCATTTCATGGAATAGCAAAAGTAGATACTGGAAAAAGGCAATGGTAGAGAACATGATAAAAATATGAATGATATTAATTCTGTGAAACTTCCATTTTTTGTGTATATAAGACAAAAAAAATATTCAAATGAAAAAGATGATGGTTGTCATCTTATTGATATGCATAATCCTAGAGGTCTCATTTGGATTGATGTGGATGAGCCTTTTAACAAAAAAAAAATAAACAAACAAATAGGGATGTGCAGCCAGTAGGACCAGGGTAGCCCTTGCATGACCTATGCAGCATGTAAACTCACAAAACGATACATCCCCAAGGCCACAAAACACTAGCAAACAAGAAATCCATACAGAAAATTTATCTCGGTTATAATAGATTCCATGGGGAAATACCCTCTGAAATATCAATCATGAACAAAACCCTTGCCTACCTTGACCTTTCTACCAATAGATTGTCTATTTCCATCCCAAGAAGTATGGGTAGCCTTGTAAATCTTTGTGCAAGGAATCTTTTGAGTGGCAGAATTCTTGCAGAGTTGGGAAAATGCAGTCGTCTGGAATCACTGGTTCTATTAGAAAACCAGCTCTTGGGAACTATACCATCAAAAGTTGTTGGGCTGAGAAATGTAATATTCAAATTTGATCTTTCACATAATCTTCTATGTGGGATAGTGCCTGTAGACATTGGAGGGCTTCAAATGGCTCAGTACATTAATCTCTAGCAACCAACTCTCTGGAAATATTGGAGATTATATGCAAAATTGGTTGGAAGCTAGGAAAGTTAATTTATCTTTCAATAATTTCAATGACGGATCCAGGGATTCATATTCAGAGTTTGACTTCATCAGGTTAAGACCAATGTCATCACCGATTCTTAAAAGGCCAACTATCATGGAGGATAGCCTCTCATATTTGAAGGTTAAGATCACTCTAGAAAACTCCATGTTAGAGTCACCGTTCAGTCCCATGGCCTTTTCACGGCTTGCCTCAAGACATTTCCTCACGGTGGTTAGACTCTGAAGAAGCTCTGGCTCACAAGAAATCCTCTAATTGAAAATGAACAACAAGCATTTGCAGAACTTCTGAAAGAGGATCATTTTTACAGACTCAGGCTACCATCAAATGTCCCCTCCCCAAGGAAAGATTATGTTTTCTCATCAATTGAAGCTAGATGTTACCTACAGGGAAAGGGATTGCATCTAATGCCCATTTCATTGGCAATAGCCATTTCCAGCACAAATAGAAATTCGCAAACTAGCTAGGCTCCAAAGTTGGCATATCATTACAGTTCTTTTCAGATAGCAAAACATCGATGGAGTGGAATGGTAATAGGCATGGAAGATGTGGTGACATGTGGGTGGCCATCCATAACATTAGTTACGACAATGACAGTGATGGAGCCTCCTACGCCTATCCATCGCCTCTTATTCCTTGCAACGTGATAGTTCACAAACCCTTGATCTGACACCTATCCCACCTGCACTATCATCAAACACGTTGTGAGAAAAATTTCTATGTTCATGGTGACTTCTTTGACTTTTCTCATGGGTTCAATTCTGATTTTTAGTCTGACCCTTTAATGGAGTTCTATCTCTATAGCTACATTCATCTTTGTTAGAACTAGATGTCGAAGGGAAAGAAGAAGATGAGAAACTTGAACAATTACCATGGCTTCTATGGTGTTCCTTAGGGTCCCTTAATTTATCATTTCTAGGTATCGAGGAGGCCTTAGGCCTTGAGGCCTCCCCTAGTCTAGGACCTGCATCATCTTCTTCAAGTTTTTTTTTCCTTAGGTGAATGTAGTCTTTGAGTGTTGTTAGGGTGGTCATAATCATAAGAAACCCCTACATAAGGTTGATCACTCTAATTTTCTTCATTGTATATCTTGTTAGTTTTCCAATTAATGTGTCTGCTGTGCAGTGCATAGTCACATCCATGTGAGAGAGACATTGTTGATGGTTTATGGTGTGTGTGAATCAACAGCTTCTAAAAGATATATTGTTAATTCCATTACAGTGATCTTGTATAATATAACTAATCTAGATAACTAACACCATCTCTAGCAATAGTGCCAATGATGAGCGATGAGGTACTCCTATGCTCAACCATACAAATCATGAGTGTTTATGCATGATCTAGTTGAATTCTGTGGATGGGACTAGTTGTGGTATTTAGATCATTATGCATTGATCACAGTTCATTATCTTCACACTTGGACTAGTGGTAGCTTTGTCACATATGGTTTGGTCTAAAGTGAGGCATGTGATGTGGATCCTAATCCTATGCTACTCCTAGTTATAGAAAGAGATAAATTGATTAAATAATGAATAATGCAAACAAAATCTAAATTAGCCTAAGGCGATGGTATTTGCTATTAATAGTCTATACACATATTGGATTTTATGGAACTACGTTTGGATTTACCAAGTGTACGACATTGGTTATGCTAAATAATACACCCCTAGCGATCAAGTATCTACACTTAAACACTCATGATTAAGGTGTACACATTTCTTTTAACAACAGGAATAGTAAATAAGAATAAATGAAATGTTCGACTAATGAAAGCATTAAATAATTAAAATAATAATATTAAGCTAAGTGGATGCTGCAATGATGGATATAATCTCAATCTTTATTGCTAGTCATGTAATGTATCCAAGTACATCACACTCGAACAAGGGTGCCATACAAGTACAAACATCACACCGCAGGCATGTACTAGGAATAATAGACTTAAAAGAAAAGAAACTAAAAATTAACTATTTCTAAGATATCCCATTCAGAAGCCCAAGTGTATTATTTATAGGTGAGTTCTAAATAAGATGACATTGGATATCCGACATCACTTATTAGCCTTGACGTTGGGACTTCAATGTTGTGTATCTGATGTTGAGGCTCATCAAATCACAACTCATCAACCATCCTAACAATACTTGAAGACTACATTCAAGCAAGGTAGACAACCTTGGAGGAGATGATGCAAGTCTTGGACCAGGGAAGGCCTTAAGGCCTATGACCTCCTCGCAATCTAGAAAGGATAAATCAAGGGACCTTGAGGAACACCATAGAAGCCATGGCAATCCTTCCAATTCCTCATCTTCCTCTTCCCCTTCAATGTTTAGTTCTACTAAAGATGAATGTAGGTATGGAGATCAAGCTCCACTACAAGGTTGATATAGAAATAAAAATTAAACTCATAGGAACACTCATAGTCATCAACATGAACATAGGAAAAATTATCATCATCAAGTAAATAGGAATTCCCCTCACAACTTGTCTAATGACAATGAACCCTTATTGGCTACTAAGAGCCAAATGTAGATAATAGAGGTAGTTAAGATATCTTGTAGGCATTGCAAAGAGAGTCACCTACCCAAGCTTGATATGAATAATATCCCTAAGTTTGTAGGAGGTTATGATTTGGATTTGTAACATCATTTACAAACCTTTCAAGATGCTTGTGCTTTCTACAACATTGAAAGTAGGTGGTAAAGGCTTAAACTCTTTTTTAGGAGACTAATCAATAGAGCCGAAGTGTGGTATAGATTGTTGAAGCCAAATTTAATCTAATGGTGGAGCACAATGTTGGAACTCTTGAATGAGAAATACCAAACCTATGTGAGGGTGTCCAACTTGAGGAAATAGATTGAAGGATGGAGACAAGAATAACATGAATCCTTGGACATGGCCTTAGAGAGATATTATTCTCTATTGAATAAATGCCCAAGCCATGGGTTCTCTGAGGAAAGGCAACTTTTCCATATCATAGATGGGCTTCATAATGAAACAAGGGAGACCCTTGGGATGTATGCTCCAAGACAATTATACAAGCTACGAACCCATCAAGTCCAAAAGTTAATCAACCATGTGGCAAAAGAATAAGAAGAGCTATGCAAATGGGAGAGTGTAGAGGAAAAAAACTGGGACCAAACTCTTCGAAGAAAAGGGTTTATATCTATGATGAGGAAAAAGAGGTAGCTCTCAATGAGATGATTTTACAACAAACCTTGCTAATACAAAATTCTCTTGTTGAGCTTCAAGAAAAGTTGGATAAGATGTTGGAATTGATGAATGAGAAAGTTAAAACTTGTGTATAAGTCATAGAGGAGAAGCAATGCAAAATGAACCAGGTGATCACAATAAAAAAGGAAGCATTACCAAGAAATAGCTAGGAACACTTTTCAGCAAATAGAAAAAATAGCTGAAGGAAGTAAGGCTATAAACTCAACCATAGATTAAGATAATGGATGTGACATCTACATATATGACCATCTAAAGGGCCATTTCCTTGGCTTGTTGCATCTACATGAGTATTGGGCATGGGCATTAAATTTGAAGTTTGTACGGAAGCACATGCCTAGGAGATTTTCTTTCCCACAACATAATTTTAGATAGTCCTACAACCAATCATACTATCCTAGTGGGAATTCTTATCAGCCTCAAAACTACTATCAACCATGATGGCAAAACCCACAATCGTGGGGGAGGCCATCATCAAACCAGCCCTACCCTTCCTGCTAGTCGAACTCATATGGATATTATGTTTAACAAGCTATTTCCTTAACTATTTCTACTTCCTCTACCTCAAATCACTATGACCATTCTCCCAAATATCATCATCTTGCAACATCTTATATGAGATCATCATCTTACACCTCTCATCCTACATCATATCCTCAATATTCTCATACTCAACTGCATAATCATATGTCACCTCCAACAACACAAGAAGGTTTAGCATCACAACATCAACAAATGAATGCCACTTTTTCTGTTAATGTGCATAAACATGCTGATACTGGTAAGTCCCCACCACAAACTCAAAAATGTACCTTCTTTAGAAAAGGCCATAGGTAGAAGCAAAACACTCATGGACCGACCACATCATCTAAACCAACACAATGCTAATATGGTGTAATGCCTCCCTTTTCACAACTACTATCTCCTAATCACATGCAAAAGCCAACACCCATTACCACTCCAACACAAGACATGAATGATAAACCTATCATTGTGGAGAGATAGAAGAATCCATGCATTACCAACAATGAAAAAGGATGTAGTTGTGGGCCAGAAGTTTGAAATATTAATACAACCCCTATATCGATCCATCATAAATTTTAGAAGCAAGTGTGTAAGCAAAAGCCAATCTACATAGTAGCAACTAAATCAAAAGATACTCAATGGCTTGAAAATGAAAATATAAAACTATTTCAAAGATGTATGAAAGTAACTGATTTGCTTATTAGTTCTAAAATTTTCTTATTCTTCATATGTTTTTCATTTCTTAATATTTTTCTTCTTTCTTGAGTCATTCTCTTTATGTTTTATGAATGTATTCTATGTTCTTGTTAATAATATTTCCAAGTCATGATGCAGAAGTCAACAATATGTGTTGGGTTTTTATGTCATTCTATCAAGATGATTGGATAAGTAATTGTGTAAAGCAGTGAGACCATCTCATCCATCCCTCCAGTTCTCTAAACAAAAGGTCTTTTTCATAAAAAAAATTGATTCTTCTTTTATGAAAATAAAATTCATCAATGATCATTGTACCTTGAAGAAAGAGGGAAGGACCAAGTGGGAATGGCAAAGGGTGTGACCTCAAGGGGACTTGTTGGGTTCTCTTCTTAACTTCCTTTATGTGGTTTATGACTCCTCTTTGAACATATCATCATTCCTCTATCAACTGATAAAAAGGAAGCTCTATCTTTGCATGGTGTGGTTCCCATAAAAAAAAAAGCACACAAAATACAAAAAAAAAGGAGAAAAAAGAACAATAAACAATAATGGAAATTCAAAGCACATTCCTTAGATGCAATAATGGACTATAAGCACTAGTTATGGGGTTGGAAAGACATGTTTCCCATAACTAAGGCCCTTCCTTCCTTATTCACCTTTTGGAGTGATGATTGTTCTTTGAGGTGATTGTGGACTCATGGTGGTTGGTAGGATGGAACACGTCAATGTGAGATAACTGTGCATAGTATAGACTTGGTTTGAACTTGGATGGATAGGTATGTTTATCATTTTAAAAACACTTGTCACAAGAACCTATTGTTGACATGGTCAGTATTTTACATCCCAATATTTACAATCCCTTCTCATTCCATTATTCATCTCACTACTATATGTGAGTATGAGCCTTTTGGTTTTATGTAGTATAGTGTAACATCTCAACCATGGCAGTTGTGTGTTGTTTGGAATAAAGGCATGATCTACATTTAACTTCTAGAGTGCCCATGGACATCTATAGAAGTGGTTATGAAAGGGCATTATTACAAGAGCCTACTTTGGGGAGGATCCACTTGCATAACTTTTGTTGATCATGGCTTTGAACTGACCTTCACATCTTTCAAAACATCAATGATATTTTCTCTAAATTTATGCATAATCTTGGGACTACTTCTCATCCCTTTCAATTACTTTTTTACTTTGTCCTACTCCTTTGTTAAAATATTCTTCAAGCTTAATATTTATTGGTCATATTTTGAATTAGACCTTTGGTTTCAATTGTTCAAAAACTTGTGTTCTTTCAGAGTTATGCTTATTAGGCATGGGGGCTAGAAATGTCTACTTTGAAATTTTTCTAACATCCTATTTTTAAACATCATGGTAACTAATAGTATTTGATCAAAATAATGTGAACAACGTGATGATTTTAGTTACATCATAGTCTTGGGCATAGCATGCTATAATTACCTTTTGCTTAAACAAAAACTAAGGGATCTGAAAAAGGTTAATTAGTAAGGAAAATTTACAAAAACTAATGTCGATCCTTTGGTGACTACAGGTGATGCTAAAAGAAATGCCTAAGAAAGAAGGTCTTTTACTAGGCATGAAAATGAAGCCAGGGGGGGGGGACAATAAAAGATATGTGCATGGACAAATCATACCACATACAAGATAGTACCTCAAACTTTGCATGTTTGCTATATCCATGGGGCAATGAGAAGAAATTTTAGTCCATATTTCAAGAATGTTTTACATAACCAGAGAAGCATCGACATAATAGTCAATGGTAAAAGTTTTCCACCACTAGAGAGAACAAGAAGAATAATCTTTTATGCATATTTGAAGACCTCTATAAGTTTTGTAATCATCAATGTCTATCTAGTCTTTTTGTCACTCTGCCATTTTGTATGCATTCACTTAAATAAAATTTTGCAATGCAACACTCAAATTCAGTCAGTAGTTTGCATATTAGTTAGTAATCCCATACATTCCTAATATTTTGTAAGGAAATTGTTCCTCATTTTTTTAACTTGTGGATGAGTTTTCATTCAATCATGGATGTATGATGAGTCATTAGTTGGCTAGAATATCTAACAAAAAAATAGTCAATTTTTTGATTAGATTCGATATCTCCGCTTTGATATCTTGGCCTTGATATCTTTAGCCCTGATATTTTACCCTTCATATATTTTCTCTAATATCTTAGCCTTTTTATCTTAGCCCCTATATTGGGTATGCAATATTGCATATTTGATATTGGGTCACATGCTACGTTATCGAATATCCAATATTGGGGGATGTATGCCTACCTATAAATATAGAGCTTGGGTCCATGGTTTGGGTATAGGTTTTTCAGTAGAGTAGCCAAAATCTTACAATTTTAATTCATAAGCTTTGAGAATAGTCAATGAGTGCCTATAAAGCGGATCTAAGTTAGTTGTATGGAGTCTTATTCAAGTGGTATTGTACCTAGACACATTTAATGAATGACAATAAGATTGAGATTGATTCTTATTCTTTGTAGCACTTTGATTTAGATTAGATTTACTTTCCATGCAATTTATTTTTCATGTACTTAGTTAGTATCTACATTTTCATGCATATTAATTAAATACATAAGTATAACCACTTCAAGCATGCGTATGATTCTTGGTAATCCTCGCAATGCTTAACATTTGGTAACTTAGCAATGTTATACATGTTCAGGATGAACATAGAAAGTGGGACANCTCATTTTGGACTAAATCATACGTGAAAAATCTACCATTAGTCCAAGTGGGAAGATAATGAATTGTGATAAAGGCATAGCGATCTAGATGCCACAACTATTCTCATCCATGGTATTCAACTAGATGCTTATGATTTATATGGTTGGGCATAGGGGTACCTCATCACTCATCACCCACCAACATCTTGTTCTTTGGTTTAGCTAGCTATGGTGGACTGTCCCAATGATAAATCACCTAAACTTGCATAGATAGAATTTTAAGTTTCTTAAAGGAGTTTTGAAATATCATTGACTAGGATTTGAAAGCCATCCTCATCTCTAGTTTTACCCATAATATTTTATCTTAGGCTTTGAATAATACCCAACTTTTTTTGCCTCCCAAATGAGATTTGAGATTTGATCTTATCATAAGTTAATTGTTGTACATTTGTATGTGTAACTTCATCTACAAGCTTATGTCCAAGATTTTTGGTCTCTATCTTAAGCCTCTCCTCCCAAATATCATGCAAGATGATTACGTGAGTTTCATTCCTAAGGAAACCATTTATGATATTGTGATTTTAGCTCATGAAGCTCTCAATTCAACCCATGTTAATAAAAATGATTTTTTTCTTAAATGAAACTTGTCCAAGGATAATGATAAATTTGATTTGAAAACCATTATTTTTAATTTATCAAGCTAATATTTAATAATTGGTTCCATGGGCACATTCATTTTATGCCATTTTATCCTACACATGATGAGGTACTATGTTTCTATAAAAGGCATCTCTCCAAATAGTTCACTCCTACCCATAGCCTTAGGCAAGGGGATCCCCTCTCCCCATACTTATTTTATCTCATAACCAAAAATTTGTGAAGGTCATTTGATAAGAAATGGATTTCCCCCCTTTTCTCTAGGGCTTGAAGTCATTAAGACATGCTAATAATACAATGATATTTTTTCTAGCTTTTGTTCCTAACACCTAGAAAATCAAGTAAGCTTTGCAATGGTTTGCTCAAAGAACTAGACTAAGAGTCAACTACTAGAATACTAAGCTTTAATATCTTGGATGCATATGAAACCATTTTTCCCATATTTCTTACCTTCTTGGATGTTCCATGAGGACCTTACCAACCACTTATCTTGGAAAACCTCTTCTTCAATGTAGGAAGTCTATTGTATGTGGATAGAATATTCTTGATAAACTACAGAAGTGTCTTACTTCTTGGAGAAGAATGTTCCTCTTTATTATTAGGAAGCTCACCCTTGCCAAAGTGATTCTCTTAAGCATTCCTATTTATACTACCATGGTTATATCTTCATTTGCTTATTTTATCTATTAGGTTCATAAATTTATTTAGAATTTTCTATGGTTTAGCACAAATGAACACCATAGATTCTACTTGGTGGCCTAGAACAAAGATGTAGGTTTAATTTAGGCTTGTGGATGTCGCCTTTATGACTTCAAATCCCAAATCTCCTTCATATTACTAAACTAGCATGGGATGTTTGGATGCAAGTAGAAAAACCTTGGGTTTGTTGCATCACTAATAAATCACATTTTATAGTGGCTAGGATATTGAGCATTCAATATCAGAGCTGCAATATCGAATCCCTGATATCGTAGCCCATGATGCAACATCAGATATCTAATATCACTGCACATGTGCCTACCTATAAATATGACACTTAGGAACATAGTTGAATAAAAAATTTAGTCCACCCTTAGCAAAAATATTTTAGTTTGTTTTTGTAAACTTGTACTTAGTAGTTAGAAGTTTGAATTTCCATAGTGTAGTGTGAACTAGTGAATGAAATCTTTATTTGAGAATTTTGTACTTGGGAATAAGTGTGACTAGAAATAAAAATTGAGCTATTTCTCACTATTATAACATTCTCCTAGATTTATTATATACACTTAGAATAATTTTCTTACTATTTTTTGGCTTAATGATTTACTTTTCTCAAGCACTTTACTTTTACATGTTCATGTTAAGTGAAATGAGTATGACTAATCTTGAACACTTAAGTGTGACTACTTGGCAATCCAGTAGTGTTATTGCTTAATATGCCTAGTAGTGGTACACTTGATAATCCTTGTGGTAGTTGCATGAAGCCCAAGCTATGAACAAAATATTAGGATAGGATACTCATTGCCATAGGCTAGAATAGTGTTTACTATTTTCTTTAGACTTAAAATTATTTTAACACTTTACCATTGTATCTAGGAGATATGGTCCACCAACATCAATATATCATACACCTCACTAAGAGCTGAACCATATGCATATATTATACTAGATCTACATGGGAAGATCAAAATCTCAAAATTTAATGAGTTACTATCATATCTACATTGCCTCATCTATGGATCACAATTGGGCAACACATGAACACTGGTATCTTGTATGGTTAGGTGTTGTATTACTTCACCACTTATCATTGGTGCCATTGCTAGGGACAAGTTAATGTATGCTTAGTAATTGATTTTACAAAGTTCATTGTACTTGAAACACAAAGTCAAACTTCATAATTCTAAGAAAATCATAGTAATAATAAATGTCTTAAACCATAATATGACTTCAAATAAGAACAAAAGATCACCTGCCAAGGAACTACAAAGAAGTAATGAAAAAAGCAATGAAGAAGAAGACAGGAGTATGCTGATGCAAACAAGGATCTCATATGCTGATCTTGCTCCTTACTATCTTGATTTCATGGTCATATTTCATCAAGACAACTAGGTTAGGTGGAGATATCTACAAGAAAATGTTTTTCTACTACCAAAACGTTCAACACTTATGCTTCAAATCACTCTCAAGGGAATGAAGCTAAGTGAAGCACTTAGAGGGTATCATGAAACCAAATACATGACCTAACCATATGAAACTACTGATGAGCAATTAAGGAAATACCATGCTATGGAAGCAAGACATGAACAAGACAAGGAAAAGATAGTCAATTCTACCTTTATCTTGGAGGAACTTGATGGAGATGTGTTCATTTCTAAATAACACTACAATCATGAGTTCCAATTCCATAAGCCTATCATTTGATTGGATGAACCTCTTAAAGAATAAATCACACTCTAATTTAGTAGAGATACTTAGGTAGTAGGCAAAAGACTCAAGGTACAAGCAAAACCCAAGGCCAAAGGTTCCTTCTAGCTCTCATAGGGAAGAACATTAGAGTCATCATAGGAGGACAAGCCAACACCATTCTCCTATTGCCTCATTTTCATCCTCACGATCATCAGAAGATTCTAATAGAAGGAGGCAAAAGTACAAGGATCATTATATGCACGTGAGGAGAACTCATGATCACTATGATCGAAAACACTATTACTCAAGACATTTTGGTTGAGAAGATGAAGAGTATGAGTAGTATAGGCATAGGAATTGTAGAAATCATGAAAGGGATGAGCATAGAAGGGGGTGCTACTTTAACCAAGTGCATGAACCTGATCAAGATGATGAACCCCTGATGGCAACTCATAGCATGATTAACATGCAAGAAGCTATTGACATTCCAACTAGGCACGTGAGTGATAGTCGAATCAAATAGCCTGACATGAACAACATAACAAGATTTTATGGTGGCTATAATGCTGATCCACAACATCACCTTCAAGCTTTCCACAATGCCTATGTCCTACAAAATATTGAAAGCAATTGGCAAAAGTTAAAGTTGTTTCCCAGAACACTTGTGAAGGAGGAAAAAAGATGGTATAGATCATTACAACTTGAGTGAATTAGACATTGAAGTACCATGCTAGAACTCTTTAACAATAAATATCAAACTTATTCGTGAGTGTTCAATTGAAGAAAATAGATCTAAGCATAGAAACAAGGGACTCATGAGATCCTTGATGCACAACTGGTAGATACTATTCATTGTTGCACAAATGCCAAAGCCATGCATTCTCACCAAGGAAATAGCTCAAACACACTGTAGATGGATTACTAAGGAAAACTAGAGAGACTCTTGGGTTTTATGCCTAAGGTAGATAGTTTGAAATGACTACTCATCCCATCTAAAGATTAATTGATCAAGTATCAAAGCAGGAAGGAGAACTCAAGAGGAGACAGTCAGCTGAGAAATATAACAAAGATCCATTGATTAGAAAAAGATATGCATGGATGTGTAACAAGAAATAGGATGAAACCTTGGAAGATGTTATTCAGAAAAAAACTCTACATATTCAAAAATTAGTCAATGATATAGTAGCTAAGATAGATAAAGTCTGGGATTCAGTGAATTAGAAATTTTCTACAACCCTAAAGATTGTGGAGGAAAATACTACACAAGCACTTAACAAGAATAAGGAAAGAAAGAAGAAAAAAGCTAACAGACGAGAAAGTTAAAAGCATAAAGGAAAATTTTCTTCCATTTAATGGTATACTGACTCTAGTTTGGAGGAAGAGGAAGGATGTAATGTGTGCTAGTATCAACATCCTAAGGGATGTTGACTTGTTATGGCCCACTTGAAAGAATTTAGGATATATCCACTCAATCTAAGCTTTTTCAAAAAGCATATGCCCATGGGACTACCTTATCCTCAAGGTAATATCAAGAAAACTTTCTAGCTAACATGTTACCCAAGTGAAGCCTACCCTCAACCACAAGAGTAATATTAGTAGTAGTGGTAGCAACTAGAGATGTGGGCAATGTCACCACCAATGCAACAATATCCATATAGACAAATAGCATCTAATATCTCTAGGAAACACGTTAGTTCAAACTTCTTCTCCTTATTATCCACTAGAATACTATAGACCTACTACTCTAAGGATGGAACATAGTCCTTATGCACATTTGCTAGTAGCTGGTCCATTAAATCTCTCTTCTAATTATTTACCACCAAGGCCAGCACTCGCTATGCAAGGGGAATTCCTATCACAGCTACAATAGAGGAGATTTGGAAGGATAGTGAACATACAAGTGGAGGATCCTACCAGTACCACTAAGGGCCAAATAAAGAAATATCCTTTCTTTAGGAAAATTCCTAAAAGGATTAGTAGAGTCAAAAATTCATCAAGAACAAGTGCTTCCACATCAAGATCACCTACCAACCACAAGCTTTCAACATTATTAAACAAAAACATGCAAATTGTTGTGCTTACAAAAATAGTCATAGATTGGATTAAGGTAGGGCCACTCCCTGAGAAGAGAATTGATCTAGGAATTCCTTTGATTTTCCTATGAGTAGTTGAAAATATACAATGCAAAGCTCTATTAGACTTAGGTTGTAGGGTAAATTTGATCTCTTACGAAACATATCAAGTATGGAACCTACCATCCTTAAAAGAGTGTAATATCGAGTTCAAGCTTGTAGATTAGTTTGTTGCCATTCCTTTGGGATGGATTAAGGATGTGGTGACCACTATTAATGGGTGGTATTATTCAATAGAATTTCTTATGATTGATGTAAAAAATGAGGATAATGAATTTCAAATGATCATGGAGAGGACATGGCTTAGCATAATTGATGCAAAGTTAAGCATGAGAGACTTATCTATTGAAATCTCTAAGGACAAGCATGGAGAAATACATATGTAGTGGGTTCCATGCATCACTACTTATACTAAAGGGTGTAGTCATGGATCAACCTTTCAAAATGTCAACATAGTTAGTACAACAATTCCTAATGCAAGTGGAAAAAAAATGTATGAAAAAGGAGTAAGGACCACCAAACTAAAAGACAACTTGTGGAAAATAACTAAGAATCTTTAGCTATTCAAAATATTCATGGAAAAATCTAATCCACTAATTAATTCCCACTTTATGAAAATAACTCCAACTAAAAACCCAAAAATGAGACTACTAACTCATAATCATACATCAAAAGGGAAAGAAAACAAAAAATTAGATGACCAAACTCAAGTACGATCATGATCACATGGGATAATAATAGAAAAGTTAAATCAATAAAGATCATAAGTGAACCACCTAGTGTGTATGATCCAGGAGATCTAGAAAGCATTTTCCAAATGTTCACCCATGAGTTCAATTGTGGGGGAGATGTCTTATCTTGATCAGGAAATTAATAAGTGTTTTCCATTTTTGTTTTGCAATTCTTTCTACTTCTCCTATTTCTTGATCCAAATTTTCCATTCTTATATATTTTTAATTTCTTAAATTTTTTATATTCTTTTACATTTTTTAATTTTTTAACATTTTTCATTCTTATACATTTTTCATTTCTTACATCTTTTTCCAATTTTTACTATTTTTTTCATACTTTGTTTTCATTTTCTTTGTAAATAATTTTGATTATCAATAAACCACATTATGAAAAGGCAAGGTGTAGCCTAATAAGTGAAGATTTATCTATGTTCTAATGTTAGAAGCGATTGATAGTTTGAATAGTGAGACCACATCCTTTGTCCATATGTTTCATTAATAAGAGGTTCTTACTATGGTCATAATGATATTCTTCTTATCATACAACTAATAATAAACTCGTGATCATTATTCCTAGAATAAAAAGTGAAGAACCAAGAGGGAATGTAAAGGATGTGACATCAAGGGGATTTTTGGATTCTCTTGGATTACTATTGTGATTTTAATCATGTTGCTAATGTTGTATCATATCCTCGTAGATCTAATGAAAAATCTGAATAAGAGTGAAATAAGTGTTGCTTTACCACTTCACTGTAAAGAAATGTTACCCATGCCTCAAGGTAGTCCTTTGGTAAGGTTTACATAGAAAAACATAAAAGAGCACAAAATAACTTTCTAGGGGTCCTAATGAAAAGACATGTTACCCATGCTTGAAGGTAGGAAACTTCTTAGAAATTGAAAAAAAATAATAAGTGCCATAAATAAAATCCTTCCTTGGTGATGAGTAGCGAGGTACCCCTACATCCAACCATATGAATCATAAGCATTCACACATGATCCAATCAAATTCCATGGATGGAACTAGTTATGCATCTAAATTGCTATGCTTTAATTATAGTTCTCAATCTTCTCATTTGGACTAGTGGTAGCTTTATTTAGCCCTATGATTGTTGTTAAGGCATATGATTGATGTTGTCTAGCCCTATGCTACTTCTAATGAAAACAAAGAGATAAATTAATTAAGCTAATTAATAGCAGAAAGTAAAATGTAAGCTAGCCTACATGCAATCAGTATCTATCCCTAATCATCTGCACATGCCTTGGATTTTGTGTAACTGCTATTGGGATTACTAAGTGTATGTCATTGGGCTTACCAAACGATACACTATTGGGTTACCAAATAATTACACTTAAGCACTCACGATTAGTCATACTCATTCTACTTAATGAAAAGAATAGTAAATAGCAATAAATAAAAACATTAACTAAAGAAAATAGTAAATAATTAAAAGAAATAATAAATCTAAGTGGATGCTGCAATGATGGAAGTAATCTTGATCTTTATTTTTGGTCATGTAATGTGTCCAAGTACATCACACTCAAATAAGGATGTCATACAATCACAAACATCACACTGTGGGCATGTACTAGGAACAACATAACTTAAAATCAAGAATCTAGGAAAATTTATCTAAAATCTAATAACAAAACTATGTTCCAACCATGCACCCAAGTGTTTTATTTATAGGCTAGCATAGAAGAGATGATATAGGATATCCAACATCATTTCCTGGGACTCGATATCGTGTATCTGATATCAAGGCTCTGATATTGGGTACTTGATATTAAAACTAACAAGAATCATGGCTCATTGTACCCCCATGACTAAATAAAAACTTGTCCTTAAGTTAAACAAAATGAGGAACTAGTTCTTTACAAAATATTGGGAAGGTATGAAATTATTAGCTGACTCAAATAAATAAACAAATTAACTCTTACATGCTGCAGTGATATTTTCCAAAAAATTGGACACAACATTACAAGACATAAAATTAGGGAAGCTCATGTAGTTCTTGGAGGTGGTAGCTCCTCCATTGGTCACTTTTCTATATCACTAGGCTTCTAAAATTTGTACTAGTTGAGTAGTGTCTGTAACTTCTCTTCTTCCATCCTTGGGTCACGTACTGTTCAGGTTGTTAAACCGATGTGTGTTGGTGCCAATAAGTCCCATGGCCATGGTAGCTATAGAAACATTTTGTTAGCCTTCACATACTAAGCCACAAACTATCATTATTCCTTTTCAAAGCCCCTGGAATTTTCTTTTAAATCATGGATCTGTTAATCTCCTAGCCAAGTTTGAGGCTACATCCTTCCATCCATGGTAGTAAGCCTTGCTCACATCTAATTTTGAGTTTGCTACATGGAGTTTCTGTAAAGCATCATTTCTATTCATGAACTCTTTTTTATATAATGCATAGGTGGTTACTAGTTTTTTCTCTAATTTATATATCAGATGACCTACTATTAACATGGCAAGGCTGGCATATCGAAGGTTAGCCAATGCCATGTATTATTTTAATTCCTTAATTTTTAGGTCTTTCTTCTTCGCTTCTACTTAGTGAACCAGTCCATAACTATCTAGAATGGGCTACCAATCAGGATTTTGTGCTGACATGAATCCAATGCAAGCTTTTGCCATATGGATTTACTTCTTGTTGATTTGCTTATACATGCCAACTGAGTCCCAGAAGTGTTCCTTTAGCTTTTCATGCTCTTTCCTTCATTATTCAATGCACTTATTTTGATTGTAGACTTTTGTTGAATTACGCAGAACTCCTTCATTGAGAGGGTTTGATTCTCTCTAGTCAATCTATTGATGTCCTATTTGGCCCTTGCTAGTTGTTCTCTCAACTGGTGGACACTTTCTTCCAAGATCTTCTTTTGCTTTTCTATAGTGGTATACTGTGCATTATCTCTAACAAGTTATTTGTTTTCTTGTTGTATCGCAATCAATGCCTTCTTATGGGCATATCTTAAGCATTAGCAACTGAGGCATTCTAGATCATCTTCTCCTTTTCTTGCTTAGTAGCTTTGTTCTTTTCGATCAACTTGTTCACCAACTTTTTTCTAAATTGGTCTAGCTAGTTAGGTACAACAAACTAGGTAGGGTTTCATCTTTTAGCTCTCAAGGTGGCCAGCTCTTGGTGCAAGGATTGCACTTCTACTTTTGCATGTTCTACCATGGTCTTAGCCATGACTAGCTTCCCTTTGGTGGAAATGAGGTTTGATTGTACTGTAGTGACATCATTCGGGATGTCAAATAGGGTTGTCATTACTTATCCTATTTACAATAATTGATCTAATGCATCCTCATGAGCTTCAAGAGTCATTGTAGTCCTAGCAAGCATTTGTGCATCTTTAATCCCATTCAAATCAACTTGAAGCATCATAGGCACATTGAAAGATTTCTTAGTGTGATCTGTTATGACCTCTATTATGGCTACTACATCTTGATGCTAATGATCACTACTGTGGCACCTTCACCTATTTTAAGCATTACCTAAAAGAATGCGATGTTAACAGAGATTTGTCACAATCACTAGGATGCTCCTCCTAATTATAATGAAATCTATCCCCTTGTTAGATTGATCGAAATAGTGGGCTACATAGTGTTGTTGATGACTCTGAAGATATTTGGCTTACCCATATTCTCCTACCTGAGTGTTTTAGAAATTCTTTATAAATGACTCATTATAGGCCTATAGTCTTATGGCGATGGTGGTGGAACTTGTGTCTCATGATGCTATTCAGGCTCTTGTTATGTTTCTTTTTTTTATTTCACTTCCTTCTATGGTTCTTGTTCCTCACCAAGGTCTTTCCTTGGTGCTTCTTATTTAAGCAATTCAATGAAGGAAGCATTCTGAGCCCTCCTAAGGATGTCATTTGTGTACCTCAGAATTCTAGCACACTTAAATAGCTTTCAAATTAGATAAGGGAATGGAAGTGTTGGCTTCCCTACCTTCTTCTCTTCAAACCACCTCTAAATTTCCATGCAATATAATTAGGGAAGGTTGATCATGTATTTTCCCATTAGTATGGTGCTTCCCCTAGCTATGTACATTGAGGTTATGTTGAGCCCTTTGGTGCAAAAGAGATGATATGTGCCTATCTAAAAATAGGTCCTCTCTTCCAGAGTGAATTCATTATATGTTTTATCCTTTTTATTATATGTTATCTTTAGCCATAACTTTTTGGTCTCATGATCAGATCTCGTGGATAGATGTGCAAGCTTAGGCCCCACATTTGGTAAATTTAGAGCCTCTATGATTGCTTTAACAGAGAAGGAAATAGTGACTCCACCAATGTTAATCGTGGTGCCTTCTTCCTTGTTATGCTAGAATTTTTAGGTTTCGCTAAGGTACCATTCACCACTATTTGATGGAATGGGCCATAACAATGATGCTTGGAGTTGTGTCTAAACTACCTCAGTAGAAAACACCATGAATGGGCCAAAGTTCATTTTCACGATGATCTAGGTCAACATGGATTTTTCTTGGATAGATTTAAGGAATTCTAGGGATGACATGAGGCATTGCCCTTATAACAGAGCTTGTAGTTTTTTACCCTCTTCCTGGACCAACTATATTATAATAAAAGCCTCTTGATGGATGTTAAATGATTGGGCCTCCTGTTCCTCATGCTATGCATGCTCACCTTGTTGGACTTTGCCACCTCTTGGATGTTTAGCTACTTCCTACAAAGGTTCCTCTTGTGCTCCTCTTTTTGGAACCATCTGCAATTAGCCAAGAATCAAATGTTACTAAGATGTTGTTATTTATCATTAATAGATTTATACCTTACTCATGACCTTAGTTTGATTAAGTTATTTAGTTCATTAGATTGTAGAGTTAGAAAAATTTTAGAAAAATGCCCAAATGATGTTCATTTTCTTTTATGATCTTTCATAGTTGGTTCCTTTTTCCTTCTGTATGGCTTATTATGACAATTGTGGTCCCTTGGGTGAAAAAATTAAAGTTTGTGGCATTATTATGACTGATTGTTCATTAAAACACATAAGCTTTTTAACCTTCTTACCCTTGTAATATCTTCTAGATGATAGCAAATTTTGCAAATTTGGCACAAGTTTTCCATGAAAGCACCCCACAACACTAAATTGAACACTCTAGGTTTAAATGGGTTCAAGTGATACAAAAATTGGAGTGGTAGTGAGCAAGATATGGCAAGTGGAAGTTGATTGCCTAGAGCTTTGAGTTGTGAAAGAAAATTTGAAAAAATCCCTAGTTTCAATGATGAAAATGGATTTTTGAGCACCACAGGGATCATATATATAGGTTTTGTAGACCTAATATCAGGTACTTGATATTAGGTATTGAGTAGTTGATATCTAGGTTCATTAATTTGCATTGAATGAGGGTACTAAGCATGGAAGATGAAGCTCTGTGATTGGTTGGAAGGTTTTAGGTTAGGTCTATAGTTTTGGGGTAAGTAGGAAATCATTTTAGGCACTGAAAGTATAGAAGGTGGAGACATCGATGTTAAAAGCTTTCGAAAACACAAAAAAAGGGTATCATATTTATGTTGTGAAATGGATCAATTACATGATAAGGGAGAGCATGAAATTTAACAATTATGTGCTTAGAAGGTTAATAATGATGTGATTGTGTCAAACAAATACAAGTTAAAATAGTTACACAAGTGGATCCTCCCCAAAGCAAGCTCTAGATTATGATGCCCTTGTATAGCCACACCTATAAATGTCTATAGGCACTAGAGGGGTTGAACGCAATGCATACCTATGAAACAAAACACACATGTTAAAACCACCAATTTGAGGAAATAACTCTATGTTACACAAAACCACAAGTTAGGATCATACCAACAAGAAGATGAGATGGACTGTAGAAAGAATTGTAGAAATTGGAACATGAGGTGCTATACCAAAGGCACAATGAATCCTTATGTGTTATTAATGATTAAGTAATCATTAGCCCTTCTTTTCAAGATTCAAACCAAGTCTAAACCACATTTCAATGACATTGCATTATTTCATCACATCAGTTGACAACCATAAGACTATCATAGTTGTAAGGAGTAACATCACTTGGTGTTTTGTGTAAGGGAGGAGCTTATTTATGGCACATTATTTTTCTTAAGTTTGAGAGGCCACTAGCCTTCAGGCATGGGTAACATGTCTTTCTAGTGGGACCTATAAAATTCTATTTGATGTCATTCTATGTTACTCTTACTCCCATTTTTTGTTAGATCTACAAGGATATAATTATAATGGAAGTAACATGATAGAACATACAGAAGTGGCCAAAGAGAATCCACAAATCCCCTTGATGTCATACCCTTCACATTCCCCTTTGGTTCTTCACTTTTGTATCCAAGCACAATGATTATGAATTTCTTTTTAGTTTGATGATGAAAAATAATATCATTATAACTAGGGTAAGAACCTCTTATTAATGGAATGAGTGGATGGATGACATGGTCTCACTATCTGAATAATCAGTCCCTCATGACTTGAAAACATAGAGAAAACCTCATCTAAATGGGCTACATGATCATTTTATTCATAAGCAAGATTACTGAACAAGGAAAATGAAAATAGAAAATGGAAAATGTTAAAAGGGGTAGGAAAATTTGTATCAAGAAATAAAAAAATAATAAAAATTATAAAACAAAAAGATGAAAAACACTTATTAATTTTGAGGGTGAAATTGGGGTGTTTCCCCCATGACTAAGCAATTGATCATGATAAGAATTAATACGTGGGTAGGCAGGATTCATGCATGTATAAAATATTGTTAACCTTCCATTTTCAAGCCACCAGGTGTCTCTTGGTTTAGTGGTAGTAGTGTAGATAAGTTTTTGTTCACACACTTGGTTGTTAAACATATGGTGGTTCAAGGTATGAGTCATGTTAATGTTGTAGATGTATGGCCCATGATTACACCCTTGATCATAATATGATATGCATGGATTCATTTGTCTTCCCACATTGCTAGATTCATTACTTTAGTTGGGTGTTGGAGTAATGATGGATGGTGGCCCTTGCATAGGATTAGAGGACATTGGTTGTGAAAGGGGAGGCATTTCACTAGATTGGCATTGTACTAGTTTGAATGATGTGGTAGGTCCCTGAATGTTGTGCTTCCACTTGGGGCCTATCCTAAAGAAAGGATGTTTCTAAGTTTGCAATGGAAACATACTGGTATCAGCATGTCTATGCCAATTTGTAGCATAGGTGGCATTCATTTGTCGATGTTATGGTGTTGAACCTTCCTATGTTGTTGGTGGTAGCATGTGATGGTGGTGGAGCATGAGAATATCAAGGATAGGATGGATGGTAAGAGATGTAAGGTGGTGATCATTCAAGAGATGTCATAGGTTGATGGTACTTGGAAGAGTGATAGTGGTGATTTGAAGTGGAGGATGTAGAACTAGTTGGAGAAATAGGGTGTTAAACATAATATCCATACAATCGTGGCTACTAATAAGGGTAGGGCTAGTTTGGTGGTGGCCTTCCCCATGATTGTGGATTTTTCCATTGTGGTTGATGATAGTGTTGCAGCTAGTAATAAGTCCTCCTAGGATACTATAGTTGGTTATGGGACTGTCTATAACTAATCTCATAAGCATGTGCTTTGGTATGAATTTGGAATTTAATGCAAAAGCCCAATACTCATGTAGGTGTAACATGACTAGGAAATTCCCCTTTAGGTAATCATATATGTAGATGTCACATCCATCATCTTCATTCATGGTTAAGTCTATAGCCTCTTTTCCTTCGGACATTTCCCTTGTTTTTTGGTAAGTGTTCTTACCTATTTCTTGGTACTACCTCCTTCATTTATAGTGATCATGTGGTTTGTTTTGTGTTACCCTCTCCTCTATAATTTCTATAAGAGTTGTAACTTTTTCATATATCCACTTTGACATCCTATTAAATTTTGCTTCAAGTTCATCGATAGATAAGGTTCATTGCATTATCACCTTATCAAGAGCAACCTCTTTCTCTTTACCATAGATATGGAGCTCCTTCTTTTGAAGAGTTAGGTCCGAGTGATATTTCTCAACATTCTCTCATTTGAATATCTATCCTTCTTCTTTCACTACACACTTAATTAGCTCTTAGATCCAATGGGTTCATAGCTTGTATAATTGACCTAGGGCATAAATTCGAAGGATCTTCCTTGGTTCATTATGAAGTCCATCTATGATGTGGAAAATTTGCCTTTCCTTAGAGAAACCATGGTTTGGACATCAATTCAATAGAAAATAATATTTATCTAAGGTCATGTCTAAGGGTTCATGCTGTTCTTACTTTCATTCTTGGATCTATCTCCTCAGGTTGGACACCCTTACATAGGTTTAGTACTTCTCATTGAAGAATTTCAGCATTGTGGACCACCATCAAATTGAATTTGGTTTCAACGATCTATACCACACTTTAGCTCTATCATTTAGTATCCTAGGAGAGAGCTTCAGCTTTTTCCACCCACTTTCAATGTTTTAGAAAACGTAGGCATCATGGAAGGCTTGTAAATGATGTTGTGAATTCAAATCATAGCCTTATACAAATTTAGAAATATTATTCATATCAAGCCTAGGTAGGAAACTCTCTTTGCAATGCCTATGAGATATCTTAACTACCACTATGATCTACATTAGGTTTTTAGTGGCCAAAAATGGTTCATCTTCATTAGATAGGTTGTGAGGAAAATTTCTATTTCTATTTTTTTGACTATGCCGATGTTCACTATGTTCATTTTGATATCTTTGATTCTTCCCATGGGTTTAATTTCTAGTATTATTTCAACCCTTTAGTGAAGCTTTTTCTCCATACCTATGTTCATCATCACTAGAACTAGATGTGAAAGGGGAAGAAGAAGATGAGTAACTAGGAGGATTGCCATGGCTTCTATGGTGTTCCCTAGGGTCTCATGATTTACTGTTTCTAGGCTTCAAGGAAGTCTTAGGCCTTGAGGCCTTCGCTGGTCTAGGACCTACCTCATCTCCTCCAGGGTTGTTTGCCTTAGGTGAATGTAGTATTTGAGTGTCATTAGGATGGTCATGAATATATGAAACTCCTACATAAGATTGGTCACTCCAATTTTCTTCAACTTATATCTCATTAGTTATCTAATGGATTTTTTCACCATATAATGCATTATCGCTTCCTTGTGAAAGAGACATTGCTTTTAGTTAATGATGTGTATGATTCAATATTTTCTTAAAGGTATATCGTTAATGCATTTACAGTGATTGTGTATGATATAACTAATCTAGATAACTAGCACCATTCCTCAGCAATGGGGCCAATGATGAATGATGAGGTACCCCTATGTCCAACCATATGAATCATAAGCATTCAAACATGATCCAATTGAATTCCATGAATGGGACTAGTTATGCACCTAAATTGTTATGCTTTGATTACAGTTTGTTGTCTTCCCATTTGGACTATTGATACCTTTTTCACATATGATTTAGTCCAAAGTGATGCATGTGATTAATGTTGTCTAGCCCTATGCTACTCCAAATGACAATAAAGAGATAAATTAATTAAGCTAATTAACAGTGGAAAGTAAAATCTAACCTAGCCTACGTGTGATGAGTATCCATTCCTAACCATTGGCACATGCCTTGGACTTCATATAACTATCATTGTGATTACCAAGCATGTTTCATTGGGCTTACTAAACAATACACTGCTAGGTTACCAAATAAGTACACTTAAACGTTTACAATTAGTTGTACTCATTTAGCGTAATGACAAGAATAGTAAATAGCAATAAATGGAAACAATAACTAAAAAAAGTAAATAATAAAAAAATTAAAGAAAATAATAAATCTAAGTGGATGTTACAATGATGGAAGTAATCTCAATCTTTATTTTTGGTCATGTAATGTGTCTAAGTACATCACACTTGAATAAGGATGTCATATAATCACAAACATCACATTACCGGCATGCACTAGGAACAACATAACTTAAAATCAAGAATCTAGAAAAATTTATCTAAAATCTAACAATAAAACTATGTCCCAATCATGCACCTAACTATTGTATGTATTTATAGGATATCATAGCAGAGACGATATCAAATATTCAACATCATTTCTTAGGACTTGATATTGGAGCTGACAAAAATCATGACTCATCACTTAGACAATATGCTAAGTGACAATACTCATTGCAACAATGGTAGTCTTACAACTATACTTCCAAAAGATGAGATAATGTAATGTCATTGAAATGTGGTTTAGACTTGGTTTGAATCTTGTACAGAAAGGCTAATGATTACCTTAATTAGTAATAAAACACAAGAATTTGATGAAGTCTCAATAAGCTACATTGATGGGCCCTTGTCAATGAGGTCCTATTTACATGATGTTTCCCCATAGATGGGGCTACATTCACATAATATTAGCTACATTGATAGGGCCTCATCGATGCAGGCTTAGAGCAAAAACTATAAATATGACATCCTAGTCATATTCATGGGTATTAGATTCATAGTAGTAGCCAAACTCTTGTAGTTTTTACATTTGAACATTAGAATATTTCTCCAAGTGCTCGCAGTAGAAGCCATTGAGTGTATGGATGTTGATATGAACATTGTTGTACCTAAGCATGATAGTGTGTATGGTAATAAACATGAGCTCCTTGCTAAACCTTGTAGCATTCTGGATAGTTTAGATATTTATTTATGCATTTAATGCTTTTAGTAAATTATTTAAGATAAGCTAATCAAGCAAGATAAGCTAGATATATTAAATACAGAAGTATAACTAGTTCAAGCATAACATGTATTCACTTGGTAATCCCAATAGTGTTATTGCTTAGTACACCCAGTAGCATAGCGCTTGGTAACCTATTAGTGGATACATGAGTTTAGGACATATACGAAAAGGGGAACAGATTCTTATGTTAGGATTAATTAGAGAGTAGTTAGTTAGTTAATTTAAATTAGTTATTAAATTACTCTATCTCTCTCTCTCTCTCTCTTCAAGCACCCAAAGACATAAAACATAAAATGATAAAAATGATATGCCTCAATTACTCTTAACCATATTATTATGCTTCACAAGTGTATTGGAAGACACTGAATAACCTTAGGGAAAAGTTCACTTCCTAGAAGACTAGTGTATTGGAAACTATAAAGTCCATAGAATTCGATTGGATTGCATGTGAACGTTGTGTGATTCGTATGGTTAGGTGTAGGGGTACCTCACTACTCATCATTAGCACCATTACCAAGGACCTTCTTTGTTGAAACATGTGCTATCTAGGATTAGTAAATATTATTAATATCATTGGATGAACTCAAGGTCAACATCACTCTCACATGACATATAACTACTAAGAATATTGATAATTTTATTGGTTGCAAAATGCGTTTTTCCCATAGGCATGAAGATGTTAAACCACCAATCCCACAAGAGTGTAAAGTGGTATATACTCATCTAGATGAGTATGTACCAGACTTCACCTTCATCCTACATCAAGATGGATAGCTATGATGGCATGATATGGAGGGCAACATCATAGTGCCCCATAATCGATTTGTCCTTGGAATGCTACTTCAAATCCTTAAAAAGTTAGGCATCTCAAATATTAACAAGAAATATGTTGTGGATGATCATGACACTCATGATTATCATCTCATTGAAACACAGTGCAAGAGTGATTAACACTAGGCGAAGCACTATGACCTTGAAAAGGGAAAACATTTTACTAATCTCTTGTTACTACTAAACCAAGATGATAATGTGGATCCTCCCCTTGAGGTTTCTCAATATAGAAATTCTACACCCTCTATTATTGGTGATGAAGGTGTGACCCTGAACTTGCAATCCACTATTCATAAACCAAGTACAAGAAAACATGACAGTCAAGATAGTGACTTGGGTAAACATCACAATGACAAAGGATCTAAGGATGGTGGTCATAATGAATGAAGAGCTGGTGGTCCACCTTCTTCTTTATCCTCTTAATCTAATTACAAACATTCCTCTTCATCTTTTGGATCTCATACAAGCCACCATAAAACAATTATGATGAAGGTGATTAACAAGACAACAATGACCATCAAGGCCATCAAGGATGTAAAGGTGATAGAAACAATCATTGATGTCATTAACATAGTCATGATAATGAACCTTTGTTGGTGACTAGAAGTATTCTTAACATGGCAGAGGTAGTTAGAATTCCAACTAGGCATATGCCTGGGACCTGGAGCTAGCGACTACCATGAAAACTAAACCTATCAAGTTGACTCTTGCTGTGTTTTGTAGGTGCAATAGTGGACTACATTTCGGAAGGTGCCAAGGTGGGAAGCTTAGATGTTCGGGTGTGAGAATACCAAGGATGCACAAAATTTAAAATTCCCAATGCTCTTTTAATTTACCAACCCCTAGAGAGCTAGACATCGGGGTATTCATAGGGCTAGGTTTAGTGTGAAATGCAAATTGGGCACCACGTGGCATCGGTGTCACATGGCATGAGCTTAGATGGGGTTATGTTGATATGTTATGCTCTCATGAGAGTAGCAAAGTATTATGCTCTAAAGAACAACAATGGGTTCCCAGGGACTACTGAACTATGAGTACATTGCCCCAACTTCCTATGCTACATTTTGAGAAAACTGCAATGTACCTATAAACAATGAAAAACCAATGCAACTTGGAGGATACACTCTGAGACTACATCTTTCTCTCTTTCAAGAAGGGTCGAGCATAGGAACAATTTTGGAAACCATTGGGGTTGCAAAAGAGATGTGAATTACTAATCCTACTTACTAGAGGAGTGTCGAAGCTAAGATGAAGGTTGATACTAAGTTCTAGAGGCTTTTGGATGCTATTGGAAACTTTTCTCTAATGTCAAACTAGCTACACTCTAGAGCGTAACACAACACTTCGTGAAAATTTGCAAAATTTTGATATTTCACACTAGTTATACTAGCTATGCTAGGTAGCGTAGTAGGGATACTTAGCCAAATTTTAATAAAATATGCAGTCTTCCTTCAGGGTACACTAGCTACACTTTGGGGCATAGTCGGAGAGGTAGCCTCAGAAGTTAGAAAATGTGCCAATGTGTCTTCCATGTCAAGCTAGCTTAATAGATCTTTATCTAACACTAGGCAAAACTAGGTACTAGAACCTATGTTATGCTTGCTATGGTGTGGAGCATAGCAACCTAAGAGATAGAAAATTTGTAAAACTATTTTTGCCATCTTAAGCAATTCTAACAACCTCTAGCTTGGTACTTGGGAAAACTAGCTACTAGGATATGTGTCATGCTGGATATGCTAGGGAGCATAGAAAGCATGATAATCTAGGAGATAGAATATTTACTAAACTATTTCATTTATCCCAAATGATCCTTGACCACTTCTAGCTTAGCACTTGGGAAAATTGGTCATGGAAATGTGTGCTACATTGGCTATGCTAGAGAGCATAGTCCCAACACTTAAAAAAAATTGACAAGTTTTGACACGTAGGAAAATTTGCTATTGAAGATGCAGAAGCCCAAAATTGGTAGTTTTTCATTGCCCCTATTTGTTGATGTTTGGAGGAGTGTCCTAAGAGATGTTGACAAAGAATATGAAACACCATAGCGAATATGACACCGACACCACTCGTTAGTGCCCAATTAGACACCACTTCACTGTGCTTGAGAGTGCTAAGAAAATAAAGTATGATAGGGAACATGTTAGGGAAATGGATTAAGGGATAATGAGAGGAAAGGATGTTCATTGTAAATGTGATTATAGGATGCAACATTATGATGGCTTTTTGCCCAAAGCATGATCCCTCGTCGAAGTGCTTATGAGGGAGTCAACAAGCGAAGATGGCCTACCCTTAGGATTTTGACCTCTTATCAAAGCGCTTATGAGATGGTCAATCTGGGGTTGGATTAGTTGTGAAATGGGAACTATGCTATTTTTATTTGGACATTTGTTTCATCCTATTTTCTCTTTTTTTCTTTTGGTTTCATTTTTATTTTTTCATTTTGTTTTTGCTTTCTTCTTTCTTTTTCATTTTCTCTTCTATTTTTTTTTATTGTGTTGCTAAGTGGACTATGTGCCACTTAACAAAATTTACGTAGAAGTTCTGTTACATCTGCTTGGGGCTTTGACTAGTCCACAATGGCTCCCCATGAGACAAGTTGCATTACGTCCATCATGGATTCTACGGTTGATTGAAAGAAGGGTGTTATGTGCATTAGAGATGCTTGCAGGGAATGTAGGAAAAATGTAAGGAAAAGGGATAAATGTGAACATTCTACAATGGGATAATAGGGATGTGCACTCTTGAGTAGCTTGATGAGTCAAAGCGGATACATCAGAGTAGTGTGGTGACTTGCCACCATGATGAAACACATCCTTGAACAATGTCACTAAGGCTTCATGCTATAAATTCAACACAGAGAAAATAAGAAAAACAGCCACACCATGTGAGATGAAGACAAAGTCCTATTTGCAAGGGCACTGTAAGGTCCACGAGTGCTGTGTCAATTGTAGGTGCATGTAGTGTCCAAAGCAGTAAGGCCAATGTGGGCACCAGTGGTAGTAGGCTGAAAAACCTCTAGAAACCACACTAGAAGTGAGCACACAAGTGGTTAAAAGAATTAGTGATGTAGATGCTTGGGAATGCTCACCAAGGATAGGAGATAGAAACCCAATAGCATGGTAGAGAATCACATTGCTGAATGCTCTTCCAAGCTTAGGCAATGGTGAGTGTTAGAGAATGGTAGTGCTATGGCTGGACCAAAGTACCTTTGGTTCTCCAACAAATGGTGCTAATAGTGAGATCTTTGACCAAGATGATTAGCAATGGGTGGTAGCTATGAAAGGTCAAAAAGATGACTAAAGACATCTCTAGAAGATCAACAAGATGTTGAGGATGGTGACACTGCAAATGTTCAAGAGGGATCCTTGATGATGTGAACTTCAATTTGGAACTACAATGCCCAACCCCACCCTACGTAAGAGGTGTGGGTAGGTGACAAAGAATTGGAAGTATTCATGCTCACTTATCTAGAAAACTATGTGTTTTGAACTATCAATGTCGAATTGCAAACCTAGTTTTAGGTCTTGGTAAACCACATATTGTACTAGTTTAAGGTCCTAGTAGATCATGAACCCAGTTTAAGGTCCTGGTAGAATATGATGTGCTAGTTTAAGGTCCTAGCAGACCATTGTGCTAGTTTCTCATCATAGTGGATGGTGGATGTTTAGTTTGAGGTCATAGTGGACTAGGTTGTGGATGCTAGTTTGACTTCATAACTTGAAACACCACCAATTTCAGTCTTCTACATCTTCAACAACAAATTTTTCTAAGTGTCAAAACTTGGCAAGATTTTTCTAAGTGTGGGTGTTGCACTCTCTAGTATAGCTAGTGTAGCACACATTAAGGCCTATTTTGCAAAATTTTTCTAAGTGTTAGTAGTAGTCATAGGAAAATTTTTCTAAGTATCTTGCTACGCTTCTCAACATAGTTAACATAGCACACACTTCCATGGCTATTTTTCCCAAGTGTTAAGCCAAAAGTGATCAAAGATCACTTGGGATGGATGAAATAGTTCAACAAATTTTATATCTCCAAGGTTTTCACGCTTGCTACACTCCATAGCGTAGCTAGCGTAACACATGTTCTAGTGGCTAGTTCATCCAAATACTAGGCTAGAGGTTGCCAAAATTACTCATGATGGAAAAATACTTCAACAAATTTTCTATCTCTTGGATTTTTATGCCCTGCTAAGTGTTGTGTTACTCTCTAGAGCGTAGCTAGCTTGACACTAGAGA
The DNA here is from genome assembly GCA_015680685.1 of Gnetum montanum. NCBI lineage: Eukaryota > Viridiplantae > Streptophyta > Gnetopsida > Gnetales > Gnetaceae > Gnetum > Gnetum montanum. The sequence goes on along the minus strand of MNCI01022121.1, from coordinate 123,565 downwards.
AAAGATTATGATAGTATTCAAAACCTTCTAGAAATCAGAATTGGCCTTTGTTTCAACTCTAACATTCCTCTGGCAATCAAGATCATCAATTTGTATCTCTTTTGCATCTCCATTGGTTCCCAAAATTGTTTCTAAGCTTGGTCCTACTTGAAAGAGGGGGAAGACATTGTCTTGCAGCATAGCATCCAAGTTGTACTATTTTTGCACTATTTGTAGGTATATTGCGGTCTCTCAATCTTTGGCACATACAAACGTGGTAGTGTAGTCATAGTTCAGTAGTCTCTGGAAACCTGCTACTACTCTTTAGAGTGTAACACTTTGCTACTCTCATGAAAGCATAACATGTCAGTGTAACCTCATCAATGCTCATGCCATGTGGCATCTAATCTATGTTTCACACTAAGAGCATTGGGAATTTTAACTTTCTATAGATCCCTAGCACTCTTGCACTTGAACATTTAAGCTTCACACCTTAGTGCCTTTCAAAACATAGTCCACCATTGCATTGCACCCATAGAACAGGGTAACAACCAACCCTATAGGTTCAGTCTAAATGGCAGTCATTAGCTTCACATCCTAGGCATCCTAGAGACTATGATTACACTACTATGTTATCACTATGCCTACTTGACACTGCATACCATTCTCACCTCTTGTCTAGCAATAGTTATGCTCCCCATTTTTAGGGTGGTGTAAGTTTTCATTCATAAGCTCTATTTCATTTCTTTTCCAAGCATTTTTCTTTAATATTAAGCATAACTCTTGCACTTTTCTATTGTTTAATACATATTTCTATGCTCATGTCATTGTTTTCAGGGCCAATCCCAGTATTCATGCATAACATAGTACAAACCCTTCTTACCTACGATTCACCACATAAGTCCCTATCTAATTGACTAGACCATTTAGGGCACCTTGTTTCTATTTCCCAGCATGGCCCTCCATGGATTTTCAATTAGGCTATATGCTTGGCAACCTCTTGGTGGTCCAGCCACCAATGTTTTTAGACATCACAGTTTTTGGTGCTAGAAGGAGGACCTCCCATTCCTTCTTTGTTCAAGGGTATTCCCATGTGTTTTCTGCACCTCTGTTACTAGTGGTAAGCTAGTGTAGATGTAACACCCCTGTGGACCTACCATGGTATTCATTGGATCATAGGCTAGCATAGGAGTTTTCTACATTTTGGTTAGTATAGATTGGTCCTAGTTGTCAGTTATCTTGGAACCTCATAGGATGAAAAGCCCAATTTTGTTTGTCATGTTAAGCTTTGAGTGATCTAGAGAGTGTAACAACCCCTTAAACTATAACAATCCCTTAGAGTGTAAAGAGCATAATGCTAGAGTTAGTCACTTTTTAACAACATTTCTAGAGTTAGTCATTTTTTGGCCTGTTTTCATAGTTTGCATACTTAGCCATTTTTTCAATGTTTTCTACACTTAAGCATTCTTTTTCAATGTCTTATTTTCTTAGGGTTTTTTACACAACAACATGAATCCCATGAATACTTCAACCTTTTCATTGAGTATGGAAGTAGCTCATCTCATTTAATAGGTGGTAGACATTGAGCAACCACTCAATCACATATGACCACAATGGTAGTTACTCATATTGCATAACCAATTTCCTAAATACAAGGTGTTTGACGACAAAAGATACAACTTCCTTTATGCCAAGCTTTAGGTGGACCTATCCCTAGACCACCAGGAAATAGAAGAAAAGCACACCTTTGTAATCATCCACTGAAATGGGAAGAAGTTCCTTCCCATTCTTGATGCATTCATCCTACTCACCAACACCTTTACGTGGCTACTAGACCAACTTATTAGGGTAAGTGGGTTGAAAGAGCAATATGTAGTGTCAAACTATGTCGAGGCCCTATAGAATGGGAAAGAGGAGTTTGAGTCCTATTTAGATAGTGGTGTTTCATTTTATGTGTCTATTCAATAGCCCACCTCCGCTTTTGTCCTACACCAATCATAGTCATCTACCTTCTTTGAGGTAGTGGTGTCACTTTTTCCACTCAAATCCATGCTTGTGGTAGCTAGCCACCAAGTATTGCAAGGATAACAAAGTGTAGGACCTTGTATCACTCTCCCCTTTGTCATCTTCTCACAATCAATGCAACCTTTCCTATTGGCATTTGTGATGCTGACACTGCCGTATGTGTATACGATGCCCATATCTTAGCCACAAACAAGTTAGATGTCTTTCATCCCATCCCTCTTAGTAGCACCTACAACAATTGCCCAAGCCACAACTACTTGGTGGACTGAAATCTTTATGCCTATGGAACAACTATCATTCATTCCAAAATACATGCAACAACAAACTCAACAAGTGTCTCACGTGGTGGCATAGCCCATAATAGGGCTATGGCCGCTTAGACGGCACCACAAGCAATGCAACCAGTGTAACTTATTACATCATCCTTGAGTTTGGACCATGCATTCCAACTCATTCAAACTCTCATAGAGGAGGTTAGGTAGCTTAAAGTGGCCAACCCAAAAATGGTTCATGTGGTGGACTTATATCAAGATAATCCTATTAGTCCTATTGTCTCATTGCTAACTCTACCTCTTGGGGTCCAACTTCCTTAATTCACAAAATATAATGGTAAGGGAGATTCCAATGCCAACCTTGTAACTTTATGTTCTAAATGCCTACTTTTGCAAGCATGGCCATGCATGATCATCCACATCTTTGCCATGTCCTTGACTAGAAAAGCTCTTGATTGGTACCATGCACTCCCTAGAGCTTCCATATCAACTTTAGAGAAGTTGCTCAACCAATTTGTAACTCACTTTAAGTACAACTTGAAGCTCGAGGCCATCCTAGACTAAGTAATGAACATCAAGCAAGGGGTGCTAGAGCCAATACAAAAATTCATATAATGTTGGAGTGCTTACCTCAATGAAATTCATGAGACAATAGTAGAAACTCACCTTTTAGCTATCTTTAAGGGCATAGTAAATGACTTTATCAAGTTAAAACTATATTACTTGGTCCCATGCACTCTTAGCCAAGCTTTTGCTCAAATGACGAGCATACAAGATGTGGCAAAAGTGAGTAAGGACCTGACCTATGTGACATATAAAAATGTGCATAAAAATAAAGGACAAGAAAAAGGAAAAGGAAACAAGAACCATTGCAACTATGGCCAATGAAGCTAAACCCAACAACACTACATAAATAGCTAAGGAACCTAAAGCCTTGGCCAACAATAATAAGGCATTAGGTTCTAGCACTATGGGAACCAACCAGCCTACATCATTGATGGCTATGGGGAAAGCTCCCCAAAGGTCAAAATTTGTGTGCAACGATTACACAAAGTATACCCCCTTGCCCATCAAGGTATCTCGGATCTTGGATTAGTTGCTTAGTGTTGGGTGCATCCAACACAAAAAAATGTTTAAGGATGCATGAAAATTCCATGAGAGGTACTATGAGGTCCCTAGAAACCCCTCTATAGCTAAGCCAAGTGAGCCCCTAGTCCCTAAAAATTTTAGATTGGACCAATTTTGAAATTATCATCAGTTGCATGGCCATGACATAGACTACTGCTTGGCATTAAAAGATGACATTCAATGCATGATTGATCAAGGTAAATTGGTCCTTGATGACAAGAATCCTATGCAACTAGAAAATTAATCAGTGAAAGTCTACAAGGACCCGCTCAATGCTAGCGGTGTAAGTTATATCACCAATGCTATCAACATTGATGACAATGCAGAACTAGCACATGAACCATTTGTGTTTCATGTCCCCTTTGGTGATGTTGGGGCCTTAACATCAACAAGACCACAACCTCCTTTTTTCATCAAAGCACCACCTTAGGTGCCCATGACATCCTCTGTGATTAGGGTCTTACAAGATGTTCCAGTGATGGCAACCTAGACACTTGTTGTCATTAGGTTGCCAAGACGTGTGGATCCCCCACCTGCCTAGGCTCTAGTGGTGGAAACTGCATCATAACTTGCCTATACTGTCCAAAATCGTCGATGCAAGGCTGGAATGAAATGGACATCGAGAGATCTACGGAAAGAATAGTAAGACCCCACCTTCATGTGAAACCAAGCTAGAAATAAATGAAGGCAGAGTACCTTGAATGGTCTATGCACAGATCAAACGAGGACTTTCCCTAGCATACGTTGTTGCAATGCACTGGGTTATATGTAAATGGGTGCAAACTAAAACATAAATGAACATACGAAATGTAAGAAAAAAGAAACAAAATGTAACCAAAGGTAAAAAAAATTTTAACAAATGTAAAAAACATAAATAGAGAACAATGGGTGGAAAAATTGTAATTATATGTATTGATTGATGATTACAAAAAAGCACACCGGTTAGAACACAAGCAAGGTAGACATTTAGCCCCAATGTGAAGGGTGTACAGATGCTAGGAGATTGCAAGTTTCTGGTTGCAGGTGTGTAGCGTGACCAAAATTGCCCCAACTGCTCAGTGTGATTAAGTCTAAGTAAATCCCAATTATAGAAGATAATGTGGTGAGATTCACCAACTCTCTAGATCTTGATGCCCAAAATTACCAACCTTGGTTTAGTGTGAGATCGGGGTATTTATGTAGGTTTGAGCATGGGGATTCAGGTCTATGTGGAAGATCCATGGTTACTAGATGCAGGAAATGTAGATCGGGCAACAGGTGTGAACGTTTCAACTGGATGCACAAAATTTTACAATGCACAGGGTGCAACATGACCAAGATTTCTTACCCTGGCATGTGTAATCCATAGCATAAGAGCTTGACATGCTAAAAAAATGCAAGATGTATAAAGAATGTTAAAGTACAAGAGTGGATATGGATGTCTAGCCTCCGGATTTGTAGATCGGTGCTATTTTTATTCGTCCAAGGCCTCTAGCATGCATGGATCTGGCTCTGGTGTGTTTTTAGCATGCCTTGGCATCAACGTCTGGCATCCAACATCCAACATCCCAACCATGTGTTTTGAGCCTGAAACCATAGATTTTGAATGTCGGGAGTTGGAGCAATTGCCTGTGGGCCCCAGGGGAATTTTTCCTATTCCATTTTGTCATTTCATGCTAATTTGGAGGCTCTCAAGTTTGGTCATGTTATATTCATGTTGGGTAGTGACATGACTTAGCTTGAGTCCTGTCTAAAAGTGCTAGGCCAAAATATTATGGTGTTTCCATTGGCCTCTCTTTGTTGATGCCTGAAGAAATCCACCTGAGAGGCATCGACACAGAAGTACAAGACACCATGAGTGACTTGGCATCCAGCACTGTCAGTCAAGCACTTGGACGAATGCCATTGCACCACGTTCAGAAGTACATTGGATCAAGAAATGAAGTTTTGAAATGCACGGTAAGCATGTTGTAACTGTAGGATTAGGGATTGATTAAGGGATTGTTTTGTTTAACTATGGGAGAGGAATGCTCTTGTTAACAAGTCATGTTGGTTCTTATCAATAGCCAACATCTAGCAGAGTTGGGACCAAGGCATGGGAGGTGCGTTCTTTGGCGGAAGGAGATTCTTGTATCATGTTTAAGAGGAACCATTCTCAACAACCAAAGCCACGTGATGAGGTGGTGCATTCCTTGGAGAAACAAGACCCTTGGGAGTATCATAGGGAACCCATTGTCAATAGCCAAAGCCATGCAAAGTTGTGGCGTGACATGATTTCTTAAGACACGAGTGTTTTCTTTCAAGATAACTGCCTTGCTACCTGGGGCTTGGATGGGAAGAGCCAATGGCCTTATGATGTATTTTTCTCTTTGATTTTTTTTGTTTTTTTAGTGTTGTACTCATGCTCATGTGCTATATTATGCTGCAGGTTGCAACTACTTGGAGAGTCATAGTATGCAATAGTGTGATTCTAGTTTTTGGGATGAATGGGATGTATCCAAGAGGTATAACTAAGTAGGATAGGGAGAACATGTTGGGGAATAAGAGATGCATCGGCAACTGGGAATGTACTCATGATCGGATTGATTAACCTAGTTGTGTGCATCGGGAACAATGTGGTACCTTGTCACCGTGATGAAGTGCATCAGTGCGCGAACACCTTAAAGCATTATACTACAAACACAACTCCAAGAGGACAAGAAAACCACAAGTGAGTTAGTCTAAAATACTTTAATCATGAATACAGCTAATGGAATGGAGGCGCTGCGTTAAACTTCAAGCAAACAAGACGAGCAACATCAGAGTCATCAGGGTTCATGTGGTGAATCATGTAGTAGGTTTTAGATGAAGACAAGTCATTGATTGCAATAACAGATCAATGGGCTAGTGATGGTGTTGCCAATTTATAGTCTTAGCATACTATCATGGATTATTTTTTACATCATAACCCTTTGGAAGTTGCAAGTTTAGCAACATAGCGGATGGCGCAGTGCTAGTTTATAGTCTTAGTGGACTCTGGTAGATAAATGTGGTAGTTTATTATCATGCTAGATAGAACTGTCTGGTGTTAGTTTATCATTATAATGCCAAGACATATCTATGGTATTAGTTTACCGTCATGATCCCAGGACAAGTCTGTGGTATCAGTTTATCATCATGATTCCAGGACATTCTGTGGTGTTAGTTTTAAGTCTTAACTCCAGGACTATTCTATGGTATCAATTTTAGTTCATGATGCTAGGACTAAAACGTACCTTAAGCTCATCAGACATAGAATGGTTTTAGGTACATATGATTTGTAGGGTTGGCGAACTCATTTCCATCCATGTCAGTGAGTTTGAATGCCCCATTGTCATATGCCTTAGTGACCAAGTAAGGCCCTTCCCAATTGGCTAAGAATTTATCCAAGTGGTCACAGACCATCTTGAGGATAAGATCACCTTCTTTGATTGGATGCTTATGTACATTGTGTCGATGTCACCATCATTATTGCTTTTGATACCACTTGATTTCATCCAGCATGCCTGTATGTTCCTCCTCCACCGAGTCAAGGTCAACAATGCATAGTTCATCATTTTGTCCTTCATCGAGGAGTCCAGAGAGAGTGCTCTACAATGAGGGTACTTGCAACTCTAGAGGTAAAACAACTTCTGATCCATAAACAAGACTATAGTGTTTTTTACCTGTGGATATTTGATGCGTCATTCAATATGCCCATAGTGCGTAAACTAGCTGTTCATGCCATCTTCTTTTGCTCTGATGAAGCATTTTCTTGAGCGTCATGATGATAGTTTTATTTTTAGATTTTTCTTGACCATTTATTTATGGGTAGTACGATGATGAGAATGAGTGTTTGATTCCTAGGCTCTCACAGAAGTTTTCGGTTTCGACACTACTGAACTATGGCCCGTTATTGGTGATTATGGTTATTGGTATGCCAAAATAGGTTACAATATTTTTAAGTATGAAATTTCACACTTGTTTGGATGTGATCTTCGTAAGAGGGATAGCTTCTACCCATTTTGTGAAGTATTCAGTTGCGTTGATGATGAAGCTATGTCCTGCTGAAGATGGGGGAGTTATTGGTCCAATGATGTCTAACCCCCATTTCTAGAAAGGCCATGTGATTTGTGCTGTATGAAACTCATTAGGTGGCACATGTATTAAATTATCATGCTTCTAATAGATGTTGCACATTTTAACCTTGGAGAAATAATCGTACTCCATGTGTGGCCAATAATAGCCTAAACATCTTATTTTCGTTGCCATTACCTTAGGTGCTATATGTCCTCCACAAATTCCTTCATGAACTTGCTCCACAATCATGTGACCGTTGATGCTATTAATGCATATTAACAAAATGCCTTCATAGGATCTAGGACATAACGTGTCTCCTATTAGCGCATATTTTCGAGAACGTTTTCGTACCGTGTCTTTTTGAGTGTTCGTTGGATGTTGTGGTGGTTCACCACATAGAAGGTACTCTCTTATGTCATCATACCATTCCACTGTATGTGTGGTTCTAATAGACGCTATAGGTATGTCATCAAGAGTGTTGGTTATGGGTTTGGCATAATTCATTATTGAACTAGGCAACGGATGAAACATGTCAGGTGTCATGTTTAAGGTTAGTGTTGCGAGTCCATTTGCAATGGTATTTTCGTTCTTGTGAACATGTTGCACATCTATTTTTGTTAACTATTTTAACAAGTGTTTAGTTAATTCACAGTACAATTGTAAATGTGAGGATTTTCATGCACAAACATTTGTGACTTGATTGATTACTAGCTGTGAATCACCTTGAACTACAAGCCATGTGATTCCTGAAGCTAGTGCTACCATAAGACCTCTAAGAAGACCTTCATACTCTCCCACGTTGTTGGTCAAAGGGAAGTTTAATCGATAGGCAGAAATTAGAATCTCTCCAGAGGGATAAGTTATGATGGTTGTAGCACTTCCTCCTCGGGAGGTTGATGCTCTGTCAAAGTATAAGATTGCATCGTAGTTGTCGGGCACAGTGTCTATGATGTTCACATTCTGATCAAGGAACTCAGGGTTGATCGTTGCTTGTCTTGCATCGGTGAGGTGGTCATTTTATTGACTATTGCTTGACCCTTTGTGGAAGATTGAGCTATGTAGCGTAGATCAAACTCAACAATCATTGCCTTCCATCTAGCTATCTTTCTTGATTCATAAATGTTATTAGCGATAGCTCTGAGTACATTGTCTTTACAAATAATGTTGACTTGGTTACGAAAGAGATAATGTCACCACTTCTTCATGGAAAAGATAAGGGCTAGAAATGACCTCTCCACATCATTGTATCTTTGTTTGTGGGCCACTAAGGCATGGCTTAGGTAGTAGATAGGGATTCCGGTTCCATCTTCTTGTTTCTAACAAAGCATAGGCGCGATAGATGAATCTGACATCGCAAGATAAATGTAGAAGGGTTTGTTGTTCTGCGGGGGATGAACTATTGGTAGTTGAACTAGTACCATTTTGATGTTCTCAAACGCTTCCTGGCACTGTTGAGTCCATTGAAAATGAACACTTTTGTGCAAAAAATGTTGCATGGGTCTCAAGTTGTCCGTCAATTTTTCAATGAAGTGCCTAATGAATTGTAATCTACCTTGTAGACCATGTAGTTCGGTGAGGTTGCTAGGTGGTTTCAAATTTGTTATTGCCTTAACCTTATCGGGATCTACTCATATCCCTATTTTAGATACTATGAATCCAAGCATTTTTACCTATTTTTACTCCAAAGACAGATTTCTTTGGGTTAAGTTTAAGTTCATACTTGAGGCAATGTTTAAGTACCAAGTCTAAATCATTGATGTGTTGCTTAGTTGTTTTTGACTTGACCGCGATGTCATTTACATAATCATTAAGTGAATTAAGCATATAATCACTAAAGATGTATGTCATTGCTCACTGATATGTGGCATCAACATTTTTTAAACCAAATGGCATCATTGTATAACAGAATGTGCCCCATGGTGTCATGAAGGTTGTCCTGAGTTGATGTTCTGGGTTGATCCTAATTTTTTTGTATCCCAAAAATTCATCCATAAAGGACAAAAATGCATGCCTAGTAGTTGAATCAACAAGTTGATCGATACTGGGTAGGAAGAAGTCATCTTTTATGGTTGCTATGTTGAGGACACAGAAGTCAATGCATAGGCAAATGCTCCCATTCTTCTTTGGGACTACAACCATGTTGGACACCCAATCAGCGTAGTTAATAGCTCAAATGAAACTGGCTTGGTAAAGTTTCATGATTTCATTACGAACTACCAACGCTACCTCAGGTCTACCCTTTCATGCTTTTTGTTTTACTGGTCTAAGTTTTGGATCAAGGATGGTGTTATGCTGGACTATTCAAGGGTCTACTCCTAGCATATTAGTATAGGACCAAGCGAACACTTTCATGTTGCCTTTCAACACTTGAGCTATGTCATTGGGCATTTGTGGATTTAATAGAGTAATTAGTTTTAATATTTTAACTTCACCATTGGACATAGTAATGGGGACTTTGGTGAGGGGATCTTTAGTTATGTTATCGGCCTCTAAGTCCAGAGTTTTCATCATTCCCTTAAAACAATCAAATCTCTCTTCAATTGATGCCACGAAATTGTCGTAAGTTGATGAGTCTAGATCAATGGACTCTAGATTAATCTCTCTTTTGATGGCTCCATGTGGTCCATTGATAGACAACATTGTTAGGAGGTTCTTATTATCCATGTGGTTTCTCCTAACAATTTGAATGGGGAGCAATGTGAGTGAAGGTTTAGTCACCATTCGTATGTAATTAATTTCATCTCTTAATGTAACTAAGGCATGCAATGAGTAGTTTATTTTCCTACATGGATGCATGGCAGTTTTAGGCCTTACTAGGCCATGTATGGTAGTTTTAGGCCTTACCAGGCCCCCTATTTATGATTCACATGCATGCTAGTGTTTTGATTTTTAATAGTGTTCCTGGATTTTGCAGTTTTTAATAGTTTTTTTGTATACCTAGGTTACTTTGCAAAACTTAATAAATATGAGAGAAATGAACAAAAGTAGCTACTTTGGGAGCACAAGAATAAAATAAAATAGAATAAGGTAAAAATAATTAAGAGGATAAAGGATGAGATGCCATGTGACTAAAAAATGAGATAAAATGACCACCAAATGTGGCGTAAGCATGAGTGACGAGGCGTAGTGTGAGTTAGAGGACCAGCGCATAGCATGAGTAACCAGAAATCCAACACAGTGTGAGTAAACATAAATGTGAGTGACTAGGAAGACACAACATGAGGAGGATGAAGGATAAGAGAAAATAGGAACAAGGGAAGGGGAAGAAGTAGGAATGCTTGGCGTTTGTGGAGGAGAGCAGGGAACTACTCCAATGCCATCCACAACTGAGGGTTTCTTCATGGGTTCGAACCCTACGTAGGTTTATTGCTTTCCTCTTTTCCTTTTTTTTGTAGTGTAACATCAATAAGTGGCAATGTGAGTTATGAGAGCTGCAAATTTTTGGTGTTCATGGTTGATTTCTAGTTGTGTTGAGAGTGATTGTGTTTCCTCCTTGCATTCCAAGGTGTTTGTGTTTCATTTAAATTCGTAATTGCAACATGAGTTCTTGAGATTGCAGCGTGAGTTTCCCTCAGCATGAGTGGCCCTAAAACAATCACGTTTTAGTGCATTTTTTGTAGTTTTGATGCATTTTTGGTTATGTTTTGAGGGTATGTTATTTTGATTCTGGATTTAGGGCTACTATTTTTATTCCTGTTGCTGGTTTTGAGCTAGTGTGAGCAACATGGGGCAAGCCTATAGGCAACGTGAGTTGCAAGAATTGCCACATTTTTGGGTATTTTTGGATGTGTTTTGGTTGAGAGAACCAGGGTTTTGAATTTCTATTTATTGTGACATAAATTGCAGGGCTGCATCTCTAGCGTTAGTTGCAGCGCTGTTTGAAATATAGCATGTTCCAAGGCCTTTTAGACCACGGTGTGAGTTACTGGCCTCCAAACCAAGATGTGAGTGATTGGTTCCTATTGCAGCGTGAGCTCATGCATTACTAATTTTTAGTGTGATTACTCCTTAATGTTTCCCCTCTTTGTCAGCGTGATTTATTGTATTTAATTGTTAGCGTAAGTGAATTGATTATGGTGTGGGGAATTGGACAAGGGTAGCATGAGTAACTATACTTGTAACAACATGAATACCCGTGAGCGTTACTTAGTGTGATTAAATACCCGTGAGCATTACTTAGTGTGAGTAATGCCTTTTTCTTGGCAGCGTGAGGGGTTTGCTTTGGCATGGTAAACTGCTATTGGTAGCATTAGTGACTAGCTTGCAATGTGAGTTAGTGTTGGTAAGGTGATCAGTTGCCCTGGTATTGCATTGTGAGCTAACCCTAAGGTTCATGCTGCAAGCAAATTACAGCGTGAGGTAATCATCGTGCCACATTAGCTATTTCCTTGGCAACATAAGGCATTCTATTGGCTGCATGAGACAATGTTTTGGCCTCGCAATTGCTTTGGTAGTGTGAGTTCTTCCCACATACAACATGAGTGAATGCCAAGTATAGTGTCAATTGTTGTCTTCAATTGCAGGTGCAGTGTTACCAGTATCTACTGCAGTGTGAGTAACCCTCATTGTCGCATGAGTTGGCTATCCTGGCAACGTGAGTTACCTTTATTGTGAGCTACTAACATTTTTAGTTATAACATAATTGATTTACCATGTGCAGCGTGAGTTTCTCCTATGTGCGGTGTGAGTTGCAGGATTTAAAATAGCATGAACTATGTGATACTTTTCACTTGCGGGTGTGATGATTTTTGGTAACTTGAACCATTAATGTGATTTTTGCAAGTGTTTTCCTTTTAAGGTTGGTGTTACCTAGTGGATTCCAATGTTCCCCATTGAGTGTTAGATGCACCAAACAAATACTGGATTTCTTGTCCCAAGGGGTAGTCTTGCATGTGCATTGAATGTTATTTACTCGTTAGGTTTATTTACTTATTTGTTTATTTTGTTTGTTTAGCTTATATGTTTTATATGTTTTAAGTTACTTACTTAAGGTTCTAGCTCTATGTAGGGGACTTAAGGCCTTTCTCTTGGTGGTGGAACTCATGGGTGTGTTGTCATGGTTTGGCCCCTTAGAGCCCAACGCACCTCATCATGACATGGAGATCGGATCATAAGGGTTATGGTCTCATCCAGGCTCTAGTGAATTTCTATCATCTATCCTGCAAGGTTTTAGCATGGTCATCTAGTCTCATTTAAGTGAATAGTTGGCTCATAGTGTTGTTAAGACCATACTTCCTGGCTCATCCCATGACATATTGGCCTTCATCGTTCATGTGGATGAGGGATTATTTAAAATTGGTGGAGGTCCTACCAAAGGTCCTCGATCTACTCGTCCTCTGAATCGTGTTTGGGAGTTACCACTTTGTAGCCACTACAACATCAATAACACCCTTTTCCTAGCTTTCTGTGTATATACATTGTTCCAAAATCCACCTAGAATAGTGTACAGGGTGGATAGGTAAGCTCTTTTTGATTTATCTTTATCTTGTTTTCTTTGGTGTTATCATGTTTCTTATGTTTGATTATATTTTTCTTGGAAGGCCCTGTTTTGATGAGCATGGAATGTGCAGGAATGATGATGGACTTGACTTAACGCGTATAGCCTTGAAGACTTTCATGGTGGGCCCCACATTTCGTGGTACCGTGTTGGCTCAAACCAAGGACGCTATTTTCCATTATCATAAGTAGTTTTTCAAGGCCTTTGAACATTGTGAAGCTCGTGGGTGGCTACATGAAGATTAGTCTCGTAATGGACCCACTTTCCCTCAAGAGGTTGATTCAGTGCCAAGTGTGCCTGATCCATTTGCTAATGGTCAGTGATTGTGTTCTAAGCTTCATTTTTATCTTTTCTACCTTATTGTTTATCATGATGTTGATCTCTTGTTTAACATGTTTTTATAGCGGATATAACCCCTGGTGGGATCACCATCATGTCTGGGCATACAAAGGGTACTTTGTTCATTAAGTAATGGGAGATGGAAGATTCACAACGGTGGTTGCATACAAAGGCACCTCAACATGTCATCACTTGTCTTACCGATGCTAGTCTAATGGATCTATTCAGTGCCTTGACTCCTAACGTTCCCACGACTGAAATTTTTTTCATCGTTGACTCTTTCAATGATGATGCTACTTATTTTAGCACGTAAGTCTAGGGGGGTTAAGGTTGTATTCCATTTGACAGCCGAATTCGTTTCAGATCTCTTTGGTGTATCGGCACATGGTGTCAAAGTGGTGATGGACAAGGCAAATAGAGAAGGCCACATGATTAAGGACCTTGAGCAATGGCTGGGTGTGTCACGAGGTTCCAAGGGCTTCCCTATGCAAGTGGACTTTAAAGTGATGGAAGTGAATTTGTTGTACCCATTGTTTAGAGCATGCACATTTTCCAAGTCTCTATCTCAAGTGAGAACTCTTGGGGTAGAGCATGCACGTATCATGCGCTCGATCCTAAATACTAGTATGCATTATAAATGGGGATAGTTCTTGGTTTTAGGTTTTTGTGAGGAGATTGTCAAATTTTGTTCTAACATGAATTTGCAATCCCATTTCACTTTTGCATTCTTTGCAGGCTACCTCCGTAGATTCACTGAGTTCCTAGTGGTCCACAAAGATAGTTAGTATGTGTTGAGGGACCATGCACAAATATCTTGCCCTTGGATCCATCACTTGTTCATCCTTACAAGATCTCAAGATGCCACCGAAGGTGTTGAGGAATCAGTCTCCATTACAATAGGGGGTGTTGCTAGTCAATCCCACCATACACATGATAGCATAGGGTTAGAAGCACCTAGCTTGCACACCACTACCAAGAGAGCTGATCGTGTGATTAAGGAGATAATTGGGAAGGCTAAGTCTAAGGTGCGGAGACCTGACCATCCTAGGGGAACTGGTCCAGAGACTAGACCACCAAGAGAAAAATGCATTAAATTCATATTGCCTGAATGAGGTAAGTATAATTTATTTATTGTTAGTATTTTTATCTTAATTTTTGGTTTTATTTACTTATTTAAACTGGTATAGTTACTATGTCATGTTAACTTTGAATTTATGGATGTCATTAGAGGAAACCCCTCAATGAAAAAGGATGGAATCAGCTCCAGTGGTTTAACCGGAATCGATTCCCATCGAGCTAAATGAGGAAGAGGAAGAAGAAGAAGAGGCCCATGAAGATGTGATTAGAGAGATTCCTATCTCCCTAGAAGGAGGTGAGGAAGAAGCCATGGGAATGAATCTCACCAAGGGTTCAAATGTCCTTAGTCATTCTAGTGAAGAGAGACAGATGTTCGATGGATACTTTGAGGGGTCATTACACCTTGGTGACCCACTTGAGTTGACTGACCAAGGGATTTTCAGTATGTTTTATTTCTTGCTCTATGATTCCTATATATATATATAGTGGTTTTGACTAGTTACAACAATTTTTTTTGATACAAGACATAGGTGTTGAAACATCAGAGGCTCATAATCATCAGATAGAAGTACCGAGATTGTGGACAATAGTTGAAACGAAAACTCAAGCTAGTCCAGAATCCACAAATGAACCTAAACCATGGCTTGAAATGTCAAAAAAAAGTGGACTTTGTTATAGGAATTGTCAATGATGTGGTAGCTCATTTATAAGAAGCTAACCCTGAATTAGGTATGCTCGTGTGACGTGTATCGTTGAATGACCTGAGCTAATTCGTTATGTTTATTTGATTTTTCATTGGCTAAGTTGTGTGCTTCTTGTATTGGTAGGTGCTAAGTTTCAATGGGATCCTTCCAAGGAAACCCATGTCGATGCTCTACCTGAACTTCCTGAAGACATTGGCAAGTTTCTAGAAAGATTTATGATGCAATCGCGGGTTGCGTGGTTCAAAATGCCAAATCTCTATGAACTTGTAGGCATTCTATTGAACATTTGTGGTAGAAAGTTCAATCGGCAGAAAAGAATGTTGCCAAGCTAATGGAAGAGAGAAATGACTAGAAAGCCTATTATGATTTCACATCTACTAGGTTGGTGGATGATAGTACTTGGCATACTTCCGAGATCACCTATGCTCATTATTAGAATGTCCTAAAAAGCAAGGTACAGGTGATGTGGGATCTAGCTGAACAAAGGGCCCAAATTGATTTGTTGAATCAAAAATGTTAAGATTGGAAATCCTTTGCCGCCAAAGTACGTAAATGGGGCCAAGACCAGAAAGATCACAAATACCAGTACACAAAGTGGCTAAAAGAAGAGTCCATTGAATGTCGTCAGTTGGAGATGTTTGTTGAGGGATTGGACTTGTGTACTCCCTATGATCAGTTTGGTGAATGTATGGTAGCGGAGGGGTCTCCTGAGCAATCCATCACTACTACCTTTTCGAAAGTTTTGGTAGGCCAATTTCCTCTTGAACGTCCTTCCTAGACATCAGTGGACAAAGGTAAAACTATAGCCAATGTTGATTTAGGTCTCGAAGAAGATTGGTCGTGCATGCTAGAAGAAGAGATTCTTTGTCGTATAGAATTTGGTCTTAGACCTTCTTCTCTTGTAAGTTTTTCAGTCTTGTAACTTTTTTTGTTTTCGTTTAGTTGTTTAATGTCTTTTTATGTTTACTAATTAGTTTTTTTTTTTTGTACTTTTGTCATTGTAGGGTCATGGTGGTGATAAGGGTGGCCCCAGTGGAGCAAAACTAGATGATGGAGAGAAGTTTGGGGATCAACCCCCTCCTAGCACTAATGCCTAGTTTAGCTTGTTATTCTTGTTAATCTTTTCAATTTTTTGTTTTTGACATTGAATGGGGACATGTAACGTGATTATGATATAATAAAATATGTTTGCACAAAATGTTTTTTTGTGTGGATGTAAGAAGAATGATAGTGATGTGGAAAAAATGTAAAGGGAAATTGTAATGTGTAAAACATAAAATATGGCTAAGAATGTAAATAAGGCATCTAATTTTGATGAAATTGAAATGCATTGTGTTCTAGTTTAAGGCCATTTTGGGCCATGCACATCAGTTTAAAGCCACGATGGACTGTTGTACTTGTGTTATGAGAAGGGGAAAAATTTTAACTATTTTTGGGTAGTTTTAAGCCATTTTGCACATATGGACATGTGGTAGTTTTACGTCATTTCGTATGCATGGTAGTTTTACATCATTTCGGATGCATGGTAGTTTTACGTCATTTTGGACGCATGGTTGTTTTACGTCATTTCAAAGGTGTGGTAGTTTTACATCATTTCGGACATGTGGTAGTTTTGCGTCATTTTGGACGCATGGTTGTTTTACATCATTTCAGATGCATGGTAAATGATGTCAACGGTTGAGTAGCTTCCTTATTTTTTGGAGTTTGAGATTAGGAGTAGGGCATGTCGGTGTGATCCTGTATTCAGCGTCTTCTTTGTTAGTTATGTCAAATGGTAGTTCTCACCATAAGACGTCTGGGGGAATGATCCCTATGTTAGCATGTTCTAATGTTTCCTTGTTTTGTAATGTTTCCATGCCTTTTGGGGGATCACGGTTTGGAGGTTGGTTATCACTTTGGGTTTCATGTGGTGTATTAGCTTGTTTAGGCTCATTGGTGGTATCATCTTGTTTAAACTTAGGGGTAGTGTCGTCTTGTTTAGATTCATCGAATTTAACCTCTGAGCCTTGGTTTGTGCCTACGTGTCAAGAGATGTTGGATGTAGCTGCGTCACTGTGTATAATGATTTCACCACCTTCATAAGGTAAGTGAACCTCTTGGTGGATGGGTGTGGATACCGCTTTTAATTGGGCTAACCAAGATCATCCCAAAATAAAGTTAAATCCTGGCATCTCATTTATGACCACGAACTTGGCTGACATGGGGAACTGATCCCCTGCTACGAAGTACAAAGTGAGTGTTCCTCTTACTATGATACATCATCCACTGAATGATTTTAGTAATGTCATGGATGTTGGTTTTAGCTACTCTGTGAGCCCTAATTGTTTGATGACAGGGAATGGTACTACATTTGTGGCTACCCCATCATCAACATGCACCCTGTGTATTTTAAATTGGTTAACTTGTATGGTTATGAAGATGGGTGTGGTGGTGAATTCTCCTATTTTTTCATTCTTTTTCATGTTATCTGCATGCAATTCTAGTGACATGGACTTTGATCTTTGATGTGAAGACATTACTACATGAATGGACGGTTCAGTTGCAGGTAAGTCTTCATTAACAGGGATCAATGTTAACATACGTACTAGGGCTTCGCGGTGTACTTGAGAAGTCATCATTACATCATACAGGCTTAGCGAAGTGTTCTTTTGTTTGAGGACCTGTGTAACCTAGGTTAGGGCACTAGCCAAGTCTTTGCTATTTGGTATTTTCTTGTTGGTCGAGACTTGGTCCATTTGACCCAATAGTTGTATCTCTTGAGGAAGGGTTATTGCATGGTCCACTGTAATTATTCGGTTTGGCTCCTTGGGCATTCCTAATTTTTCAACATGGTTACTTATGCTTGGCTTATTAGATGTCAATGCCATGGGACGAGTTGGCGGTTGAACTGTCAGAGTTTGAACATCTGGTTGCTTAGGTACCTTGATGAAAAATGGAGCAGGTTTGGTTTGTGGGGGTACGTTTTTCATTGCCACCATAGGAGGTATACAGATGATGAACAATTTTTGAGGTGTGGAGGATGTATGTGTTAGAAGCCAGGGTAGGGAAGATGGTGTCGATGTCATAGGAATGTGAATCACAAAGGGTTTTTTGGGTTTTTCCTATTCATTATGTTGATCACATAAGGAGTTTCCTTGGTGTTAAGGGGATCCTTATACACACCCATAGATTGATTTTTTGATTTTACAAGGTTAGTTTCGTCAAAGGTTTTTTCAACTTTATCAATCATATGTTGTATGTCTTGTTTCAGGGTGAAACAGTAATGAGTTCTGTGCTCATTTCATTGATGGTACTCGCAAAATCTATCTAGCCTAAAGCCTCTTGGCACTGGAGGCACATTCGATGTTGCCAAGCTTGGGTTTTTTACCAATTCACAATATCGATCATGTTTTTGGACTGCCGCTAGAGACAACTGCTTATGTTTGATGGCCCCAACCTTTAAAAGTTAATCTAGTAGTTGCGAAATCTTCATAGGCAATGGTGTATATTGAGCAGGTTCTTTTCTCTCAAATGTACTGGTGTGACCCTTGTTAGTAGTTTGCATGAAGGATGGTTTGGGTGTGGGTGCAGGAATGGTTCTCTCATAGTTAATGGGAACAGTAGGTTGTTTCCCTTTCTATCCCGTGTTGTTGGGTTGAGCCGTCTCTACTGCTGCTGCCACGGTTGCTTTAGCCTTGTCTTTGTCTTTCTTCGTGTGTTGATTTTTAAAGGCTGAATAAGTGGGGTCATGACTATTTTGGGCTACCTCCTCTATGTTCTTTATCTATACAAAAGCTTGACTCAGGGTGCGAGCATTTAGATAACAGAGCCTTGACTTAATGAAGTCATTCATGGCTCCTTTAAGAATTGTGAGTAGGTAAGTTTCCAAGATTGGCTTGTGAAGTTCCTTAAGTCCAGCACTCCATCTCTGAATGAACTTTTGCATAGGTTCAAGTGGTGCTTGCTTCACTTGGATTAGACTGTCTAAGGTTGCTTCAAGCTCAGGTTGTACTTAAACTTGGTAACAAACTGGTGTAACAGATCCTCCAGAGAGGATATAGAGTTACAGGGTAAGGCTCTGTACTAGTCTAGGGCTCTTCTAGTTAAAGACATGGAAAACACACGTAATATTGCGTGGCGACAAGCTTGAAGCAACATACATTCTAATCTGAATGTTACTAAATGGGCGTTGGGGTCTCTTTCCTAGTTATATTTTGTCAATTAAGGCAATGAAAATCCCTTGGGTAAAGTTAAAGGTGGCACTGACGAACTGATCGAGTTATCTTGGTAGAAGTCCAATACCTTAAGCTCTTTAGTGTTAGCAATTTTTAGGCACTTTACCTCATCAGTGAGCCCTTGCATCATCATTTTGGATTCAGCCCATTCTTGGACACTTGATGGAGTAGTAGGTTGTTTAGTTTAAGTGCTATACAAGTTAGACTATTGTATGGTTGGTAGGAATAATGACTGTTGAGTTGTTGATGGTTGTACTTGAGTGACGTTCATGGATGGAATTGTAGTAGGTGGTATGCTGTAATGAGCGGGTTGATATTGTTGCATGCCAAACATGGTCCACTATCTAGTTACGAGTTGTGAGGGAATGCCCTGAACTTGTTGAGCCAAAGTGATGAAGGGTGTCCCTTGGATTTGCACTCATGGTATATCGTGAGTAGATGTAGAAGCGGGTATCACAGATGGCATCCCAATTACATGGGGTGGGAAGGTTGCTCCTACATTAGTTTGAGAGGAGAGTTGTTGGGGTTGTACTTGTAGGAGAGGAGATAACATGGTGACCGGGAGAATAATAGAGATGGATGCATTGAGTTGAGTGTTGATCATGGGGAGAGTGGAAATGAGAGTGGGTGGTTCCTATTGAGATACATGTGCTTGAGTGCTTTTAAATGCGTGAAGGGACATGGTCTCTCCCATGAAAGGGTGAAATAATGGGTTCATGTAAGTATGCGGACTGAGAGTATGGTACAAATTTCCATGTTCAGATTGAGTTGCAAAATTATGTTCCTCATCTCTATTTTGAGGCTCTATGAGGTTGTGGTGTTGGTGTGTGTGGAGCCCATTGTCCACATTGGGTGATGCAATGTATGAGAGAGAATGTAGCATAAGAGAGAGAAAATGTGTGTTAAGTGTCAACAGCGTATAGTTTCATAGTGTATAAATAATCCAGCATGTGAAAAGATTGAGCAGCGTATGAAAGAGATGAAGCAGTGTAAAAGATGGAGTGCAGCGTGTGAAAACAGGAACAATTTATAAGTTATGTAAGCAATGTAAAGAAGTATAGTGTGCATTGTAAAGGGGGCACAGCGTATGGCCACAATTGCAAGTGAAGTGTGTGTTGACTAGGGTAGAAATACGGCTTGTGAAGTCTAGCAGCCTCAAATATAGCATGTGAAAGTCTAGGAACAACGTATGGCTTGGAAACTAAAATGTAGAATGCATTTGAGTTAAACAGCAGCATTTGGCATAGAGGAACAGTGTGCAAACGCTGAATGCAACGTCTAGCATAGAGGAACAACATGCAGATGTTGAATGAAGTGTCTAGGAGCTAGGGCCTATGTACTGGACACTGTGAGTTAAGCAGGAACATGTTTAGCAAGTCAGAATGGCATTTGGTCATTGAGAGTAGCGTCAGAGGGAGAAAACCTAATGTAGGATGCTATGAACAACATCCTAGAAGGGAGAGAAGGATGCTAGACGCTGTGAACAACATTTGAAACTAGGACAAAGTGCAGGATGCTGTGGGTAGCTGCTGGACAAACGAACGTAACAGAATAGGCCCTCCTTCTAGCGCCAATTTACTATACTGTCTGAAATCATTGGTGCGAGGCTAGAATGAAATGGATGTCGAGAGATCTATGGAAGGAATAGTAAGACCCCACCTTTGCACAAGGGCAAGTTGGAAATAAACGAAGGAAAACTACCTTGAATGGTCTATGCATAGATCAAACGAGGACTTCCCCTAGTGTACATTGTTGCGATGCACTGGTTTATACTTAAACGGGTGAAAACTAAAATGTAAATAAATGTATGAAATGTAAGACAAAAGAAACAAAACATAACCAAAGGTAACGAAAATTTTAACAAATGTAAACGACATAAATAGAGAACAATGGGTGGAAAAATTGTAATTATATGTATTGATTGATGATTACAAAAAAGTGAACCAGTCAAAACACAGTTGTGGAGTGATCGCAAGGTAGATGTTTAGCCCCGATGTGAAGGGTGTACACATGCTGGGAGATTGTAGGTTTCTGGTTGCAAGTGTGTAGTGTGACCAAAATTGCTACACGTGCTTAGTGCAATTAAGTCTAAGTAATTCCCAATCATACAAGATAATTATGGTGAGATTTGCCAAATCTCTAGATCTTGATGCCAAAAATTGTCAACCTTGATTTAGTGTGAGATCGGGGCATTTATGTAGGTTTGAGTGTAGGATTTGGGTCTGTGTGGAAGATCCATGGTTACCAGATGTAGGAAATGCAAATTGGATGATAGGTGTAAATGTTTCAACCATATGCACAAAATTTTATAATGCACAGGATGCAGCATGACCAAGATCTCTTACGCTGGCATGTGTAATCCACTTCGTAAGATCTTGATACACTAAAAAAATGCAGGATGTACAAAGAATGTTAAATTACAAGAGTGGATCTGGATGTCTAGCCTTTGGATCTATAGATCTGTGCTATTTTTATTCCACCAAGGCCTCTAGCATGCATGGATCTAGCTCTAGCATGTCTTGGCATCAGCATCTGGCATCTAGCATCCTAACATCCCAGTGTTTACGATGTGTATACACTAGTGTCAGTGTGCCAATGTGACCATCAACATGTCCAATGTTTACGATGCATTTTGAGCCCATTTTTGACTTGTGAGACCTATTTTGGAAGTGGATCTGCATGATTGATGTCGAGAGGGTTCTGCACGTCGAATTTGAGCTTATCTAGCATTGGATTTGTGTCTCTTTTAATTGGTCACACTGTGGTCATGCTCTGCAGCATGACCTTAGCGTGACTAAGTGGAAATGACACATTTTGAACCAAATTTGGATGTTTGATGCCTATTTCTTGAAGTCCAACTACTTCCTACTCTCCAAAGTGGTCTGGATGTTGAATCTAAGGTCAATTTGATGCTATTTTTGGTTGTCTTTTATTTGGTCATGTTGTGGTTATGCTATGCAGCGTGACCTTAGCGTCACCAAGTTAAAATGACATATTTGAAGCTCAAATCTTGATTTTTGAAGCTTGAGAGTTGGTACAAATTTTGCCTAATCCCTGGGGATTAAGTTCATGTCAAAATTATACCTAAAATTGATTAATGTGCCATGTTTTTGCTTGGTCATGTTGTGGTCACGCTGTGCAACGTGACCTCGGCATGACCCTAGTGTGACCAACTGAAAGTGCCATGTTTGAGGCCCAAATTTTGATTTTCTATAGCCTGTGAACATGTAGAATTGTTGCCTAGTCCCAAGAGTTAAATTCATGTCAAAATTCTACCTGAAGGTGCCTGAATTAAGTTGTTCTTGTTTGGTCACACTGCGGTCACGTTGTGTAGCATGACCTCAACATGACTTACTAAAAGTGGCTTAAAACATGTGATTTTGAGCTGAAATTTCAAGATTCTGAAGGTTGGGAGCTGCAAGGGACATCAGTGAAACTCATGAAGGGTCTGTGTGCTCAAATCTAGGCTATTTGGACTTGATTTTGGGGCTCCAGAATTTGGTCATGCTGTACACATGCTGGTCTTACACTGGGCAGTGTGACCTTAGTGTGACCAATGTGTATACAGCAAAAATCATGGGTTTTGAGCGTAAAACCCCCTAGATTCTGGATGCCAGGAGTTGGAGCAATCGCATGTGGGCCTTGGGGGGATTTTTCCTGTTCAATTGTGTCATTTCATGCTATTTTGAAGGCTCTCAAGTTTGGTCACGCTGTATTCATGTTGGGCAATGTCATGACTTAGCTTGAGTCCTATCTAAAAGTGGCAGGCCAAAATCTTGTGGTGTTTTCACTGCCCATCCAAAGTCATACCCTAAGAGACATTATGAGTGTCTCGCTAACAAAATGATTAGGGAATGCATAGAGCTAAGTCCTCCTAAGGCCATCCCCTTGTTAGTCATCCCCATGGCCTCATCATCTCAGGCTACCAATGCAAGCACAAACAACCAACTGAGAAGCACTAAGGCTTGAAAGCCTATTGTACAACTAAATGATAAATCTCCTCCTTGAGAGATTCATCTCTTAGGATGTATGGAGGAGGTAAAGGACACCAAAATAACAAATTATGGGAAAGCTTTTTTGGATACACTAGCACAAGTTAAACAGGCCCTCAAACAAAAGAACATTACTTTGAGCCTATACAACTTGATAATCACTTCCGCTACTCACCATGAGACATTAGTTTGCATGCTGACATCTATTCCTACTAAGGAAGATGTTCCAATAGATGAAAAAGCCATTCACACTATAATGCTTCCCCCCACAACTGAAGCATCAAGGCCAACACCCTTGACATTTCATCATAAGGCAATCAAGGTTGATCATAAAAAGGGTTAGGTGAACAGTGAGCCCATGTTTATAAAAATTTTCATAGTGCACATTGATGATAGGGTGGCAACCAATATCATCCCAGTCCCCATCGTTGACAAGCTTGGCCTGGTTGACTAGATCAAGTCAACAAAAACAACATGCTTGAAATCTTTCAATGAGGTGTGTGCGTTTGTAAAAGGAATAATCATGATAACTTTCATGGTAGGGGAGTAATTTCCCACTAATGCTAAATTAATTGTAATTGAATAAATGCTTAGATTCAACTTGATCCTAGGGAGGTCTTGGCTAGCCCAGCTATGGACCATTTCTTCACCTATTCATCAAGAGATCCACTTGTCCTATGAGGGTGGAGAGGTGGTGATCTATGATGATAATGTACCCCTAACCATCAATAATGTAGATATAGAACAAGAGTTAGAGGTAGATATCTTTGAAGATACACTGCTTGTTTAGGATGAAAGTCAATGTTGTGTAGCTGATCCTAAACAACCAAGCAAAGCAAGCAACCTACTTGAGGGAGCCTTCTGGGTAGATTACCTTTTTTGCAATAGAAAAAGGTCTAGAAAAATACTTTCTTATGCCTCCTAGGCCTTACAAACCTCTCAACTCACATCAGGTTAGAAAACATTAACATGACTAAGGCATGCCCTTAGTTTGCCTGCATGTTTCACTTACACCTTATTTTTTACTTGTGTAGTTATGATTACATTATGATTTACATCTTGCACTAGTTATTTCATTTCTTTAGTTCATGTAGTTTCATTTAGTCTTTTCCAAAAAAAATGAAAAAAAAAATGGCCTGGAAAGGTCTTAAACTATTGCATGGCCCACTAAGGCCAAAAACTGGTAGCTTGCTTCCTTGTACACTAAAACTTGAAAAGGCCTTAAACTATTGCATGGCCTGCTAAGGACTAATACTGGCAACCAACTTCCCTCTGACACTATGGCCCAAAATGACATTAAACTAGTGATGGCATGAAATGATCTTAAACTAGTAATGGTTGTCTTACCATGGCCTAAAGCTGGCATGGGGCCCACAAGGGGCCTAATTGCATCAATCAAATCACAAGTTAAAATTACAAAAATATTGCATAAAATAAAACAAGATGATAAGCAAATAATCACATTTCATTACATTATTAATAAGATATATAGTTCAAGTTTACATCCAAAGCATAAAATCTCAAAAAATATGAAATTGCCTAATGGTAGGGCTACATTCTAGCCATTTTAGCTTGTATTGTGTGGTAGGGGATAAGGTTCTTCCTCTTCCTCTTCGTCCATTGCTCTGCTAGGGCCTACATCATCATCCAAAACCTGCATTAAATGAAAATAAAATAATAAATTATCTAACAAATAAAGTGGCATGCAACATTAAAGTAAATAAAAATCATGCAAACTAGACCAACCTTAGAGGGACTTAGATCCATGTTTAGGGGCATCTTGTCAATACCTATGTCCAACCATCAAAGGATTTCATCCTTCGATAACTGTGTCCAATCCTCCTTGCTAAGGTCAATACCCACAATGGTTTTCCTTTTCTCTATAGCTACCCATGAGGGCTACCCCAGTGAAAACCTAGTAGAAGTGACCTCTCTTGAAGGTACAATGATGTGTATCTCTAGGGTTCCACTCACCACTACATTTCTTGTGAATAGTTTGTAAGCTTATGTTGCACTGATTGCGTTAAGAAATATCTCTTGGCAATGACACTCCATGGACTCATCTCTATAATTTTTATCGTATGCCTCATGTTCTTGCTTATAGTGGTGCTTGTTATTCTTTTGAGTCTAGCCCCATTTGTACAATTTCACACTATAATCATTCCAGTCTTGATTCTTTCTTGCTAGTAGGTCCATCTACAACTATTACTTAATCACCTCACAGGTAGCTTCATTCTTACCTTGAACAGCTGATCAATACCTAGCATAATTGATTTTAGTTATGCACCAACTACTATTAGGTTTGTCACATGCTACCAAGAATTCATAACAGGATTACAAGTCCTCCAATTTTGTGTCATGGCTTGCCCCCTTCTCTTGAAGCTCCTGCCCCCATTTCCATAATTACTTGTTAAAGCACCTACACTCCCATAATGCTCTTGTAGAGTACAATGGGAATTTTCTTTTCTCATCATATACATAAAAAGGTACTTGCTCCACCTTGTGTGAAAACTTAGGCACAACATCAACCTGGACCGTCCTATTTGGGTCCCAGTTAAGTTATGAACCTGTCATTACATAATAGGCAAGATGATGTTAGCTATGAATCAAGCAAGCAAATCAAGAAAAAATAGATAAATATAAATGTACTAATTTTAGGGTCTATTTGTTGTATATGATCTATCATGTCAACCAACAAGACCTACATGAACGCAAATTTATTTGGAGCCTCTTCCCATGGTTGCATATGGAAGGTGGATGTGGATGTTGGGCATTCAGTGGAAACACTTGAAGTTGTAACATAACACACTTTGTGATTATCAGATAGCCAACAACTAAGGTTGTAAGAGTTCAAAGATAACATAAAAAAGGGGGGAGAATAATAAAAAAATAATAATACAAAAAATAAAGATGGTAGTGCAAAGCTCCTACCCAACAAGCCCTTAGATGTGAGAACAGGGCGATTGCCCATCTGCACATCGTTAAAGAAATTTTCAAACTCAATCCCTTCGAACTGCAACCCTTCCTTCTCAATTTTCCTTAGCACTTTGGCAGATTTTCACTCTTCTTCATCTTCAATTTATCCCTCAAGTTGAGGGACATCATCCTCCATGGGCTCTACTATCACTGCAGGGGCCCTCTTGCCTACATCACACAAGTTAGATTTAGAATTTCCAATAATGAGTATAATATAGAATGGCACATTACAATAGTATCCAATAATGCATACCTGTAATTCTTGAGTGCACATCATAAAGCTTAAAATAAAGCTTTTTTCCATCCTCCTCTACTTCATGTGTGGGCTCCTCCATATGGCATAATTTCTTAATCTTTATTTTGAACTATCCCACTCCCTTAGTAGTGAGTCGTGCTCCTCTTGCTACATTTCTGGTGTTGGCTAATGGGGCCTCCCAAGCACTATCATGTGTGTAGTAGGATCATCCCACATTGCCTCTAGTCATTACTAAAAACAACTCACCAATTACCTCTAGAGCATCCTGTAACTACGTGGTGTTGAACAGGTAATGGATCCATGGCCTAGAGATTTTACTATGGTCTTGCATCATCCATAGTCCTTCCTCATGAACTACTAAAAACTTTGTGAATATTTGTAGGCATAGCATAACAATTTCAAAATATAGGTTTTTGGCAAAGTGAGAGGCCTAGTTTTACCATGTCTCCTTCTCTATTACATCCCTAATCACTCAAGCCTACTCAATCATAAGAATTGTTGTTTGGAAAAGTAGCTTTGGAAATGCATCAGGATGGAAGACTGAGTAGAAGTGGTGGACCATGGGTACCCTCACATCCTTGACTAATATTCCTTTGTAGATCTTGGAAGTTCCCAACCACTCCTCAATGTTCCATATATGGTCTAAGTCTTTGTTGATTTTTCTTTTACAACTAGCAGGCCCTTAGAGGGGATGCTGAAGAGGTCCAAAAAGAATTCATCTGTAATTTCCAAGGTCACCTACACATCACAAGCTCATGTGTTGAAGCGATTAGTGCTCTTAGTAAAGAAGTTAATTATGGTAATCATTTTAGCCACTAGGATACTTAGGCTAACAGCTAAGAAAATGTCCATGAGCCTAGTCCACTGAAGATTCCTCATTATCTCCATTGGGACCTGATAGCATAACCAATGTTCTAAACTCTCAACCTCATCATCTTTGACGATGAGAGTGGCCTCAGTGAGACCTATGGCAACCACTGTGACTTTGCTTGACTTAACTGTAGTTGTAATAAACAAAGGTAAAATTACCAACATGAGAAGAAATAAAGCAAAAAGTGCATAAAATGAGTGACATACAACTTATGTGGTACAAATGGTGTGCGAGATGGCGGTAGTGGGGCTAAAACCTCCTCCATGCTTGGAATGCCAGTTTCCCACTCAACATCCAACTAGCTAAGAGCCTAACACCTCTCATAATACTTTGAATATTTGTGAGGTAGTTTCATTAAGTCTACCCCAATCTACCTAATCATGGCTACATGGACATTCTCAAAACATGAGAATTCCTGTAGGGTAGTAAGAGTCAAATTCAGCGCCCCCTCTTTATTATGTAGGTAAGATACGTTAATGGTAAACTTGGCAATGGACATGAGTTGTTAGCATCTTACGTCATAATCTAATAGGTAGTACAAGTAATCATAAGAGCACTCATCCTCTAGCAGAATACCTTGTCCTAGGTGGGTTCTAGAAAAGAGTGTGTATGTGTTGAGAAATGAATAAAGTGTTTTTCTTATTGTAACACTAAAATTATAACATCTCCCAGACCCTAGACAAAGACCTAAGGCCCTTGTAGCCCTAGCCTAAACTCTCTACTCCTTCATTGCTAGTAGGCTCATCAAATATGAACCTTAGGATGCCTCGGTTTGCCCCGAGCAATAGTGTTTCCATTATGACACTAACTACTTCTATCGCCAAGTGTGATCATATCATCACACTAAAGTGGTGGAGAAAAAATTCTAGGAATTATTGCACTTTTGATTTGAACCATACTACTTGGTGACCCACACATGTGTCTGGTGTAGGTACGTTTAGTACAGGCTCACTCATGTAAACACAAGATACCTACCAACTCAACTACAATGAGGATGGGTTTTAATAATACCCTATGGCCATAACAATGATAAGAAGAGAATGTTAGCATTGGATACAAAAAAATGAAAACATGCAGAAAAATTAGACTTAACATATTAGCAAAAATTTTAATTTTTTCACCAAGCCCCATGATAAAGGGACGTTGGCATACCCATCTAATGTGCCTAATCCCCAATGGGGCACAACATTAACAACCATGTTGCATATGTACAAACATTATAACTTTGAAAATATTGAAAAAATTCACTAACGTTTGGTTATGCTACCCATAGAGCATAACCTTCAAAATTACAAAATTTTTATCTATCAATTATGCTCCCCATAGAGTGTAACCCTCCCAACTACGAAAAAATTCTAATTCTTCGTTATGCTCAACAATCATAAAAATTTTCCAAGTGTTGGCTACACTCCCCATCAAGCATAAAAGCTACAAAAATTTTCCAAGGGTTGGTTATGCTCCCTATAGAGTATAATAATTAGAAAACATTTCCAACTATCAAAAAAATCTCAAACTATTGGTTACGCTCACTATAGAGCGTAACATCTTGACTACATTGCTTATAGAACATGATGCTAGAAAATCATAATTTTTCTAACTTTTTTGTTACACTCTCAAGAACATCCCCTGGTATGATAGTTTTGATCCTCATAGTCATCCTACTTAGACCATCATGCTTTGCATTAACCTTCAAGACTCCTCAATCAACCCCTATCCCATATCATGTGTGGAATGCCAAGAAAACCCTTGTCCTGCATCACATGCAAGATGTCCAAAAAGCCCTATCCTACATCATGCATAGGAAGCCCAAAAATCCATGTCTAGCATCATGTGTAGGATGCAAAAAAAAAAATGTTTATTTTGTGCTATGCATGGTACACAAACCCTCACAACAACAAAAAATTAGAAATATACAAAAAATGCACTATGTGCATTCCCTCACCTGGCTATGACTCATGGTGACTACGATGGTGGAGGTAGTCCCTACCCAAGGTGGGTCACCCTCAAAATCCCAAAACCCTAAGGTAAAAAAGAAGAGGGGAGAAAAATCACAAGGGAAGAGTAAAGCACCTTACCTTGCTGATGGTGTCTCCCTCTAGTCCTCTATGAATTCCCTAGGAAGGCACCTCAGTGTGTGTTCTCCTTTGTCCACGTTGATGAGGCTAGGATGTTGACATTCACTATGGTGTGTCATCGCTTATTGTCATGATTTTAATTTCTTCTTTCTCTTTATCACACTCTATCTTCCCCTCTTTCATCACTATGCTTTGTCTCCTTTCACCTTAGCCATGCTATGTTTGATGATTATTTGCTTCAACTTTGAAAATGACTAGATTAACTATGGTAAAACTCATATTTATACCCTTCTGGGTTGAAGGACACATCACCCTCCCAAGGCCTATCTCATGTCCCATGCATAAAGTAAGACTATCCCAAGTTCCATGCATTACGTGGGATGGGTATAGCACCCAGAGTTAGAAAATTTTTTCCAACTTTTCTAGTTTCTCTATAGAAAAGTTTTTTCAACTTTTCTAGTTTCTGTATACATAGAAATTTTTTTGCATTTTTCTTGATTTCCCAAAAAATGCCCAACTTAAATCCACATTTAAAACCTTCCAAGCCTTGCTTAAACCCATGTTTCCCACATAAACCATGGTCCGCTATGACCTTAAATTGGAAATTTTATGGTCAATTGAGGTCGCAAAATTACTTACATACTTTCTTATCTGATCCAACAATTGCAGAGTTAGGCAAATTTTTATAACATTGTCTTCCTTATTTTATGCATTTTATCTTATTAAGATAGGTGCCACTTAACATTTTTCTAGTTATTTTGCAGGATTTTTGGTAGGATTGTAGAATGAATGCATACAAGCATCATCATTTGCCCTTGACACTAAGCTTCTAGACTTTGAGCCTATGACTCATGACATAAACATAACATCCCTAGAGACATATCTAGACTAGCTAGACTACCTAGTTAGAGCTCTAGACCTAGAGGCAAGTGACATAACTAAGGATCTTCTCATCAAAATCCCTATAGTAACATGTAAAGGTGAGGTAAAGAAATTGAAACTTAGTTCCTTGTTAGAGCCTTAAAACAAACAAAGCATCTCTAAAATTCTCACTGATAACGTTAAGGCATTTGCATGGTCCTATGAGGACATGCTGAGCTTTGACCTTTACATAATACAACACAACATTATCCTTGATTCTCGCATAAAACTAGTTAAATAAAAAACTCACAAAGTCAAGCCTAAGGTCACATTAGCAGTTCATGATGAAATCACTAAGCTTTACAAAGCTGGTTTCATTCAAGTAGTTAACTATGTTGAATAGGTTTCAAAAATTATAATTTTCCCTAAGGAAATTGGAAATATATTGCATAGACTTTCAAGACTTGAATAAGGCAACCATCAAAGATGACTTCCCATTGCCTAGTATTGACCAACTCATCAATACAATGGTTGGTCATGCCTTTCTATCCTTTATGGATGGTTTCTTAGGGTATAACCAAATTTGGATCAACCCATAGCACCAACTCAACACCACCTTCATGACCCCTTTGGGTATGTTTTGCTATACAATGATGCTTTTTGGACTGAAAAACATAGGAGCAGCCTAACAACGTGCGATGACATATATCTTTACTAATTATCTACTAGACTTGCTCAATGACTACATAAATGATATAGTAGTTAAGTCCAAGTTAGCTCATGACCACGCATATGACTTGGACCACATTCTCAAATGTTTCCTTAGACATGACCTTAGGCTAAACCCCAAAAAGTGTGTCTTTGGCGTCAAAACTAGTCACATGCTAGGCTTTGTAGTATCAGAAGGAGGTATACATGAGGCTATTACAAACTTAGCACCACCGGTAAACCTTAAGGAGCTATGTGGGTTACAAGGTAGATTAAAATTCATACATAGGATTATCATAAATTTAACTGATAAGTTGTAGCTAATGCAACATTTTCTCAAAACGGGAATCCACTTTGAGTGGACAGCTTAATGCCAAGAGGCATTTGACAACCTCAAAAAGGAACTGCCTCAACTTTCAACACTCTACCCTTCATAAGGAGATAAGACATTCTATAGTTACCTTGCAACCTTAGACATGTTCATTGCTTCTCTACTTTGTCAAAAGCAAGATGATGGCTTAGAGGTCCTTATTTACTATTTAAGCCATGTGCTAGTGCCCCACGAGGTGAAATATAATTATGTTGAAAAGAACTATCTTGCCTTAGAATGTGCACACAAAACATGAAGATATAGCTTTTCAAAATCAAGTTAATGTCATCTACAAAAGCAACATACTTTGGGTGATTACCAAAAACATGTACAAAAGTAGTCAAATTGCATAGTGGAAGGTAACAATGATAGAGTTTGACCAACACTACATAGCACAAGAATCCATAAAGGGTCAAGCAATAGTCTCACAACTCATGGCTTCATCCATAGACAATCAAGCAATAATAGATCTAGAATTTCCAGATGAGCACATCAATAGCTTAAGTCAAGTGCCTACAAACATTAAAGAAATTTTACACTTTGATGGTGCTTCAACCACACAAGGTGGTAGTGCCACTACCATTATCATGTTTCCCTCTAAGGAGATCTAACCCTTCACATATCATTTTTCATTTCCTTGCACAAATAATCTGGCAGAGTATGAAAGTCTCCTTAGAGGTGTCTTAATAGATTATGATTTAGAAATCCAAAACATAGCAATCCGAGGTGACTCACAGCTTGTGGTCAATCAAATTATAGAGGTTTACACTTGCAAGGCACAACATTTACAACCTTATTATGAATTGAAAAAATACTTGCTCAAATAATTTGCAACTATAGATGTCCAACACATTCCTTGTAATAAAAATGCCATTGCTGATGCAATAACCACTTTAGCCTTAAGCATTGCACCCAACATTTTTTTGCATTTCTTACTTTGATAGTGGATTGCATTGAACCTATAACTCAAACATCAAGCATTGCATCCATAGACGTGACAAGCATAGCTCAATCCCAAGAGTGGTATGATGATATTAAGACATACCTCCAACAAGGAGAGCCTTTCCAAAATCTAACCTTTGCCCAAAAGGAAGTAATACAAAAGTGATCATGGTAGTACATCCTTGTAGGTTATAGCACCTTGTGTCATAGATCCTATAATGGAATACTATTAACTTGTATGAGTGGTAGTGAAGTGCAAATGATCGTCGATCAAGTCCATGAGGGACTATGCAAAGGCCACATAGCCCCTAGGGCAATGGTAGCAAAAATCATATGCCTAGGTTATTATTGGCCTTAAATGGAGTACAATTGCATTTTCAAGGTTAGAACATGTGACATGTGTTAGTAACATGGTAACCTAATGCACATGCCACTCACTAAATTTCATACTATGTAGATCACGTGGTCATTCCAACGTTGGGGGTTGGATATCATAGGACCTATAATGCCTAAGTCTTCTGAAAGACATAACTTCATCATTACCACAATTGAATACTTTACCAAGTGGGTTAAAGCCATTCCCCTTAGGAAGAAAACATCACAACAGGTTTGCAAATTTATTCTAGATAACATAGTAACTGGTTGTGGTCTACCCATAACTATAGTTATAGATAATAGGCCATAATTTTGCAATGTAGAAACTAAAGCCTTCTGTGAACACCTTGGCATCAAACATTCATTTTCATCACCATACTACACATAGGTGAATGGCCAAGTGGAGGCTACGAACAAAGTCATTGTTAATATTCTAATAGGATGCTTAGCAACAGCAAGCAACGATGCCATGAATAGCTAATCTACACACTATGGGCCTATCGTACAACATGAAAAATAGCAACAGGTAAGATGCCATATAGTCTTGTATATGGATCTAAAATAATATTGTTTCTTGAATTATTGGTCCAATCACTCCATATGAGCCTCTTGATCTTTATTGATGAGGTTCAAAATAATGAGTTGAGAATCATTAATCTTGACTCCATAGAGGAGAAGTGCACACAAACACTTGATCGCATCAAGTGGTGCTAGGAAAAGCAACAACAAAAGTACCACCACAATCAACATCAACACCTAATCAAGAAAGGGGACCTAGTCTTCAAGGTCATTCATGAGCTTGTAGAAAAATTCTCAACTAATTGGAAAGCGCCCTTCCTAGTCATAAAGGCCTATGACAATGGAGCATTCAATCTTTCTAATCTAGATAGTAATGAGTTTGCCAATCCAATTAACCACTCGTACTTGAAGCTGTACTACACCTAGTATGTAGTGCTTTGCCAATGACGAAGCAAGGTAAGCAAACATGCACTACAACATTAAACTAGCACAAAACATCTGCTACAACATTAAACTAGCATAGAACTTTTGCTACAATGTTAAACTAGCACAAAATGTCCTTGGGCTATGATGTGAAACTAGCATCCATAGCATCGTCTACTATGATCTTAAACTAGCCATCCACCATCCACTATGACATTAAACTAGCACAACAGTCTACTAGGACCTTAAACTAGCACAACATATAGTCTACCAAGACTTAAAACTTCGTTTTCTATTCAGCATCCATAATTCAACACACATAGTGGTTTGGACAAGCAAGTGTGAATACTTTCAATCCTCCCTCGCCTGCCCACACCTCTTGGGTAGGATGGGGTGGGGTGTTGTAGTTCTAGAATGTAGTTCAAATCATTAAGGAAAAACCCTATAGAGAACATTTGTAAGGTCACTATCCTTGACATCTTGTTGATCTTCTAGAGATGTCTTTTAACATCATGCTAACCTTTCAAAGCTATCACCACCATCGCCAATCATCTTGTCAGAGTTGTCACTATCAGCATCACTCGTCAGAGAACAAAAGGTACTATGGCCCAGCCACAATATTACCATCCTCTAACACTCATCATTGCTTGAGCTTAGAAGAGAATCTAGAAGTGTATTCTCTACCATGTTGCTAGGTTTCTGGGATCCTATATTTTGTGAGGACTCTTAAGAACCTCCATCACCAACACCTTTAGCCACTTGGATGCTCACTTCTGGTGTGGTTTACCATCATTAGTGCACACACTAGCCTTCCTTCTTTGGACACTGCATGCACCTACAACTGACATTGTACTCACGGCCCTTGCAGTGCCCTTACAAAAAATAATTTACCTTCATCTCACATGGTGTAGTTGTTTTTTCTTATTTTCTCTATGTTGCATTTTCAAGAAGAAGCCTTAACAACGTTGTTCCAAGGTTGTGTTTCATCATGGTGGCAAGTCATCGCATTACTCTAATGCATCCATTTTGGCTTGCCAAGCCACTTAAGAGTGCACATTCCTATTATCCCACTATAGCCTATTCACATTTATCCCTTCACCTTACATTTTTCCACAATCCCTGCAAGCTTCTCTAATGCACCTAGCATCCTTCTTTCAGTCAACTGCAGAACCCATGATGGACATAATGTAACATGTTCCATGGGGAGAATTTCTGGGCTAGTCAAAGTCCCAAGCAGCTATAACACAACTCATCTTAGGGTGGAAACACATGTCCTATAGATGTGATGTAGTTGCTTCTAAGCAAACTTTGTTAAGTGGCATGTAGTTTGCCCTGTAACAAAACATTTGCTTCATAAAAAAAAGAGAGCAAATAAAAAAAAGAAACAAGAAATCAAAAGTAAAAAGAAAAAAAAATCAAGGAAAAAATAAAACAAAGGGCTAAGGAAAAAAGGGACCAAAAAGGTACCCAAGTAAAATAGCACAGTTGTTATTTCGTAACTAGTCCAACGTTGAATCAATCATCTCACAAGCACTTTGATGAGAGGTCAAAATCCTAAGGGTAGGCCATCTCCGCATGCTGAATCCCTCACAAACATTCTAATGAGGGATCGTTCTTTGACAACAAGCCATCATAATGTTGCATCCTATAGCCACATGTATAATGAACATCATTTCCATTTTTTATCCCTTGATCCATCTCCCTAACCAATTCCCTACCATACTATACTTCCTTAGCACTCTCAAGCACAAATGAGTGGTTTTGGTGTCATGTTCATTATGGTGTTTCATATTCTTTGTTAACATTTCTTGGGCCACTCCTCTAGACATCAATAAAAGAGGGGCCAATGAAACACCACGAATTTCAGGCTTCTACATCTTCAACAGCAAATTTATCTAAGTGCCAAAACTTAGCAAATTTTTTCTAAGTGTCAGTGTCAGCTCTCTAGTGTAGCCAACATAGCATACATTAAGGCTTATTTTGCATAATTTTTCTCAGTGTTAGCAATAGTTGCAAGAAACATTTTTCAAGTGTCTTGCTACACTCTCAATCTTAGCTACTACGCTCCCTAGCATAGCTGGCATAGCACACACTTCCATGGCTAGTTTGCCCAAGTGTTAAGCTAGAAGTGGTCAAAGGTCACATGAGATGGATGAAATAGTTTAGCAAATTTTCTATCTCCTAGGTTTTCACACTTACTATGCTCCATAGTGTAGCTGGCATAACACATGGTCCCTTGACCAGTTTGTCCAAATACCAGGCTAGAGGTTGTTAGAATTGCTTGGGATGGCAAAAACCATTTGGAAAATTTTCTATCTCTTGGGTTGTTATGCCTTGCTACACTCCACAACATAGCAAGCATGACATAAGTTCTAGTGCCTAGTTTTACCTAAATGTTGGACAAGAATCTATCAAGCTAGCTTGAAATGGAAGACACATTTAGCACATTTTCTAACTTTTGAGTCTACCTCTCCTACTACTCCCCAAAGCATAGCGAGTGTACCATGAAGGAAGACTATAGATTTCATTAAAATTTGGCTGAGTATCCTTGCTATGCTCCCTATTGAAAATAATGTAACCAGTGTGAAACATCAAAATTTTGTAAAGTTTCACTAAGTGTTGTGTTATGCTCTAGAGCATAGCTAGCTTGACACTAGAGAAAAGCTTTTGATAGCATCCAGAAGCTTCCAGAACGTAGCATCAACCTTCGTCTAAACTCTAATGTTCCTCTAGCAACCAAGATCATCAATTTGTATCTCTTTTGCACCTTGCATTAGTTCACAAAATTGTTTCTATGCTTGGCCTTACTCAAAAGAAGGGGAAGACGGAGTCCTAGAGCATAGCCTCCAAGTTGTACTATTTTTGCACTATTTGCAAGTACATTGCAATCTCTCAAACTTTGGCACATGCAATCTAAGAAGTGTAGTCATAGTTTAGTAGTCTCTAGGAACCCATTGTTATTCTTTAGACTGTAACACTTTGCTACTCTCATGAGATCATAACATGTTAGCATAACCCCATCTACACTCATGCCACATGGCACTTGATCTACATTTCATGATAAACCTAGCCCTATAAATACCCTAATGTTTAAAACTCTAACGGTTCGAAAATCAAAAGAGCATTGAGTATTTTAACTTTCTAAGGAT
The DNA here is from genome assembly GCA_015680685.1 of Gnetum montanum. Classification (NCBI taxonomy): domain Eukaryota; kingdom Viridiplantae; phylum Streptophyta; class Gnetopsida; order Gnetales; family Gnetaceae; genus Gnetum; species Gnetum montanum. The sequence goes on along the minus strand of MNCI01022121.1, from coordinate 86,757 downwards.
CCTTGGCACTCTCACACTTGAGCATTTGAGCTTTGCACCTTGGTGCCTTCCAAAATTTAGTCTACCATTTTATTGCACCCACAGAACATGACAATTGTAATGATGGAAAACATCAGTTGCTGGAAACACTGAGGAGATTCCCATGTACACAGTTTTAACCTCGGATCCACGTGAGGGCTGTGCTGGAGAAATGAATCTAAGGTTCCCTGAATGATCTAGTCGATTAGACAGGGACTTACTTAATCAGTAAACTTGTTAACAATTGTACATCAAGATGACAATTTGATGTGAGAATATATTGTCTATTTAAGAGAAAAAGAGTTCTGTTACCAGATCAAACTTTGGAGATAATGAATGAGATGTAAACTATGAAAAAAATCATAAAATTTGATATAAACAAGGTGCAGTGAATTAGGATCTAAAACATGCATGATCCCAAGATCCAAGATTCACTTTATAAATAAAAATTAAGAATACAACAGGGCTTACAAGCAAGCTTCGGTTTGGACGAAGTATCTGCCACCAATAAGAAGTTACTTAGAGATTAAACAAGCAAAGGCCAATCTACCTTTTTCACTAGCCAAATTTCGGCACAAGGGCGTCAAGCTCAAAGCAAAGTTCTTGCTAGCTTCGAATCTTTGTTCAAGAGCTTCTTTCTATTCTCGTCAGTTTTCTTCTATTGCCAATGTCTCGTCAAGCTTTGTTAGAATTGCTAAATTCGCCAATCTGCTAACTTGCCAACCTACCCCCACCTTGAGCATTATTTGCTATGGTATTTATAAGATTAGAATCAAGAGAAGAATGTAGTTTAGATGACACATGTCCCAGACCCATAAAATATCGTTGACTTGATGCGCTATAGCTGAACCTTGCCAAATTACGTTGCACTACGCTCCGAAGCGTAGCGTAGCATAATCTTTCCTTGTCTTTAGTGCTGCAAACTATCTTATGGTCACGCTATGCTATGCCATCTTACGCTGCATTATGCCACATTACGTTGCATAGCATAATTCAGCGTAACATAACAAACCTTCAAAATTAAAGTGTTGTCGCTACGCATCCTTTATTTATAATCTTTTTGGGGGCTATTACCTTGAACTGTGTAATGTAGCATAACAGGCCCTTAGCCAAAAGTAATAAAACTTGTTGAAATGTGCAACATATTGCGAATCCTTGCCTAAACCTTAGAATTTGGCTAAACCCTTTAGATCTTGCAATTTTATGATGTTTCAATGGCCCCTCTTTGTTGACGTTTAGAGGGCTTGCCTGAAGGATGTCGACAAAGAATATGATACACCGTAGAAGTGAAGGTGTCAACATGTTCATCAATAGTTGCTCAGATGTCACTCTATCAAACTTGGAAATGTGAAGGTAGGGGGCATAAGGAGTATAGCCAGGATCTTAAAGAAGGGAGAGGAATAAGGTTCGGGGAAGACTCAAGCATGTGAGTAGGAAACTTTCGCTAACATGTTGTTAGACAACTTCTTAAGGGTGCTTTCCAGAGAAGTGACACTACTATACTGCACATGAAGGACTTTGCATGGATGACTTGTGTTATGCTCGTATGGCCTGGACAAGTTGTGTTTTGTCCATTTGTCCTAACTTTGCCCATTTTTTTTTGTGAACTTGTACTCCATGAGGCAAGTTGTGTTATGCCAATTCATGGACCTAATGGTAATACATGCATGAAAGAATTTTTTGTATGCTCACATTCTATACAAATAGAGGAAGGAGGTAAAGGCAGTTGTAAGGATGAAGGAAGGAGAAAATGGGATAAGGTGTCTGATGGAGGGGAAGGTAGGGTCGCACTACCAAGTAGCCAGGCTAGTCTGAGCAGTCACCTCAGAATGTTGTTGACACTTCGCTCTCCTAGTGAAAGCATTTTTGAACAATGTTATTGTAGTAAGTGACCTGCAAACACAATAGAGAATAGATAACCAGAATAATCATCCTAGTTGCAGGGTAGGTTGTTGAAACAAGTTCCTTCCAAAGCAAGAAGGAGAGAGCAATCCATGGAGAAGGAACTGTAGCAAGACGCCAGGGTCCCAATCCTGATGCCATGGTCTAGAATTTCACCATCATCAGCTAGACTCATTGTATCCAACCAATTGGACAAAGAGCCAGTTAGATGAATCTACTAAGCCAGAGTCTGAAGGTAACAATGGGTGGAGGCCTCCAAGGTCATGGATGACCATAATTTCCTTGGGGCTCTGAACGGCGAAGCTGACCCTAGGAGTTACAACTACAAAGTGGTTGTTGTAGCAGCATCTGTAAGGGGTTAGTAGTATGCCTTTCAGCATACCCGAGGAATCAATAGCATGCTGGTAGGGTAGCAACATTGCATCTATCTCAACATCCCACCTGTTCCATCTGGTAGGGATGATGTGCAAGAATAATCAGGCTTGCTTGCTTCATGTATTTTTGGTTGGCAGATTCCATTTTTAAGTCCTGGTAAACTATCATTGCTGGTTTTAAGTCCCAACATACCATGGTCCCGGTTTAAATTCTGGGCAGACTACAGTGTGCTAGTTTTACGTCGTAGTGGATGGCAAGAGAGCTAATTTATGGTCCCAGAAGACCATGTTGTGGATGTCGATTTTGTGTCGTGACCCAGGGACAAGTATGTGTTGGTTTAGCATCTCACCAAATGAATGCTTACCTTGCTAGTTTTTCATCATGGTGGATGGTCAAAGATTTTGTCAATTTAGCGTCATGGCAGACGTGTGCAAGAAGTGCCTGTTTTACGTCGTAGCTGACGTGTACAACATTGCTAGTTTTACATCATAGTGAATGATTGTTACCTTGTGTTTGTGCTGAGTCAGCATCTAGATGTGGTACCACTTCAGGTACATGTGGTTCACCGAGTTTGATAGCTCATTACCGTCGATATCCGCTAACTTGAATGCTCCATTGCCATATGCGCTGACGACCAGGAAAGGGCCTTCCCAGTTTGTAGAGAATTTGCCTACTGGTTCACGAATGACCTTAAGAGTGAAATATCCTTTCTTAATTAGTCGTTGATGCAGGTTGTGATGATGCTTCTATCTTTGCCTGTCCTGATTTCTTTCGATGGTGTCAAGCATCTGGTAGTGTTTCTCCTCTACTGAGTCTAAATCTACGATCCTAGATTCATTGTGCTAAGTCTCATTTATAACCATGGAGAGGACCATCCGCAGTGAGGGAACCTATAGTTCCAAGGGCAACACTGCTTCAGATCCATAGACTAGGCTATAGGGCATCCTGTCGGTAGCTGTCGTGCACGTCGTACGATATGCCCATAGCACATAGAGGATTTTTTCATGCTATCATTTTTTGTTGCTGCTAAGAATCTTTTTTAACAAGTTGATGACCACTTTTTTCATTGCCTCTACTTGACCATTCTCTTATGGGTAATAGGGTGAGGAGAAAGATTGCCTAATGCCAAGGTTACTGCAGAAAGATTTGGTTTCAGCACTACTAAATTGTTGCCCATTGTCGGTCACAATAGTCATAGGAAGCCCAAACCTAGCTACTATGTTGTCTAAGATGAAATGGCAAACCTGTTAGGATGTGATCTTTCGTAGGGGAATAGCCTCAACCCACTTCCTAAAATACTCAGTGGCGTTGATAATGAAGCTATGTCCTACGAAATATTTAGGGCTGATGGGGCCTATGATGTCTAGCCCCCATCGTTGGAATGGCCAAGTGATCTGTGTAGTGTGTAACTCGATCAGTGACACATGTATTAAGTTTGTGTAACATTGGCATGTGTCACATGGCTTAACCTTTGTAAGGAAATCTTTTTCCATGTACAACCAGTAATACACTAAGTGTCTGATTTTTGCAACCATGGCTTGTGAGGCTACATGTCACCCACACAACCCTTCATGGACATCGCTAACTATTGTTTCCACTTGATTATTATTAATGCAGGTAAACAATACCCCCTCAAAAGAGAGTCTACATAGAGTACTATCTTTGATGATGACATATTGCTTAGCACGCTTGTGGATTGCATCTTTTTGTGTAGGTGTTAGCTCGTGTGATGGTTCGCCATGTAGAAGGTAAGTCTTAATGTTGTTGTACCATTCTAGCATTCCTCTCATGCTTAATGAAGGGATTTATATCGCTTGAATGACAGGGTCTGTACATTCCATCATTATAGTAGGAAAGGTGGCAAGCATATGTGGTGACATGTTTAAAGCTAGCGTGGCTAGCGCATCGGCAACTGTGTTCTCGTTATGCGGCATGTGTTGGATGTCAATCGTCACGAATTTCTTTAGAAGATCTTTAGCCATATTGCAGTAGGGCTGTAGATGCACAGCTCTGCAAGTGTAGACCCCTCTGATTTGATTGATGATGAGCATTGAATCACCTTGGATTGCTAGATGTTGAACATTAAGTTCTCTAGTTGTTAATAGTCCCCTAAGGAGCCCCTCATACTCTGCCACATTATTCATACAGGGAAACGCTAAGCGGTAAGCCAATGGATGAACATCTTCAGGGGAGAGCGTAAGGACGGTGGTAACACTACCACCTCTAGTGGTCAAATCTCTATCAAAATATAATGTGGCTTCAAGGCCTATTGACACAGGGCTGAAACTATGTACATGATCATCAAGAAATTCTGGTTCTACTGTAACTTGATCGTTAATAGGCGATGTTGCAAGCTGGTCAGCTATGGCTTGACCCTTGGTGGACGATTGACCAACATAATGTAAGTCAAACTCGGCTGTAATGGCTTTCCAATAAGCTATACTACTACTCTCATATAAGTTGTTTGAGATGGCCCGCAGAAAATTATTTTTGCAAATTATATTGACCTGGCTGTAGAAAAGACAGTGTCTGCATTTTCTGAGTGCAAAAACCAATGCCAAATAGTTACACTATACTTTATTGTATCTAGTTTCGTATGCAAATAGAGCATAACTTAGATAGTAGATAGGGGCTTCTAACCCATCGTTCCCTTTTTGGCATAGTAACATAACTATAAACATATCTGAGCTTGCTAGGTAAATATAAAAAGGTTGATCCCTTTGTGGTGGGAAAACCATTGGTAAGTGTTGCAACTCCTTCTTCAAGTTGTCAAATGCACGTTGGCAATCATCGGTCCATTCGAAATTAACACCCTTCTTAAGCAGATGTTGCATAGAATATAGTTTCTTTTTTAATTTCAAAATGAAATGCCTGATAAATTGCAGTCTACCCTGCAACCCATGTAGTTCTTTGAGGTTTTTAGGACGTGTCAAATTAACGATGGCTTTAAGGTTGTCGGGGTCAACTTGGATGCCAGTCTCTGATACCACAAACCCCAACATGCATCCAGTTTTGACTCCGAATACACATTTCTTTGGGTTTAGTTGTAGGTCATGCTTGAGACATCATTTAAGGACTAACTCTAGGTCTTCTAAATGATCTTCTAACTTCTTAGATTTAACAACTATGTCATCTACATAGTCGTTCAATCTCTCTAAGAGGTAATCACTAAAGATGTATGTCATAGCGCGTTGATAAGTTGCTCTAGCATTTTCTAACCTGAAAGGCATCATGGTATAATAGAAAGTTCCCCAGGGGGTCATGAAGGTCATAGTCAGTTGATGCTCTAGGTTGATACAAATTTGATTATAACCTAAAAGACCATCCATAAAGGATAGTAGCACGTGGCCAGCTATTGTGTCAATAAGTTGGTCGATACTCGGTAATGGGAAGTTGTCTTTAATCATAACCTTGTTCAAATTGTGGAAGTCTATACAAATGCGTATTTCCCCCGTTTTCTTAGAGATAACTATGATATTCAACACCCAGTCCGAATAATTGACCACGCAGATGAAACTAGCCTGATATAACTTAGTGATTTCATTACGCACTGCTAGCACGATTTCAAGCCTTCTATTTAATTGCTTTGATGCATGGGTCTAAAACTATGTTGTGCTATATTAATCTAGGGTCTAAACCTGACATGTCTTCATACGACCACGTGAATATAGCAGCATTATTTTAGAGCACTTGCACTATGCCGCTTTCCATCTATTAGTCAAGGAGAGAACTAACCCTTAAATTTTTATTTTCTCTTTTGTGCGTAACCACAAGGACCTCATTGAGAGGGTCCTTAGTCACATCACTAGCCTCCAGGTCTAGGGTTCAGGCTAGATGTTCTAGCCAATCTGGGGATATTTTTGATGTTGCTATGGTTGCATTAAAATGCGAAGCATCAATTCCTATTAATGCATGGTTGAGCTGTCTAATGGTTTCCCCATATGGGCCTGTTAGGGCTAGGGGTGCGAATAAAGCTGCGTCCATTTGCAAATTGCCTTGCAAAATCACCAAAACAGAGGTTTTTACATTATTTTTGTCGATCTGTTGAAGCGATAGAGTTTTGTTCTCTTTTTTGTGTTTAGATATGTATGTTAAAGAAGTTGCCAGTTTGAGGTCTTAACGGACCGTTACAAATATGCACAGTTTGTGAGAAAATAGCAAGCCAGGTTTCCTAGATGTTAGCATATGACTTCTATGAATTAAGATGAAAGATGTAACATGGTGTGTCTAGCGTGTTGAAACAGTGAATTCAAATTTTTATGCAGACCATAGTTAATGCGACTGGATTACGAGGTGATAAGCTATGCATTAGTTTAGGGTCATTTAGGACCATAGTATATATGTTATCTACAAGATTAATGTTGCGATCTTCACGCTTCATGTCACACTGACACACTAGCATTTCAGGAAAATTCTGCATCGATCAGGCATAACATCAGTTAGTTTCAAATACTACATTTATAAATCAGTGGTTCATCCTCAAAATAGACCATAGACATCGCAAATTTGAATTTGGCTATAACAAAAAGGAAGCGGAAGTAAGGTGTAAACAAACAATTTTGCGAAGGTTGTTTATTTGTAGCTATGACACCAAAGATTAGAGGAAAGAATGCCAAATTGGTGAAGATTGATGAAGTGCAAGAGAGTTTGCAGTAGGTTTCACAGGAAAGATTTGAAACTCGGGAGGTTACTCCACTCACCCGGTGATTTGCATTTCATCCTCCTGCACGATTGTTATCTTTGTTGCAACATCACAATCGTATCTATTTTGAATACGTATATTATATCGAGTGTTGATATTTGCTTGCACAAGCTAAGCTATTGTGGTTTGTGGTTTGTTATATTACCCTTATCATCGCTGTTAGAGACGGACCTTGCACTGTCACAAGGGTTTGGATAACGTTGGGTAATACTATGCAAATGTAATGTATAACTAGAAGATTCTAGGTATTGTACCCATGTGTAGCGTAATTAGGGTTTTATTTTTCTCACCCATAATGGTTGCATGTTATGCTAGGATAATACGTAGTGTTGCCTTCATTGTTGTTGTTAGGGACAGACCTTGAGTTTTTGCAAGGGTTTGGGTGGTTTTGACAATGCATCTCCAGCATAACATATAATTTTCTAAGAGTCGATAGAACCCTAGTGTTGCGTGATGAATTTTTATGTCTAAATGGTTTGTCTAATAGTGATGCATTTTATTGTAAAGGATTATGCTAAAGCCCGTCCTAATCATTTTGAACATTGTGGGTGTTCTATGCTACTTACATATTCTTGTGGCCCATGTTCCTCCTCCTCATGCTCGTGTAAAGGAGGAGGCAATTTGGTTCCGAAGAGGTGCATGGGAGTTCTTGCAATTTTTGCTGTGTAATTTCAATGTAATCATCTAGTCGCATCGACCGGCCAAGAAAGCTACTATCATTCTAGAGATGCTACTGGTTGGGTCAATGCAAAGCATCTTAGCATTTTTGGTAGATGACGCAATCGAAATTATGCGAGTGCTAGACCGTGAATAGAGCACCAAGGGTTTGAGATGTTTGTCTTGGATCTAAGAGATGCCTAGGTTTAACTGTTATCACGCCTACAACACTCTATTTGTGGCCCATCATCTTACGACTTACTTCCAGAATCCTCCTGGCATTGTGTATTACATAGGCAGGTAAGTGTTTCTATGGAATTATAAAATTTTAACTATTGTCTGAATTTATGTCAAGTGTAAAGAGTTACCTATATTCTATGGTGTAGATTCTTCATCAATGACAATGATCTCTAGGTTGATAATGATACATTGTCTATGGCCGAAAGGGCCATAAGGGAATTTACTTCCATCAGCAATTATAGGCTGGTGTCATGGGAAAACTAGCATTTGAAATCCCACATTACCCTAATTGCTATGTTGAATTCTTTACTAAGTGTAAAAGACTCGAGTGGCTGGATAGCGAGTGGACTTTAGACCCTACTCTCACTGTCGTGGATGTACAAGAGAAAATCCCTTCGTTTCCTTTGCCATTTGGGCACGGTAAATCATGTTATGATGGTTGATTGTACAATGCTATAGGCTGGAAACAATGTATAAAATATTTTTATTTTGCTATATTGTCTTAACTATTATTTTACGTTGACAGTTAGGGAATCATGGGAGATCATGATTATGGCCTCTGGTCATGAGGCAAGCAGTCTGTTCTTCCGTTATGGTAATATAAAGGACACACAACACTGGCTCAGCCATAGTGTGGCCCCGGTTGTCTTAACCAATAACCTTCGGGAAGCTAGACTGATGGACCTATTTTTGGCCATAACCCCCAATGTTACTACAGGAGAAATGTTAACCTTAGTTAACTCCTTCAGCAAAGAAGCCGAGTGTCTTTGCATACACTTGCATAATGTGTGTGCAAATTTTAACATTGACACTCAGTTGTTCGCCAATCTCTTTGGTGTTCCCTCTGATGGCCTTCCTATAGAAGACAAGTCAAAGAGGAGTTTTAAGCACCAGTAGGAGATAGAGAAGTGGCTAGGGGTTAAGAAGGAAGTGAAGGGAATCCTTACTAACAAGATCCAATTGGAGGTGGCCAATACTATTTATCCCCACTTCTGAGCCCATGCCTTCCCTAAGTCACTCTCCTAGGGAAGAATCCTCACCATAGAGCAGGCTCGGGTTATGCGAGAGGTCATGGAGGAGGGAACAGGGTACAATTGGGCCAACTATTTTGCTGAAAGCCTACGTGCTGAAATGGTCAAGCTTCGTAAGAAGCTTGAGTCTCATTTCAACATGCATTTTGCCTTCTTCATAGCTTGGTTTTGGAATTTTTCTGAATTTTTGGTAGTCCATAGGGATGGAGTCTGGGTGCAACAATACTGCAACCAGATTTCCAAACCATGGATTTCCCAGGTTTTCGGCACCACCTAGTCGCAAGATCCTCTTAAAGGAATCAGGGAGTCATTTTCAGTAATGACTAAAAACCTAGCAGCACCTCCAGCATGGGACCAAGACAACGTGGATGGGGTGCTCCCTTCTTAGACTAGCAATGCATCGAGGGGGAAGCACCTGGTAGCTGAAATAGTGGATTCATTAGTGCAGTGGAAGAAGCCTCATTTAGCTGAGGAGCCTACCGATCTAGCAGGTATGAAGGGAGAAAAGGTGCAGATCAAGTTTTACAGGAATAATCCTCTAGTCAGTAAGTAGAGAAATATGTTAATGGTTATGTGACGTATAGATGTTGTTGCATCGCGTAGCGTTTGTTGAAAATAAGCAAAATCCTATGTTGACTGATCATGTTTTGCAACAGAGAAAGAGAAGGTTGTGGAGGAGTTGATCCATGAAGGGGCTATAGTTTTACGGCACAGGGGAGGGGCCCCAGTCTTGGAAGATGAGTCCTTGGTCAATAAAGTAGGTGGTGCAAAGGTTCTTATGCACGAAGAAGAAGTAGCAGTAGAGGATGTCGAAGTCCTTTTGGCTGGAACAAGAAAAGGTAAGTGGTTTGTCACTTGGTGAGTTTGACTTTTGCTGAATGGTAAAATTTATGCTACTGCTTCTGGAGGTTTTGCTTTTTAAGTCATCGTGATATCTTAGTTGCCTTTATGTCTAATTTATTTTTTGTAGTAGGTGATCAAGGCCTACCCTCGTCAGTAATGCCAACTCAACGTTGGGGCAAATTTCCTAATAAATTCACTTTTATGAAGGGCATCATTAATGATATGATTAGTCACTTAGAGCGAGTCGACCTTGGAGCTGGTACGTTACTGTTGTTACATGGAGTTATTGACGTTGCGGCATTACACTATTTGGTTGTGTGTAACTGCTATTTTTATGTTATTAGGAGCTTGCCTCAGATGGGATCCGACAGAGCCTATTGACCTAGACACCACTGAACCCTCCCTGGAAGCGACTGTTATGCCATGCAACATTTACGATGAAATGCATAAATATGCTTTATGCTCAACTTGCTCCTTATGAAAATCTAAAAATGTTAATGAAGACCTTTGGAAGAGGCTACAAAAATCAGAGAAAGAGGAGGTGGCTCTAATTGACAAGGTTGGGGATTTGACATCGTGGAAAGAATTCCTATAGGCTCAGGGGACGAACGACGGGAATTGGTAGACAACTATTCTTAACTATGCTCGTTATTGGATGGGTGTAAGGAACAGTGTCCAAACCAGCCATGAGCTGATCGAACAACGAATGAAAATGGATCTCCTAGCTCAAAAGAACCAAGATTGGAAGGACTTTAGCGTGAGGGTCCAAGAATCGAAGCAGACACAAAAAGACCAAAAACATGTATATAAGCAGGAAAGCACTACCTACTGCCAACATTACAGGGATTCTGCTATTGAAGCGTAATCCCTTTAGCTATTCCTCGACATCATCGATGCTTCCAGAGCATATGAAAAGTTTCAGGAGTAAGTGATAGTAAGCACCTCTCCAGAAAGAGAAATGACTCTCCCTAGGGGGGAGACTACTGTTCCTTCCTTCTTCTTTGAACCATCCTGATGGACTCCTGTGGAGAAGGGGAAGGTTAAGGCTAGAACTAATCTAGGAGATGGGGTTTGGTCTAAGCTTACCAAGGATGAAATCTTGCAACATCTGTGGGTTGGTGTAGAACAAATCCCTTTTGCTACTAATGCAAGACCGTCACAAGTAAATGGTAGTATTATTGTATCTTTCTTATACCTAGGTTTGATGATGATACTAATATGCATGTCATGTCTAATCATAGGGATGACCCAAGGAGGATCCTCAGGAGGATGAACGTAATGAAGATGATGGTCCTCGTGAAGAGGAGCTTCACGAGGTAGAGCATAATGAAGATGGTCAATTCTATGGCGAGAAACCCCATGACGAAGAACCTCACAGAGAGGGCCACCCTCATGAAGAGATGCCACATGAAAAGGGTGGCCCCTATGAGGATGATTTTCTTCAAGGAGAGATGGAGCTGGATGACACAGGTGACAGTGGCAACAAAGAAGATATGTAGCATGGCTATATTAGCCACGATTTTATTGTAGTGAAGTGAAGCAAAAGACAATGTTTTCTTTGACATACTTAATGTGAATTGTTTGAGTTTAGTACTCTTTTTGTTTTCATATGTGTAAAGCGTAAATGAAATTATAGGTTTTATGCCATAATGGGCCGTAACTAGTTTAAGTGTAAAGTGTAAATGAAATTGCTAATTTAAAGCCATTGCGGGCTGCTAAGTAGTTTAAGTGTAAAGCGTAAATGAAATTTCTAGTTTAAAGTCATTGCAGACTGCTAAGTAGTTTAAGGCCACTTCGGTCGAGACCTAGTTATCATAAGCGTGAAGAGTAAATAAAAATTGCCAATTTTAATCCATGGCGGGATGTTAATAGTTTTAAGGGCATTTCGGGCCGTGGCTAGTTTTAGGTCATTTCGGGTCAGGTAAGCGTAAGGGCATAAATCCCATTTGCTAGTTTCAAGCTGTAGCGGACTGTAACTAGTTTAAGGCCATTTTGAGCCATCACTAGTTTTAGGCCGTTTCGGGCCATTGATAGTTTTAGGCCATTTTGGGCCTTCGCTAGTTTTAGGCCGTTTCAGGTCATTGATAGTTTTAGGCCATATTGGGCCTTGTAAGCGTAAATATAAGCATAAAATGTAATGAGTACAGCTGGTGGAAGAGGGACCATAAACTTCATAATAGTTAAATAATGTGGTTTAATGTAACAAGTCACACCAACGTTGTTTCTTTGTTAACTCCGTAGTTTCTTCTTAATTACTTTTAAATTTGGTGATGCGTAAGGATAGGGAGGTTTATCACTCTATTCCCTCATGCCACCATCTTCCTCTTGGAATGGTAGCTCAGCCCAAATTAAGCTATCATCAGCCACTATTTTGGCCTGTTCAAGTGTTGGGACTGGGGACTGGTCTTCGGGAATTTCAATTTCCAAACCCTCTTCCATTTCTATGTTATTGATAGCCTGAGGGATCATTTTGTCACCATGGATGATCACATCCCCTCCTACATAAGGCAAATGGATCTCCTGATGGATGGGTGATGAAACTACCCTCAATTAAGCAAACCAAGACCTCCCTAAGATCAAGTTGAAGCCAAGAATCTCCTCGATGACAATAAACACTGCATCTGTGGGGAATTGATCCCCTACCTTGAAGTTGATGTGCACTATCCCTTTGACTTGCACTCGTGCCCCATTGAATGACTTTAAACATGACATCATTGTGGGACTAATTTGATCGATCAGGCCCAGCTTATCAACTATCAGATATGGGATGACATTAATGGCTACCCCATCATCTACGTGTACTCTCCAGATTCGGTATTGGCCAACCCGGATGGTGATGAACATGGACGCCATTGTCACCTGACCCTTCTCTAGGTCATCCTTAATGGATTTTTCATGAAAGATCAATAGGGAAGGCTGACGTTTTTTAGTGGCAAGAGGAAGCATGATGGAATGAATTGCTTCTTCATCCGTTGGAACGCTCTCTTCCATAGGTATGGACGTTAGCATGTGAATCATGGCTTCACGATGTTTCTGTGATGTCATCAGTAAGTCATAGAGGCTCAACTTTGTATTTTTTTGTTTCAAAGATTGTTTGACTTGTGTAAAAATGTTGAGGAAATCCTACCTACGATCTGGCTACTTGTCACCCTTTTCCTTTTCCATTCGCCCCAAGAGATGAATTTCTCAAGGAAGAATGGCTTCTAGTTGAGGGTTGCATTTTCTTGGACTAGGAGGAGATGGTTGTGTTTGTGTAACCTTGTCCTTTTTAGAAAGTGGGTCCAAGGGTGTGGAAGCGAGGGGCTTAGACTTGGGAAACCCCAGCGTAAGACGGTTCTTGGCCATGTCAGCTATCATACGTCCTTCTCCTTTTCTGTTAATTTGTGATTGGGGCGTTGACTTGGAGATTTTCCCCTACACAGAAGGGGTAGCTAATGGTTTTGGGACCCTGATTACAAAGGATACCTTAGGCATTGGTGCGAGCTAGGCCACGGCTTTACCGACAGCGGGCTATCAAGTGATGACTTGAGAAGGGACTTGGATGACAAAAGGTTGCCTTTGAGCCACATTTGTTGATGTTGGTGGACCCGCCATCTGTGGTGGGTGAGGGGGAACTCGCAACACAAAGGGCTACTTTGGCTATTCCTGGCCATCGCCCTCCGTACCTACCACATTGATAGTGTACCCTGCATTATTTGTGTTTAACAGGTCTTGGTACACATGCATGGCTTAGTTTTCTAGGCATGCCGAACTACTGCTGTCTAGGATTAGATCACCTTGATCGATCATGTGTTGAATGTCATCTTTCAATGCCCAGCAGTAATTCGTGTTGTGACCACATAGCTGGTGGTAGTTACAGAAATGATCCAGCCTGAAGTACTTGGGAATCGGTAGTTCGTTAGGCAAGGCCAGAGAAGGATGCTTAAGTAGCTCAGAATGGCATCTGTGATACTTCAGAGATTCCTCGGATACCTTCTAACCTTGGATATTGCCAGTTCCTAGTAGTTGCTTCAAAAATTTTGAAGGCTTTACAGGTAGGGCTATGTACTTTAAGTGATCTTTATGCTCAAAGTTTGGCTTTGGCTATGAAGGTGCCTCAGGGGCAGGTGTTTCCTGGATGGTGCTACTTGAGCTAGTTGTAGGCTCAATAGATGCCGCAGGTGCCCTTTTGTTGTTGTTCTTCTTCTTAGCACCTTTAGCAAGAGTAGCTACTATCTTTGTTGCAGCCTTACCCTTGTCCTTTCCCTTGTTATGGAAGTTCTTGTAGACCACATATGTCAGGTCTTTGCTAGTCTCCGTTGCGTCTTGAATACTCTTGGTTTGAGCGAAATCTTGGTTGAGGGAGCAAGCAACGAGGTAGTACAACTTTGACTTAATGAAGTCGTTAACTGCATCCTTGAATATGGCTAACAGATGAGCCTCCACGATGGGCTAGCAAATTTTGTTCAAGGTTGCACTCCAACGCTAAATAAACCTTTGGACTGGCTCAAGAGGATCTTATTTGACTCCCATAAGCTGATCCAATGTGACTTCTGGTTTTAGGTTGTATTTGAAATGCATCACAAACTGAGTCAGTAGCTCTTCCAAGGTTGAGATGGAAGAGCGTGTAAGTGCATGATACCAGTCTAAAGCTTTACCTATTAAAGACATAACAAAGACATGGATTATAGTATGTGGCCATTTTTGTAGTAAAAAGGACACTAACCTGAAGGTGACCAGGTGGGCGTTGGGATCACCTTCCCCATTGTATTTTGTAAAATGGGGAAGTGGCATCCCAGGAGGCAACGACAAAATAGGGACTACTAGGTTAATAGGATTATCACACTAGATACTCTAGGGAGTGTAGCAAGTCTAACAATCAAAGAGATAAAAAATTTACTAAACTATGACCCTTGAGCACTTCTGGCTTAGCACCTGGGCAAACTAGCCATGGAAGTGTGTGCTATACTAGAGAGCATAGCACCAACACTTAGAAAAATTTTCCAAGTTTTAACACTTAGAAAAATTTACCATTGAAGATGTAGAAGCCAGAAATTGGTCGTGTTTCACCTTAGAGTGTCTAATCTAAGAAGGAAAATCCAAGGTTGGAAACAAGGAACACATGAACCCTTAAATGTCACCATGGATGGGTATTATTCACTCTTACACCAATTCCCTAGCCATGGTTACTCTTAAAGGGAATAGCTTTGCCACATCATAGATGGGCTTAAAGTAGAAACTAGAAGAACTCTTGGGATTTATGACCAAGGAAGACTCTCTAAATTAAGAGCTAATTAGATCCAAAGGCTGATGGAGTAGGTAGCAAAAGAAGAAAGTGAGTTGTAAAAAAGGAAAAGTACCAAAGAGTATAATAGGAACCCTTGCATCAATAAATATGATGTCTAATTTTATGATGAGGGGGAGTCACCACTTGATGAAGTCGTAAATAGGAAAATCTTGCCTATCCAAAAATCTATTTATGATATTTGATAAAGGTTGATAAATTACAAGACTCCTTGGATGAAAAATACCAGACTACTATGAAGATTACTGAAGACTCCAAAGAGAAAAATAGTAATCATAACCACAAGAGGTGAAAAGAAGCTAAATGTGCCTACCAGAAAGGAAAGGACAAAGCTGCTGCAATAGAGGAAGTTATGGAGATAGACTCTAAAGATGATATTGGTTGTAACATTTGTCAATACAAACATCCAAAGGGGTGTTGCCTTATCGTGTCACACTTACAAGAGTTTGTGATGTATGCATTAAATCCTTGACTAGCACATAGGCAAGCATCTAGATTATTACCTTATCCTCAAGGCCATCCAAGGAAGTTCCACCATCTACTTAAGGGAGAATGGGGAGAACCCATACCTATACTACCCTTTGCATCTATCTACACACATCCCTCTACCCTCAACCTAGTTACCTCTTGCTCCATCCATGCATGGAGAAATTCCTCCACAACTATAGCAACAAAATGCTACAAGGGTAGTACATTCACAATCAAATTTATAGATGAGTGGTTCAAATAATTGATCAAGGAAATAATCCTTTTTCTAACCCAACAATCCTTCCAAACCCTTATAACCTAATGTGGCTAGTCACCCTACATCTCCACCACTCTCATCCTCTACATCAAACACCTTCGAGTATCCTTCAAACCAAATGCTATGTTGGATCTATACTGTGATGTTAACTCATGTTATTTCCAATTGGATCAAGGCTGGAAATCTTCTCACAAAAAATATATAATCCAAGAAGTCCTCTCATTTACCTATAGATCATTGGACATGAGCCATGCAAGGCTCTTCTTTATTCCGGTTCTGGGGTCAATCTCAATAAGGCTTGGAACCGACCACCTCTTAAGAAAAGCAACATTCATTTAGAATTGGTAGACCAATCAATTATTATTCCTATAGGATTAGTAGAGGACATTATGACCATAGTTAGTGGGTGGTCCTATCCTACCAATTTTCTAGTGATCAAGGTTGGAAACTACAAAGGTGACTTTCCCATCATTATGGGAAAGGCTTGGTTAAGCATAGTTGATGCATGTATGGGCATAAGGAACCTCTCCTTGGAAATCTCCAAAGAAAATGAATTTGGAAAGTTAGAGAAGAAGCATATTCCATGCATCACATGTAGCAATAACGAGTGCAATTGCATAAAAAATATTTGGTCCATCAAAAGTACATACATCAAAGCATGTAATTAGTGTGCACAAGAAATAGATATTCAAAGGTGTTTATACATAGTAGCCACAAAATAGGAGGGCACCTAGTGGCTAATAGCTGACTTAGATAGCAACACATTATGCATGGAACCAAATAAAAGCCTAACATGTGATTCTGTTAAAAGCATGGATGAACTTGAGCAAGCTCATCACCAACTATTTGATGATGAAGATGATGATATCTATTAAAAAGAGTTGGAAATCTCTAATAACTTCAAGCAGGAGACCCTAGAGCTGAAATCTCTACCAACTGGCATGGAATGTGCATTTCTAAATAATGGTAAACTAGTCATAATCTATGCCAAAATTACTCCTAAACAAAAGGAAAAGTTGTTAAAGGTGGTTAAAAAATGGCCAATAGCCTTTGCTTGGTCATATCCCAAGCTAACAGGAATTGATCCAAGGATATACTAGCATTGCATTTATACTGACCCAGCCATGAAGCCTAGAAGATAGTTGCAGAGATGGTTGAATTCCAAATTGAAGCAAATTGTCAAGGAGGAAATAGAGCAACTCCTCAAGGCAAGGTTCATCTATTCCATCATGGATAGTGAGTGGGTTAGCCCACTTGTAATTGTACCAAAGAAAGGTAATAAGTGGTGAGTCTACATTAACTTCAAGCTATTGATTATGGCAACGTTTAAAGATCATTTTCCATTACCATTTGTGGATTAAGTGTTGGACACCATATCTAGGCATTGCTAGTATAGCTTCGTGGATGGTTATAGTGGCTATAACAAAATCAAAATTTTTCTAGAAGATTAGGCCAAGACAACATTCATGAGCCCCTAGGAGACTTTTGCATATTGGTAAATTCCATTCGGTCTATGTAATGTCCCTACAATATTTCAACACCTAGTCCTTAGTATTTTCCAACATCAAATTGATAGTGGTGTGGAAGTCTTCATGGATGACTTCTTCACCCATGGAGCTATGTTTGAGCAAGCCTTGGACTACCTTGAGCAAGTATTGAAAGGATGTATGAAAATAAATCTATGGCTCAACTGTATAAAAGTCACCTCATGGTCAAAAAAGGCATTGTGTTGGGGCATCAAATTTCTCAAGAAGTGATTAAGGTAGACCTTGAAAAGAGAAGGGTCATCCATGGAATTACACACCAACTAGAGATAGTTAAAGATTTCATATCATTCCTTAGAAATACTAGCTACTACTGGTAATTCATAGATAATTTCTCTAAGATCACAAAGCCATTGGTCAAGCCAATGAAGAAAGATGCTCCATTCATTTGGACCAGGGAATGTGAACATGCATTCCAACAGTTGAAGGAAAAACTCATAGAAACTCCAATTCTATGGGAACTAGACTAGTCCAAACCATTTTACATAATGATAGATGCATCTAATTATGCTTTGGGAGTTGTGCTTATATAATTGGACGATACAAACATCCATGTTGCATCCATTGTGTGAGCCAAAGCATTGTGGATGAATAGTTGAGTTACATCACAATTGAAAAAGAACTAATAGTAGTGGTGTATGCCCTTGAAAAGTTTAGGCATTATGTGCTTGGCTATAATTTTTTTATGCACATAGACCATAGTACCATCCACTTCTTGATGAACAAGCTGATAATGAGCCCTTGTATCATATGATGGCTTGTGATCTTGTAGAAATTTGATCTCACAATGGTAGATTGAAAAGGAACTAAGAATGTGGTCATTAACCACCTCTCTTGATTAAGATGGGATAACAAAGAGGAGGAGAGATCACTCTTTCATCAATTTCCAGATGCACTCCTCTTTACAAGAGCAATAAATGACCAAGTGCCCAAAGAAACAAAATGGTACAACAACATCCTCACTTACCTTCTGACTCAGGAGATGCTAGAAGATCTTGACTTTAGAAAGAAGCAAAAATTTCATCATCAGGCCAAATGCTTTATGGAAATCAATGGCCACCTCTACAAGGTATGCACCAATGGCTTGATTCATTAGTCACATTTTAGAAGACTAGTGTATTGAAAATTGTAAAGTCCATGTAATTCAAGTGAATCACACATGAATGCTTTGTGATTTGTATGGTTCGGCATAGGGGTACCTTGTCACTCATCAAAAGTCATTATGCCTATGATAAGATACCTCACATCCTAATTTTTGCAATCCCTTCTAAGATCATTTCATCTCACTATGTGAATATTCATAACGTTTGGTTTTGTATAACCTAGTGTAATTTTCCTAATTCAATGGTACTATCATGTGTGTTTTGCTAAACAACTATGCATTACATTTAACTACTTAAGTTCCTAAGGACACTTTTCGACATGGTTATACAAGGGCATTAAGGGCTAGAGCCTACTTTGGGAAGGATCCACTTGTATAACTATTTTATCTTATATGTGCCAAGTGATTCCACTTCATCTTGAGCCTTATAGCATTAATAAACATCAATAAAAACTTCCCTTATCATTCAAACTATCTGTTCTACAACATGGATTCATTACTCTTCTTATTCATCATCTCACTACTTCATGAACTTTCATAGTCCAAGATTCCTTCTTTATGAACTTTCAATGATAAATTTTCAAAAAATGTGCATCTATCCGTATTCTAAATCCTTTGAATATGCTTTAAGCTTTTCAAACATTTAAATAGATTCATTTTTTATTCTCAAAACTCAACAAAAAATTAAAAAATTTCTCTCTCATTATTGGGGTTTCACTGATATTAGATCCCTGATGTTAGGTTCTCAAGATTAGATTCATCAAAAAGTATAGATATGTGGGGACTTAACTAATTTTTCTATTATTTTTCATTTGAACTTAATTTTCTTTTTTTCAATTTTCTTCTCTAATTTAAGCTCTAACCGCCTAGCTTTCCTAAGTCATATCTTACTTGTTATCACCTTAATTTTCATGATTGTCAAATCTATTTGATCTTGGAGTGTTCATCTGAGTCATGGGAGGTGCTAGTAAGGAAAATCTAAGCCTTTTTTTTTTTGAAAATTACTAACACTTGGTAGCTACTTTAAGGATAAGTATGAAGGGAAACTTAAAATTTTTAATGAAAAATCAATCATATTAATGCTAGAATGCTTAAATAGTGCTCTTAAAGAATCATAACCATCTTTACAAGCCATGAATATGAACAAAATAGATAATTGTGAATGATTATAAGAAAATCAACACTTATGAGGTAACTTTTTAAGAATTTTTCTAACTCTACAATGACAATAAACTAGGAACTTAATGTAACTAAGGGTATGAGTAAGGTATGTAACTATTAAGAATATATGAAAATACCTTAGTAATTCTAAATCCTTGATGATTGCAGAGAAGCATAAGGAGGACCCTCACAAGCTGCAAGCAAATGACCAAGAAGCCAAGGTAGAGGCTAAATCAAAGGATAAGGACCAAAACTTGTAGAGTAGGAAGCCTAATCCTTTGGTATTCATCAAGAAAATCCTAGCATTAGATAGTTAGTCCAAGGAGAGGTAGAGGAACCATAAGTATAAGGACAAGGCCTCACATTGTTACAAGACTACCTCCAAGCTATCCAAGAGAAGTCCATCTTGACCAATGTCATTGTGGAGATGAATTTTGGCCCAGTTGTAGAGTTTACTCTAGAAGCAATAAAGAAAAAACTTAAAATTTCACCACTATGTCCTATCCTATTTAATAGTGGTGAATGATACCTTGGGGAAACTTACCAATTCTGGCACAATAAGGAAGAGGGAATTACAATCAACATTAGAGGAGTCTCAATCTCATACTCAATTAAGGCGATAGTTGAAACTCTAAATATACCCAATGAAGGGGTGAAGGTAGCACACATGTTCACTAGATTAGATGCTACAACTAGGAAGCTATGGCTAAAAAGGACATATGGCAAAGCAGATGAGGGATACAATGAGTTATCTCTGTAGGAATTAATCTATTTCAAAATTGGCATGTATCACTTGTTCCTAACCAAAGGACTAAATAGATTATTCACTTATGTAGCTAGAGGAAGTGTGATCCTAATGGGAAAATACAACATCAATATCACACAACTCTACTTCATGGAGATTCAAAGGCAATCTGAAGAAGGAAAGGTAGGAAAGCCAACACTTCCATTCCCTTACCTTATTAGGAAGTTGTGTAAACAAGCTAGAATCCTAGGGTACACCAATGACATACCCAAAAAAGCCTAGAACACCTCATATGTGAATTCCTCAAACTAACACCACCTAGGAAAGATCAAGATGAAGAACAAACTAGTGCTAGGAAAATCATACAAACTAAACAACAATAGCAAGTAGGTCCTAGTGATCAACAATAGCAAAAGTGGTAACAATAACAACAAGTCCCATCGCCACCACCATAGGACTATAGGCCATTAATGAGTCATCTACAATAGATTGTAGAGACCATTATCTAGGGAACTGGAGAGGAACCCAACCTCTATAGAGTTATAGAGAATGCCATACAACCCATAGTTTTTGCTGATCCTATAAGTGGATAGCTCTCATTCAATCAAGAGAAGGGGATCAATGGTCACAAAAAATGTCTGGGACTGTTGCATCATTCGAAGTAGTGATAGAAATTAGAGAAGGAGCCATAACTATGGTAATACAACACCAAGATGTAGTGCAAGAAATAGAGGTGATCACAAATCACATTAAAGAATCCTTCAATATACCTATTGAGCCATCACTAGATCTCAGTAGAGCTAAAGATGCTCAAATGCTAGTTTGAACCTCAATGACTCCTGTAGACTATGAAGATGTGCTAGACTGATTACTGTAGACTGGATAAGTGATGATGACACTTTTTAACATCCCAAGTGATGTCATTGCAAAATAGTCAAAGCTAATCGCTACCAAAGATAAACTAGTCATGGTAGAAACTAGGACAAAGCATTCAAAAGCTGAAATTTTAAAATTACAAGAAGAGCTCACGATCCTAAGGGCTGAATTTAGAAACCTAACTTAATTCATTGCACTTGAGCAAATGGAATAATTCAGAATAGAGTAGATGAGCTACCTAATTGAGCAGAATAAGCATATAGAGAATGAGAAGAAGAAAGTGGTGTGGAATGCCTTCATAGCAGAAGCTCAAATGTATGCACATGCTAAGGCACTCACCACAGTTTAAGAAGAGAATAAATAACTTCCTACAGATAATATGCAGTTGACCACTATAGAGAAATAGAAAAAAATCTTGGAGGAAAGCATCCACCAATTAAGGGAACAACTAGTGAGGATCAACCAAGACATGAGCTGCCTCACTTGAGAAAATAGAGCCCTCTTAATGAAGGAGGTATGAGCTATTCATTAGAAATTAGCTATTAATATGAGTGCATAGAAAAATAAGGTATGTAAACATGAAAGGCTAAAAGAACACTTTCATAATTAGGTGGGGATGTACAAACAAATCAATGAGAAAGAGATCCAAATGAAAAAGGCTAGAATCAATTCCATATCAGCATAAAATCCTGACTAGCAAACCATCTTACATAGTTATGTCGATCTCCACTAGAAAAAGTTAAAAATAAGGACTTGTAGATTGAGGACCTAAAAGAATACATGGGGTTAGTTAACCTTCATTACACTAACTTGGCCATGTTAATAGTAGGTGGGCCTAGAAATGAATTAGAATAGCAAGTACCAACCACATACACATTGTATGAGAAAGATTTTTCATATTACAAAGATGCTCTACAAAAAATTTAGGTAGTAAACTCTAAATTACTAGTATGTTAAAGCTAATCAGATGTTTTCATAGCTACCATGCCCATGGAATGTACCTACTCCATCACACATTGCACAACATGGATGGTGCATGTCACAAGAATGGAAGAGAAAAAGCTTCAAGAACTCCTAAGTTCATACAAATTTCAGAAGCATGATGAAAAAGGAAAGCAACTGATGAAAGAGCCACCACCACCGGGCACTACATAAGGCTACATAAAGCTTCATCCTAATTTTTTTTTGTTTAAGTTATCATGTCACATCTTGTGTCATTTTTTTAAAAGACTACTATGGCATTTAAAATTCATGTATATAGTAGTCAGTCTCATGTAGATCTACCTTCCAATTTTGTAAGGAACTCTATCCTCATTTTTTTTAACTTGAGGATGATTTTTTAGTTAGTTGTAGGGGTATGATAAATCACATTTTACGGTGGCTATGATATTGGGCATCTAATATTAGAGCCAAAATATTAGATCCCTAATATCATAGCTCATGATGTGACATCAAATATCCAATATTGTTCCACACGTGCTTACCTATAAATACAACACTTAGGCACATGTTTGAATAAAAAATTCAATCTATCCTTAGCGAAACTCTTTCAATTTGTTTCCATAAACTTAGACTTAGTAGTTAGAAATGTGAATTCCCATAGTGTAGTATCAACAAGTGAATAAAATCTTTATTCAATCATTTTGTACTTGGGCACAAGTGTGACAAAAAATAAAGATTAAGCTATTTTTCACTATTACAACATTCTCCTAGATTTACTATTTACACTTAGAATAATTTTCTTACCATTTTATAGCTTAATGATTTACCTTTCTTAAGCACTTTACTTTTACATATTCATGTTAAGTAAAATGAGTATGAATAATCTCAAGCACTTAAGTGTGACTACTTGGTAACACAGTAGAGTTATCGCTTGGTATGCCCAGTAGCAATATACTTGGTAATCCCAATGGTAGTTACACAAAGCCTAAGGTGTGAATAGAAAATTAGGATCAAATACTCATCACCACAAGCTAGAATAGTGTTTACTATTTTCTTTAGACTTAGACTTATTTTCACACTTTACCATTGTTGCTAGGAGATATGACCCATTAACATCAATATATCATACACCTCACTAAGATCTAAACCATATGCATAGATTATACTAGCTTTAGGTGGGAAGACAAAGATCCCAAACTTTAACCAATTACTAGCACATTCACATTGCCTTGTCCACGGATAATGATTGGGCTACACGTGAACACTCATATCTTGTAAGGTTGGGTGTTGGATTACTCCATCGCTCATCAATCACTTATCTTTTTGACAATATTTGGAATGCTAGAATCAAACCTTCTAAAGTTTGAAAGAGTATTAGTAAAAGATGTTTTTTTCTACAATCCTTAGAAACTTGAAAATTTGATTGTGCCATTGAGGGACATTCCAATGGCACATGCTACAATTAAGATGATTAGTCATATCCACCCTCAAGTTAGTCACACACTCTAACCTCTTTAATAGAATAGGTTTTATGATTGTTTCTTCAATGGCCATTGGCAAATGCCTACTTTGCATGTAGTAGTGGAGGTTCAGAGAAAACTTCATTGAATTATGGATATTCTACATTCTTATGGAGGCTTAGGCTCAACACCTAATAATAGCCTATCCTTTAATGTAATGGATCTTGATGCTTTTTAAAAAATATTTCCCAAGGTTTCCTAATTGGAAGGTGATTTGGAAACTTCATTATCACCTTGAGCTTTGATCTTTTATTTGCCTCATGATGCAAGGGGCTATTCTTAGCCATGATAAGCTTTAGTGAAGAGGGATTAACATGGTATCTTGTTGCATCCTCTATAATGATCAAAGTAAAACAAAGGCTCACTTATTTGATAATTTCAACTACTCTAAGACTTCTAACAAGATTCTTCATATGTAGACTAGCATCCACTTGAATCATTATTAGAAAATAGTCCTCTCTAAACATACCATAAGAAATTATTTGTATGGATTTTCATTAAGAGCACTGATGATCTCGTCTATCTTGTTAGAACACAACACCCATATCTTCCAAGGTAGATTCTCATCCTCTCCTTATGAAATTGTTTCAAAGGCCATTATGAATTTTTAGTTGTGATAAAATGGTCATCTTTGTGACATGGCTACTATGCATGTTTATGAGCTTCAAATGCATGAGTTGACAAGCCATGGTGACATGTGCTTCTTTATTGCTTATCCTATGCTTGTTAATATTGGTTCGGCATAGTACTTTGAGAATCTTTATCTATGCTTGACATGCTAGATTGTCTAGGTTTTCATCTCTTAGCTTAATGATAATTTTCTAATTGATGGCATGTATGTAAGGGTTTCTTTATATTCCATTGGTCTTACTATTAGCTTATTCTACATTGACCTCTTCATCTTGCGAGCTAATCAACGTGAAGTCCATATCATTCAATAGTTCTTTAAGAGTCTGTAACTCTAAATAAGTGGCATGGTGCTTCTAGGCATGGTGACTTTAACATCATCTAGGCTACATTGGCCTCTCAAGCTATATGGTATTTAATCTTCAATTCCAATGTTTCCATTGTAAGAAGTTTTCATTTCAGGTTGCTTTGTTACTTTCGTCCTAGAAAGCCCTTAGATACTTGGAATATTCCAAAGTGCCTTGCTTTAATTCACCAGAAATTGTTTAGTGATGAGGGTTCATATCTTGTGTGCTCTCCATTTTGGGCTTCTCATCCTACTCATTAAGCATGCCCAAGGCCTATTTTTGGTTTCACTACATCCACTAGTGGCACTTTCAACTTCTTCCATTGTAGTGCCTTAGGCAAGCATGCTTCCTTGGGTGTATGATGCCTTGCTTGCTTCTCTGAGTACTTTGTCATCCTATGCAACAATTGTTGAGGATGTTTGCACATCCTTCAATTCTTTGGTACTAGAGTATGAACCTTATCATTCCAAGGGAGACTCAAATGCAGAGGTTATCATTACTCCAAGTGTTTGAAACTGCTTAGTAGCTAGTCATCCAAGCTCATCTAGATGGTTCAATTCTCATTATTTATGAGTTTAATGAATCATTTGTCAACTATAGAGCTAGAACTTAAGGATTGTGGTGTTGTTGCAAGTTAGAATCTACTAGCAAAAGAAAGGTAGAGGAATAGTTAGTTATTATGTTTTTTTTATTTTGTTTTATTTTTCTTTGTCTTTTTACTATAGTTAATTATTGTTTGACTCACTTGCATCTTAATAATGGCCAATTATGGTGTTTATAACTGCAATGCATGGTATGTATAATCACTAGGTGATCATCATTGGGATTTAGACATACATGGTGTATATAATTCCATAACAAGTGGGCTATGGTATGTATAATCACTAGGTGATTATCCTTAGAATTTAGACATACATTGTGTGTATAATTAGGCAACAATTAGGTTATGGTGTGTATAATAATAGGAACATTTGTGAATTTTTTGCTTGATGTGTATCATCAAATAGTGGGCTATGGTAAGTACAATCAAAGGATGAGAAAAATTTAAAGTAAGGATGTAGTTATGGCTAGACCATTATTTTCCTTGAAGGTGGATTCAAGACTTTTATGGCTTTCATGCAACAAAGCTAAGATAATAGATGCTTATGGATAGCATCCTTGCGAATGTTGTTGGTTCGGAGAAATTTGTTTATAACATTTGTTTTAGAAGTAGTGGTGTCCTTTTTAGTCAGAACCTAACCTAGGGTGTTATGGATGGAGTTTACTCTATGAATGAAGAACCCTGACTCTTCTTGCATTTTGTGTATGTAGACGATGCAAGTGCAAGTGCTGGAGTAAGGAGGGCTGGATGATGACTAAACTAGTGCCACAGAAGATTAACCTTTGTTTATCAGATAATGATGCACTATGTGCCAAGGTTTTGATTGCTAAGTAGATTTTCTTAGCTAATGATATAACATAAAAACTAGACACAGGCTATTGTTATGTTACTTTGTTGTATTTTATCTTATAATAAAGACTTTTTTATAAGCATGGATTTTGAGTTCGGTTTAAAAAAATAGGTGAGAAAAATGAAAGCATTCCTTTCTTGAAAGATTGTAAATGAAAGTTTTATCTTATACACTTGTTTACAATCTATTGTAATATTTTGTTCTTGTCTTTTAATAGGCAGTGGTCCAGGGCAGTGGGCCGTAACGGTTTGGCAACTTCATCCAAGCACCGTCGGGATAAAAATTTATAATGATAAGCAGCGATTTATACGTTGCGACCTTAATGGGGGCAGATAGCTTTGGATTGGTGACGTAATCGTGGAGCATCGGTTCTTCAGTTTAAGAAACATGATATTGGTCAAAGAGTTTTTCCCAGCTTATCAATCTCCAGTTCACTTTTTCTATGGAGCTGATTAATCGCCAACACATAAAAGTAACACAAGCAACCGGCGTTTTAAATGATTTTTCCTGGAAAGTCAAACAAAATAAGTAAAAAATAAATGAGAAAACAAATAATTTTGGATAAAGCATAAAATATACTCCGACCTTTTAAAATGAGCTAGGTTTTTCATCTTATTTTTTAAGCCGACTCCATAATTTTGCAAAGTATTTACTAATACTAATTTTATTATGTTTGTGAAAACATAAATGAAATTGTGCAAAATATATTAATAGTAATAAGTGGATATGCCTATTATTTATGTAATTTGAATATGTATTTTATATCATTGGCACTGGTAACTCCAATAGCTCATACAAAGAGTGACTAGTTATTTGCCATTTTGTTCTTAAGGAATCTATTCCCTGATGTTGTTGTTCATCTTCTACCACATGCAATAAACACATTGACGAGTTTTGTGTTCATCATGCTGCTCATTGTTTCATCAACTAAAAGAGGATGTGATCCAATTCTTACTCTCATAATTCTTGAGTTGACAACAAGTTATTTTGTGTGTTTTCTTTATCTTCCCTTTTTGTTTTTTGAAAATTGATGTTTCCTTTTTTGTTTTTTGTTTTTTATTTTTTTGGAAACTAGTAAACATAAAATTGAGTTGCTATTTAACTCAATGATACTTGTACTCTTTTCTACTTGTAATCTGGGCATTACTAAAGTTATGCACTAGAAGATTAAGAGAGACTATGCTATAACTATAGGCATAGTGTGAGTTTGTGATATTAAACTGTAGAGAGTGAGAGAAGCCTTATACTCACTTGTTCATCCTAAATAAAATTCTTTTGCCTTGCCCCGTGGATGCTTTCCTTCACATTGAAGGGTTTTACAATGTAAATCTTCTGTGCTTTCTTTTTCTCTTTATTTTTATAGTTCAGTAGATCCTCTATTTCTATCATTTTCCACAACAATTAGTATCAAAGCTAAGGTTAGGAATTACCATGAATGTCTAGCTTGTCAAGAACTGTGAAGTTTGACATTGAAAAATTCAATGGTAGACGAAACTTTGGTTTGTCGAAAATGAAGGTTTGGAATTTGCTAGTGCATCAAGGGTTGCACAAGGCTCTTGATGGCAAGAGTAAAATACCTAGTGTTATGGCTAATGAAACTTGGGAGGAAATTGATTTGAAGGCTTTCACTACCATGCATTTCTTCTTCGTAGATGAAGTAAGGTACAATGCTGGTGGGGAAATTTCTATGGCAAGCTTATGGATAAAGTTGGAATCTTTGTATATGACAAACTGCTATTCAAAATGCATCCAACCTAAGTTTGAATTTTGGTCATTATAGATGAAAGAAGATTTAAGTATCCATGAACATTTAAATACTTTCAATTCTTATGTAAAGAAGTTAGATTTGGATGTTAATATATATGATGAGGATCAAGCAATTTGCTTACTTAAATCATTACCACCATCCTATAGTGTTCTTGTCACAACATTAATGTATGGAAGGAATGATATATCCTTGAAAGGAGTTACTGCAACATTGTTACAAGAAGAAATTCAAAGAGCATCTACTTCAATTTTTGAGCAAGCTTCTAATGCTTTGGTGGCAAGGGGAAGAACGATGCAAAGAACTAAATCATCCAAAGAAAGATCAAAATTAAGGGGTAAGAAAAGTAAAGGAAGATGTGTGTATTGTGGTAAAACTAGACACCTAAAAAAGGATTGTTGGATGAAACAAAAAAAATTAAAACAATGGATCCAATGAAAAATCCAAATAAGCAAATTTGGTAATTCAAGATTCATGTATGCTTGTTGATGAAGTTCTTACTTCTTGTGCTTGTATTCAATATTATGATGATTGGTTATTAGATTCTAGTACTTCTAACCACATGTGTGAACATAGAGATTGGTTTATCAATTATGAATTATATCATGGTGGAGTTATTTATCTTGGTGATGATTATTCTTGTAAAATTTTGGGGAAGGGAAGTATTAGAATTAAAATGTCTGATGGTATTATTCGAATACTAGAAGATGTGAACCATGTACCTCATCTGAAAAAGAATTTAATTTCTTTACGATCATTAGACTTGAAAAGTTAGGATTTTAAGGGTGGTAAGAACATTTTTCAAATTATCAAAGGGGCCTTAATAGTGATGAAAGCTAATAAATGCGATACCAATATTTACAAGTTACAGGGTGCTACAAAAAGAAACTTTACTAATTTAGCTTCTATTGAGAACCTAAGTTCTTCATATTTATGGCATCAACATTTGGGTTACATGAATGAGAAAGGATTACAAATTTTGATAATGCATAATTTGATCCCATAACTAAAATCTCTAAATTTAAAATTTTGTGAACATTGTATTTTTGGAAAGTACTCAAGCAATAAATTTAATGTAGAAAAGCATGAAAGCAAATATATTCTTAAATATATACATTCAAATGTATGGGCTCTATCACCTAAGGTATCACTTGGGGGAAATTTTTATTTTGTTAGCTTTATTGATGACTTTTCTAGGAAAGTTTGGGCCTGTATGTTGAAAAATAAATATGATGTTTTTGGTGCTTTTAAGCAATTTAAATCTTGGAATTAAAAAGATCACAAGAAAATCAATTAAATTTTTGAGAACGGATAATGGAAGAGAGTTCGACCACAAATTTTAAAAATTATTGCATGGAAGTTGGGATTAAAAGAGATAAGATAGTGGGCTATACTCATAAGAAAAATGGAGTTGCAAAATGCATGAATAGAAATCTTCTTGAAAGGGAAAGAAGCATGATGAGTAATGTCAATTTGGATCAGGAATTTTTGGGAGAGGCTATTTCAACAACATGTTTCTTAGTTAATAGATCACTAGCAACTACACTAAATTAATTCTAGAAGAGGTATGGATAGGTCATTCTTCTTACTATTCTTTTCATAGAGTTTTTGGTTGTACTACATATGCTCTAGTTCCAAAACATCAATGTTCAAAATTAGATCCAAAATCGAAAGTATATCTTTTTTGGGTATGGAGATGATACTAAGGGGTATAGATTATGGAATCCTACTAACCATAAAATCATCTACAATAGAGATATAGTTCTTCATGAATCCTCTGATAATATTAAGTATGAAGTAAAAGTTGAATAGGAAGAGATAAATGTACCTAATAATTAACTAGTTGATTTGAAGACTTAGTCATCTTCAAATAGACAACAAAAAGAGCTTTAGTTACTTGAAGAAGGTTTGTTAGATGAAGAGACAAAAAGAAATTCAGCTACAAAACCTCTAAGAAGACCTACATGAGTAAATGTTCCTCCTATGAAATTTGATGATTATGTTACACTTGCATTATTTTCAAATGGAACAAAACCATACACATATCAAGAAGCTATAGAAGATCCTTCTAGTTCTATATGGAAAGAAGAAATGCAAAAGGAAATTGATTCTTTGGAGAAAAAAGAAACAAAGGTTTTGGTCGAGCTTCCAAAAGGTAGAAAATTTGTTGGCTATAAATGGGTGTAAAAATTAAAGAAAACAACTGATGGTGAAATTGACAAGTACAAAGCAAGACTAGTAGGAAATGGTTATTCATAAAAGGAAGGTATAGATTTCACAAAATTCTTTTCACTATTTGTAAAATTAGTGTGTATTCGGATTTTGTTGGTTTTGCTTGTTTTATTTGATATGGAATTCGAACAATTAAATGTATTACTTCAGAAAATTCATATAAGTCAAAATTGTGAAGATATATGTCAACAAAGCTAGTGTTGTTTAAGAAGTTCAAGTGGTGCTTGGACTTCTCAGGCTTGCAAGAAAGGTGATGAAAATTTTTAAACAAGGCAAAGTGAGTTTGTTGTCGAGGTGGATATTGTTAAGTTGACAACAAGTTATCGTGTATTTTTTTCTTTTCTTTGATGTTTCCCTTTTATTTTTGTTTTCATGTTTTTCTTTTTCTTTTTTTTTCTTTTTTTTTTCTTTTTTTTTCTTTTTTTTTTTGAGAAACTAGTGATGAGCGGCAAAGTACCCCTATGTCCAACCATATGAATCACAAAGCATTCACATGTGATTCAGGTGAATTCCATGGACTTTACAATTTCTGGTACATTAGTCTTCTGTGAAGTGAGCCTTGCCCTAAGGTCATTCATTGTCCTCTTAATTATACTTGTGAAGCATAATGGTATGATTAAGAGTAATCA
Source organism: Gnetum montanum (assembly GCA_015680685.1). Taxonomy (NCBI): domain Eukaryota; kingdom Viridiplantae; phylum Streptophyta; class Gnetopsida; order Gnetales; family Gnetaceae; genus Gnetum; species Gnetum montanum. The sequence continues at coordinate 56,019 of MNCI01022121.1, read as the reverse complement.
AGGCATATCATTTTTATCATTTTATATTTTATGTTTTTAGGTGCTTGAATGAGATATATATATATATAATAATTTAATGACTAATTTATATTAACTAACTAACAGGTCTCTAACTAATCCTAACATAAGCATCTATTCCCACTTTCCGTACATGTCTTAATTCCATGTATTCACTGTTGGGTTACCAAGCACTATGGTACTAGGTGTACCAAGTACAGATTACAAAGTGAATACATGTTACACTCAAAGCATTCATACTTATGTATTTAATCTATCTAGCTTATCTCGCTTAATTATCTAAATTAGCTTAATTACTAGAAATTATTGAATAACTGATTGAAAACATTAAATGCATAAATAAAATATTTCATCTATCCAAAATGCTACAAGGTTTATCAGAAACCTCATCTTTATTACTGCACACACTATCATGCTCAAGTATAGCAATACTTGAATAAAGATTCGTACACTTAATGACTCTTATTGCGGGCACTCAGGAGAAATATTCTAACTTTCAAATGTAAAACCTGCAAGAGTTTGGCTACTACTATGAATCTCATTTCCATAAATGCAACTAGTGAGTGCATATTTATAGCCAAAAAAGTGGACCCTACATCGATGGGGCCTCATCAACGCATCATTGCATGCATTGACGGGGCCTCATCGATGAGGCCTAGTCGACAAGGCTACAAAAATGCAACCAAATGATGACTCATCATATCCTCATGACTAAATGAAAACTCATCCTCAAATTCCTTTATAAAATTGGGAAGGTATGGAATTATTGACTGAATCTTTACAAAACAAAAAAAATAGACTAACTTGACAAAATTGAGTGCCTAAGTGTATAGATCAACATATTACAAAAATTATGGTGTTCATGACACAAAACTGAACACCATGATGTGACACTTCAAACTTGGATAGCATGCCCTCTAATGGTGTGAAGTTGGTGGAGAAGGTCAAATAGTCCCAAAAGGTGGTGGCTCTTGAGGTTTTGAGGGACCTTCATCAGCTTTAGGCACATGCGACAATCAACATAGTTGTGGTTGTCCTGCTGCTGCTAAAACTCTTGATGGGAGTGGAAAGAATTCAATAATTCTTTCATTTTCACCTCTTTACTTCTAGGATCATGCATCATCCATGCAACTTCGCCAATGTGGTTTGGAATAGGCACATCCTAGGGACATGGGATTACTAGAAAGATCTCGTTTGCATTGATAAACCAAATAATGAATTGTTTGAATTCAATGTCGAACACTCTAACTGCATTATTCAACTCTTGGTAATCATTCATTATTTTGGCCAATTTCTCAGCAATTGATCATTGATCCATGAATCATGCCCTAAGAACTTCGAGTTCAACATTTGTAGTCTCAAGATTTTTCTTGGTGTCTTTATGATGCTTGAACTCTACCTCATATAGCAAGTATGAGCTGGCCACTTATTTTTCCAACTCTAAACATGGCTATCCAATAGTTAGCATTGCCAGGTTCACATAGCAGAGATTGTCCAACTCCATATATTCTATCATCTCTTCAATCTACAACTCCCTTAGGTGAATCCCCACATTGTTATAGGCATCAATACCATCAATGATGAGCTATCGTACTTCTCTTACTTGTTGAAGTTGATGGAGGGCTTCATTTACTTTTACTTTTTCCATCTAGATGTGCATCTCATTTACTTCCTTTTACAAGCCAACCTAGTTTCTATAGTGATTTTTAACTCTTTCAAACTTGAAAACTTCATTTTTCCAGGCAACTATCTCAATGGAAAACTTCTAGCATAAGGAAAAAAATTCCTTCATAGATAGATTTTGATTTTTTGTAGCCAATTTTCTTAATTCAGTATTCACCCTAGCTAGCTGCTATTGAAAACTGAATTCTTGCATTTGTTCTTTTTGGTCATCAACATTGCACAAGCAATGATTTTCTGGAATCAGTGCCTTGTTCTCTTGGTGCATCTGTACCAAGTCCTTTTGAACTAAATAGATATTTGCTTATACCATAGACTAGTTGAAGATGGCCATCATAGTTTCCTCCTCAACTTGTTTTGGTCTTTGCTAAAGCTATTGAAAAGCTTCATCTCTAGTTATTGTCAGGTTGAGGAGTGTAGGATCAGTAAGACGAGCACATAATTCAGCAACCTTTGTGGCGAAGCATTAATTCTGTGCTTGAGCTATTTCAAGTTTCCCCTCCAAGGTAATGCATTTACACCTTACTTCTAATAGCTCTGACTAGGTTGTAGTGATGTTATCTAGAAAATCAAGGATATCTACAATCGGTTGTCTAGTCCCTATGAGTTCATCTAGTAATTCTTCATGCTAGGCTACACTCAATCTTCTGTTGACTGTGCTTGCAGACGTCTGCACATCTCAAAGTGCAGATATGTCTAGTATAGATGTTGTAGGTGCACTAAGCACCTCAACAATGTGATCAAGAACTACTTCAACCATAGTCTCTTGCTCTTGGTGCTACATTGCTAGTACAATAGCCCCTTCACCTTCCTCCATATGCACTAAGAAGGAGCTGACATTCCCAAAGATTTCTAGGAATAAATGGTGTTGTGATAATGACATCATGCCCTCTCAAGCATTGGATTAGAACTCGTATGCAACTATGTTCATTGGGTAGAGAATATTGGCCCACCCCTTTCCATTTGGCTGATTGTCCAAGCCACCTCATTAAGGTGACTCATTGTCAATCGATACATAAATGATGATGAAGTGTTCAGTTGATATGTCGACTGGGCCATGTTAATACAGCCTTGTTGATTCAACCATGGTGATGTGACCCCATCGACATATCTGTCCATGCATTAACATGACCCCATTAACGTAGAGTCTATCTCTTGCTATAAATATGTGCATAATCGTAGCATTTATGGCATCTTTTGAAGTAGTTGTAGTGAAACTCTTGCAGTTTGTTCCCATAAGAGTTAGAATATTTTCCAAGTGCCCGTAGTAGGTGTGAGAAAGATGTACGGCTCTTTATTCGAGCGCTAATGTACCTGAGCCCATTGGCATAACCAACAATAAAGAAAAATTTTTGGAGCATTCCTTGCAACATTTGGATTTAATCACTTAAGCATTTTAATAGTTTAATATTTCAATGCTTAATAATTTTAGAAGCTTTTATTGTTATCCCTTTACTATTATTGTCCTTTCATATTTTATGAGCACCATAGGCATGACCCTCTTGAACATATATCATACACTTGGTAACCTAGTGACGCTTAATGTCTGGTAACCCAGTAGTGGTTAGGGTATGCTCAGGATGTGCACGGAAGATGGGATCAGTTGCTTATGCTAGGGAGAGTTAAGAAATAGAGTAGAATAATTATAATTTACACAACTTTCCATTTCCTAAAATTAAATAATTAGACTATAAAAGATAAAAGGAAAACCAATAAAAATCATTTTCCTTAATCTCACTTAAACATCGCTTTAAAATATCACAAGTGAGGTTGGGAAGACAATGACCATTCTAACTAAGGTTTTGTTAGCTAGAGTTCGGTGCATGAAAGTGCTTTCAGTCTACAGAATTCGATCAAGTCTCACGTGAACACCCATGATTCATATGGTTGGGCATAAGGGTACCTTGCCACTCATCATTGGCACCATTGCTAGGGATTGTTAGTCTTACATACGCTATCGATTCTTAGCAAGATCATCATTCACTTCGTTGGAACAGACCCAAGATAGTGAAATCTACACACGCTAGCTGGTTTAAGCAAAAGAACAAGGCACACCAATTTAGTTATTAACTAACATAAAAAATGTCTTCTTCTCATAGGCGAGATGGATCCAACTCACCAGTGCCATAGGAATGTCGGGTGGTATACACACATCCAGACAAGTATCTCTCCAACTTCACATTTACCCTACATCAGGATGAGCACCTACGATGGCAAGACATGGAGGGTAACATCATATTATCTCATGATCGGTCGGTTCCTAGAATGCTACTTCAAAATCTTACTACATTGGGCATTTAGGACTATGGTGTGGAATACATCATGGAGGCTCATGACTACTGAGATTATCATCCAACTGAGGCATAATGTGTGTGGGACTAGCAACAGGTAGAATTCCATGAACACATAAAGGGGAAACAATTCAGTAAGCCTTTATTCTTGCAGGACCCACATGACGATGAGGAACCTATTTTTCAAGATTTCCATTCAGCTGAACCTCCCCTGATGCATCAAATCATGCAATCCATCATTTAAAGTAAACAACCAAGTGACCGGAAGCCCCAGGATGATGGGGGATCATGCAAGAAAGATCGTTGCAAAGGGAAAGATGGACATGAAGATCAAGGTCATCATCAAAGTACAGGAAGAGATCAACACTAGGATAGTGGTAGTTCTTGTCCCTCTTCTTCCTCTTCTCATTCCACCTTGTCTTCACTAAGTTCTAACTCTGATTGCAACAGTAGTAGGAAGGATTAGGGTGATGGAAATCGGAGAGACCGACAGGATCACAAGGACCGACGGGGATGGCATGAGGAAAAGTGTGACCAATCATGTGAGTCTCAATATCAAGAAAGGAGAGGTACCCAAAATCATCACAGATGTCATGGCCATCAGTAGGACTATGACTTGGATGAACCACTGATGGCTACCTGAAGCATGCTTGATATAGCCAAGGTAGTTCAAATACCCAGTAGGCACTTGAAAGATAGTTGGATCAAGCACCGTGACATGAACAATATCCCCATATTTGAAGGGGGATATAATTGTGATCCAAAAAATTACTTGCAAGAATTCCATGATGCTTGCACCCTATAGAACATAGATAATGATTGGGAAAAACTCAAGTTATTCCCCCGAATACTCATCAAGGAAGCAGAAAGCTGGTACTAGTCTCTAGAACTAGAATCAATCGGATGATGGAGTACGATGCTAGAAAGTTTTAATGATAAGTACCAAACCTACTCCAGAGTGGCTAATCTAAGATGACAGATCCAAGGGTGGAAATAGGGTGGTAATGAACCCTTGGATGCATCCATGGGTAGATATTACTCATTGTTACACCGATGCCCTAGTCATGGCTACTCTCAGTGGGAACATCTCCACCATATCATAGATGGACTTCACTTTGAAACAAGAAAGACCCTGGGCATTTATGCTCAGGGACGACTATATGAATTGAAAGCTCATCAACTACAGTGTCTTATTGAGTATGTGGCTAAAGAAGAGGGGGAATTAAGGAAAAAAGAGAGTGCAGAAGAGTATAATTGAGACCCTTCCATCTGAAAGAGGAAAGTCTAATTTTGTGAAGAGGAGGAAGAATCACCACTAGATGCAATGGTGAACCGAAAAAGCTTACCCATACAAAAATTTATCTCTGAAATTTTGGCCAAGGTTGACAAGATGTGGAATTCTTTGGATGAAAGGTTCCAAAGTGTCTTAAAAATCATGGAGGAATCCAAAGAGTGAAGTAATGAGCAAGATCAGCAAAGGAGAAGAGAAGCTGAACATGCCTACCATAAAGGTAAGAGCAAAGTTTCTATGGTAGAATGGGTTGTAGACTCTAACATAGAGGATAATGATGGATGTGACATATTCCAGTACAAACATCCTAAGAGGTGTTGCCCGATGGTGCCACATCTATAAGAGTTTGGGGTGTATGTGTTGAATCCTCATTTGTCAAAAAGGCAAACACCTCCAAGATTGCCTTATCCACAAGGCAATCCTAGGTAGTTTCACCAGCAACAAGGATATTATCCAAGTGGAGTGCCACCACAACCCTACAAGTATTATCAGTAATGGAAACATTGACAATTGTGGGGGATGCCACCTCCAAGGCAATAGTACCCTTACTGGTAGCCAGATCCTTATGGGTACTACGTTTAGTAACGAGTCTCCCCGTGAAACTCTTCTAGTCACGTGCCATTTCAAACTCATTACCACCCCCTAGAATACTTTTGAACAAAAGTTTCATCACATAGGGGAGAGAACCTGCATCTATACTATCATCTGTCACCTTCTCCTGCCATACCTACTCATCAACTTCCCAATCAGCTACCTCCTACTCCACCTATGCAGGGGAAGATACCACCTTAGCCATAGCAATGTAATGCCACAAGGGCTATCAACTTACAACTGGCTTCTCAGCCGAGTGGACTAGTATCAAAATCATGGAAATGTCCTTTCTTTCGATCTAATAACCCAAACATACCCTTACATCTACCTATGGCCAATGCCTCTGAACCTTTAATCGCCTCCATGATTCAACCCTTCGAGCAACCTTCAAGCCAAACACCCTTCAAAGTACAAACCATCATGCTAACACATGCTATGATAGACTAGATTAAGGCAGGTCATCTTCCTCAGAAATTGATTGATCCAGTGAGTCCCCTCATATACCTTCAAGTGGCATAAAACAAGCCATCCAAGGCTCTCTTTGATTTGGAGTCAGGTGTCAATTTGATTTCACATGATATGTACAAGACTTAGAATCTGTCCCTGATGAAGAAGAGCAACATTCGGCTCGAGCTGGCATACCAATCCATTATGGTTCCCTTAGGATTGGTAGAAGATATTATGACCACCATTTGTGGGTGGTCGTATCCTGCTAACTTCCTATTTATTCGCATTGATAATTACAAGGGCAATTTTCCAATCATAATGGGGAAAGCCTGGCTCAACATGGTGGATGCACGATTGGGACTCCGAGATCTTTCCCTTGAAATTTCAAAAGAAAATCCTTTTGGGAAGATTGAGAAGAAGCGCATTCCATGCATCATGTACAATGACTCAAGGTGCAACTGTGTGTAGCAACTTTGGTCCTCTAAGTGAACATACATTCAAGCATGCAGTCGGTGTGCTGAAGAATCACAAGTTTAACAATGTCTATATGTAGCAACCACGAATCAAGAAGGCACCCAATGGTTGACCACTAACTCTAACAGCAGCACTTTATGCATGGAACCATATGAGGGACTTGTCTATACGTATATGAAAAGCATGGATGAATTGGAAAAGATCCATCAACAAGTCTCCGCTGTTAATGATAGTGATGATTGGGGAAAGCTACAGATCCCTGAAATATTTTGACAGGAGCCCTTGGAACTGAAAACCCTATCAACCAATCTGGAATATGCATTCTTGCAGAATGGCAAGCCGGTAACCATCAATGCCACTCTTTCTCCTGAGCAAAAAGAAGAAATTGCTAAAAATGAAAAACAAATGGATGGCTTCTTTTGCATGGTTATATCATGAATTGATGGGAGTTGATCCTATGGTATGCCAACATCAAATCTATATTGACTCCTCCATGAAGCCACGAAGACAACCACAAAGACAATTGAACCCCAAATTAAAGCAAGTTGTGAAGGATGAAATTGAATAATTGTTAAAAGTGGGGTTCATCTATTCCATTGCAGATAGCAAATGGATTAGCCCACGTGTTATTGTACCAAAGAAGGATGGCAAATGGAGGATCTGTATAGATTTCTAACTACTAAACATGGCAACCTTCAAGGATCACTTCCCACTTCCATTTTTGGATCAAGTGTTGGATACCATTGCAGGGCATTGTTACTATATATTTTTGGATGGTTATAGTGGCTATAAACAAATCCAAATCATGCTCAAAGATCAGGCCAAGATAACATTTACAATTTCCTAGGGGACTTTCACATATAAGAATATGTCCTTTGGCCTATGCAATGTGCTTGCAACCTTCCAACGCCTTATCCTCAGCATCTTTCAGCAATAGATTGGTAATGGGGTAGAAGTCTTCATGGATGACTTCTCTACCTATGGAGCAACATTTGAACAAGCCTTGGATCACCTTGAGAAATTTTTAAAGATGTGTGAAAACAAATTTATGGCTCAACTGGCAAAAGAGCCACTTGATGGTCCAAGAGAACATTGTTCTGGGGCACCGCATTTCACAAGTAGGGGTTAGTGTAGATCCTAAAAAAATCAGGATCATCCAAGGAATCATTAGTCAATCAAGTACTATAAAAGATGTTCGGTCATTCCTTGGCCACATTGGTTATTACCGATGCTTCATTGAAAATTTCTGGAAGATCTCCAAGCCATTGGTAGAACTGAAAAAGAAATATACTCTGTTTCTCTAGACCAAGGAATGCGAATCTGCATTCCAAATTCTCAAATAGAAACTCCAATTCTATGGGCACCTGACTAGTCTAAGCCTTTTCATTTCATGATGGATGTGTCTAGTTATGCATTGGGATCCATGCTTACATAGTTGGATGACTAGATACGTCCATACTATATCCACTGTGCAAGCCGAAGCATTGTGGGTGCTTACCTCAACTACACCACCACTAAAAAGGAATTAATGATGGTGGTGTTCACCTTGGAAAAATTCTGACACTATGTACTCAAGTACAAGGTTTTTGTACATACTGATCATAGTGCCATGAGTTCCTGATGAACAAACCAATGATGAGTCCCCATATCATACGATGGCTTATGATCCTTCAGGAATTTGACCTTACTATGGTAGATAGGAAGAGAACTGAGAATGTGATTGTTGACCACTTGTCTCGGTTACGATGGGACAGTGCAGAGGAGGAGGAGCCACTCTCTGATCAATTTCTAGACAAAATTCTCTTCACTAGAGCAATTGATAAGGAGATGCCCATAGGAACAACTTGGTTCAATGACATCCTCACCTATCTCTCAACACAAGAATTACCAAAAGAGTGGGATCATCAAAAGAAGTAGTAGTTTCTTCACAAGGCCAAGCACTTCATGGAAATCAATGGACACCTTTACAAGTTATGTGTGGATGTCTTGGTTTGATGGTGTGTCCTTGATGTGGATACATTGCACATCCTCCAGGATGCTCACAGGGGCCCTTGTGGGGGCCACTATGCTAGAGGATGCATAGCCATTAAGATCCTACTTGTGGGATATTACTGGCCCACACTCTTTAGAGATGCGCAATGGTTCATCCACTCTTGTGAATAATGTCAGAGAGATGGTGGGATAACCACACGAATGGAGGGACCCCAACAATGGATCCAGCCACTAGAACTCTTCGATATTTGGGGCATCGACTTCATGGGTCCCATCACACCCATGTCCAATGGAAAGGTGTACATCATCATTGCTATATACTACTGTACTAAGTGGGCATAGGTAGCAGCTTTCACCAATTGTTCCTCAAACACAGCCACATAGTTTGTCCAACAGAAAATCATAAATAGGTTTGGAGTGCCATGTGCACTCATTTTAGACAACAGAACTCATTTCACTAGCACTACTTTTCGTAACCTTATGCAACACTTGGGGGTCGAACATAAATTTACAACACCTTATCACCCCCAAGCCAACGGGCAAGCCGAATTCACAAATAGGGAGATTACAAAGATCCTAACTTGCACCATTAGCAAATATAAGATGGATTGGAACACAAAAATTAATGATGCCCTTTGGGTATCGTTCCATATGGAAACTTCCTATAGGCTACTCTCCTTATAGAGTTAGTATACAAGAAACTATCGAAACTTCCAATTAAAGCAGAACTCTAAACACTATCTACCGCCAGTGACTTGGGTCTGGACTTATGACTAGCACAACGAGAACAACTCATACACTTGAATGTGCTAGATGAGAATTGACTAGTAGCCCTATCATCAAATGAGATAGACAAGGCCTATAATCAAAAATGTCATGACCTTAGAATTTTAAAGGTAACATTTCAATGTGGAGATAAGGTACTCTACTAGAACCCCACACATGTACCGCAACGTACTAAGTTTCAAACACTTTGGGAGGGACCTTATATTGTTTCTTAAATCTTTTCGTCTAGGGCCTTGCTTATACACAAACCTAAGGATCCCACAAAAACACAGTTAGTTAATACACAACAATTACAATCCTTCCATGAACTCCAATGAATTAGTGCTACTACCCTCTCATCACACAGCCAACCTCATTCCATTTTTCAGATCTCCTACTCTCAACTTAGTTGTGGGGGAGATCACCTTCCATGCTAACCAATTCTACTGGCTCCTCATTTTATTTTATTTTTGCAAGNTTATCTTCCAATTATTTTATACTTTTCATTAATAAGTTGTCTTATTGTCACAGGATGTATTAGTGTGGTTGTTTCTCTTTACGATGGGTTGCATGATATGGTGCACTTATTATATCTAGTTCCTGCCTTCACATTATTGTTCTAGGCAATCACATTGTACTCTCATTTCATGTAACAAGTAGGAAGTCCACATCATCCATCCATCCACCCACTCCATGGTTTTCCTTATTTTTGAAACATGCAATCCCTTTCAATTATAAACAACTTTAATTAATTCATGACTTGTGTAGTTTCCAAACTTAAGAAGGATCCAACGGTTTCAATAGGGTGTGACTTCAAGGGGAATGCAACATTTCCTTACATGCAAGTATGTGTCCTCACAAACTTCTTACCACTCCATATCCTCTACTAACTGGAAGTTACATGGAAATTTGTCCTTACATGATGTGGTCCTCATCACTTAGAAAGAAAAAAATGATGAGGATTCAAAGCATACATCTTGGACCAAATCCATGCGTAAACACATGGGTCTTTGCATGGGGTGGTTCCCATAGAAAAGAAAAACAAAAAAAACAAAGACATGGGAATTCAAAGCACCTACCTTAGACCACCTCTAATGGGCTAGAAGCACCAGTTATGGGACTTGCTTTGTCCCCTCTAACTCAACGCTTTTTACTTTATCTCACTCACTCATGTTGGAGTGGTGGTTGTTTATGGGAGCATTCTAGTGCCTCAAGGGGATGGACTAGTCTTCTAATGTTGATGCGATGTCACTGAACGTGGTTGGTTTTGGGTCTGGACTAAGGAATGATCCTATCGGGTCACTTAATTACACACTTCACAAGGGATTTCATGTGACCAACATTAGCAATTCCATCTCACTCCCTCTTCTCTTCATCATTTGCTTCCCATTATTCACCTCACTAATGGTTCTATGTCTTGAATGTCTATTGTGTTCTACTAGAACTTCTAATTCTTTGGCTGGTTCTCATGGATTTGAATATTAACTCGTGGTCATCATTAATTAACTACGAGGCCCACAAACTCCTATGTTGATGATATGCAAGGGCTACTAAGGCTACCACCTACTATGGGGAGGACCCACTTGCATATCCTTTGGTTTTTTTTCTTAATCCCATATCCTCTTGATATGGTTGCTTGATTATTTCTATGCTAATCATCACATGGTCACTCATCTACAAAGTTCCATACTATGATATTCTCCTCATTTTAACTCTTCTTCTAGCTACAATATTCCTTCCTCTTTCACCCATATTGTTCTATGGTCTCTGCGACTTTGAATCACCCCCATGATTATGCTCCAATTCACACCTTTGGACATTTTCTTTCACAGTCAACGCAGGTCAACCTTTGCAGCACAACTACATCAACTAGGCCCCGTATACGCATCGACTTGCATTTATGCAGCCTCATTTATGTAGCCCCATCGACGCATGGACAAAATCCTATATATACCAACATTGCACCTTTGGAATTTTTCCATTTGTTCACAACACTAGGGGAGTTTTTCATTTTTCTACATCAACACTTCTTTCCAAGCACAAAACATTTCCATCGCATGTCCCAATACAACCATTCTTTCAACCCTTTCGCAACTGGAAGTATGCTCTTCATTGTGTGTGTGGTAGCCCATCTTTGATGGCTTGAACGCCTACAACCAGGTTGAGATCCACCTCAAAGAGCTACAAATTGAAGAAATGACATAATACATGGAGTTAGCCAATCCCCATTATGCAAAGCTGGCTATGCTAACAGCTGGAAGGCTATAGTATGAGCTAGAAAAGCAAGTGGCCACCTCATATTCCTTATATGAGTGCGAGTTCCAAATGCATAAAGAGACCAAACAAAAGTTAGAAATAGCAAATGCGGAACTTTCAGTTCTTTGCATCCATTTTGAAGAACAACGTGTAGTTGCAAAGAACTTGGCCCAATAAATGAATGACTACTAGTAGCTATAGACATTGATCCGAGCATTCGATATCGAACAAAAACAATTTGCTGCTTGGTTTGTCAATTTGAAGGAACTCTTTCCTACACTTCCATGTCCTTAGAATGTTCCTATTCTGACACACATTGGTGAAGCTGCCTGGATAGTGAATAGTCCCAAAAGAAAAGAAGATAAAATGAGAGCATTGTTGGTGAAGCAAATGTGATATCATGACCTAATGAATCACGATTCATCACCAGGCCTTGTACATGTAATGGGAGATGAGATTGACACTAGAATCAGAATCAAGAAGAGCCTTGCATGGCTCATGTCCAATAATTTGCAAGTAAATGAGTGGACTTCCTATATCAAGTCCTTTTGTAGGAAGGTTGTCAACCTTGATACAATTGGAAATAGCATGAGTTAGCATCACAGTATGGAGCATTTGGTTTGAAGGGCACTCAAAAGTATTTGATGTAGAGCATGAGGGTACTAGAGATGTAGGGCTATCAGTTGTACTAGGTTATGATGGTTGGAGAGGACTATTGAGTCAAAAGAAGGATCTTTTTTTAAATTGATTGTCCAAACCACTCAGCTAGAAAGCCTATTATAAATGTATAGCCCTTATAGCATATCATTGTTACAAATTTGGAGGAATCTCACCTTACATGGATGGATAAGGAGGTAACTAGGTTGAGGGTAGAGATGTGTGTGTAGATGGATGCAAAGGGTGGTATGGATATGGGTTTTATCCTTGAGTAGATGGTGAATGTGTTCAATCATACTCTGGAGGGTAATAGTGATGCTAAAATGAGAAATGACTTGCAGAACTTCTTGGAGAAATGGGTTACAAAATGTAGTACCTGTATGGATCTGGTTGCCTATAAGGGTGCTACTGCTTTGGTGGTGGCATTCCTCATTATTGTGGTTGATGCCACTATTGGTATTGCTCATATGATTTTGGTGGAGCTCCACTTGGGTAGTAAGCTTGTTGTTGCTGGTGGAACTACCTTAGATTACCTTGAGGATAAGGCAATCACCTAGGTGCTTACCTACATGTTATTCAAGGATTCAATGTGTACATCCTAGACTCTTGTAAGTCTAACACCATAAGGCAACATTCCTTTGGATTTTTGTATTGACAAATTTAACAACTATTTTCATCATGAAAGTTGGTTTTCACAACTTCCTCTACAATAGCAACTTTGCCCTTACCTCTTTGGTAGGCACGTTCAGCTTCTTTCTGCCTCCTGCAAACACGATCAATATTTTTCTCTTTGGATTCTTTAGCAATCTTCATAGTAGTTTGGAATTTTTCATTCAAAGAATCACATAATTTATCAGCGTTTGCTAAAATATCAAAAATAGATTTTTGGATGGGCAAGGTTTTCTTGTTCACGACTTCATCGAGTGGTGACTCCTCCTTATCACAAAATCGAACCTCCCATTTCCTGATGGAAGGATCCTTATTATACTCTTCGGTAGTTTCCCTTTTTCACAACTCATCTTCTTCTTTTGCTACCTACTGTATAAGCCTTTGGATATGATGAGCTCTCATTTTAGACAATCTTCCTTGGGCATACATCCTAAGAGTCCTTCTAGTTTCTGCTCTGAGCCCATCTATGATGTGGTGAAGTTGTTCCCTTTGAGAATAACCATGGCTAGGACATCAATGTAAGAGTGAATAATATCTACCCATGGTGGCATCCAAGGGTTCATGTATTCCCTATTTACAACCTTGGATTTTCCTTCTTAGATTAGAAAATTTGGAGTACGTCTAGTATTTTTCATTAAATAGCTCTGACAAGATACTTCATCGATGAATGGATTCTGGATTCAAAAACTAGTACTAGCTCTCAGCTTCCTTAATAAGTGTCCTGGAGAAAATCTTGAGTTTCTACAAGTCATTTTCAATGTTTTTTAAGGCATAATCATCATGAAAATCTTGTAGATGATTCTACATATTAGACTTGTATCCCCCCTCAAATCATGGGATATTATTCATGTCTAAGCACTTGATCCGACTGTATTTCATATGCCTTTTTGGGTTCTTTACTGCCTTTGCAATGTTGAGCATGCTTCAACTTTCCAATAGAGGTTCATCATCATGATTGTATCAATGCTGTTGATGATGGTTTCTATCACCTCTATGTTCTTGATGGCTTTGATAGTCATTATTATCTTGTTGATCATCTTCATCATGATTATTTCGATGGCGGCTTTTATGAGAACCAAAAGATAAAGAGGAATGTTCAAAATCAAATGAAAAGGATGAAGAGGAAGGTATATTGCAACCACCACCACGGTATCTGCCACCACCTCTTTGTTTATTACAACCACCATCCTTAGATCCTTTGCCATTGTGATGTTCACCTGAGTCCCTACCTTGACTAACACTTTTTCCCGAACCTGGTTTAAGAATAGTGGATTGTAGGTTCAGGGTCACACCCTCATTATTAACAAAAAGGGGTGGAGAATCTTCATATTGAAAACCTTTAAAGGAAGGATCCCCATTATCATCTTGATTTACGAGGAACAAGGGATTAGTAAAATGTTTCCCCTTTGTAAGCTCATGTTGCTTCGCCTAGTCTCAATCTCTCTTGCACTGTGTTTTAGTAAGATGGTAGTCATAATTTTCATGATCATTCACAACATATTCCTTGTGAAGATCTGAGATGCCTAAATTTTTAAGGGTTTAAAGTAGCATCCTGAGGATAGATTGAACAGGGGGCAATACGATGTTACCCTCCATATCACGCCATCATAGCTATTCATCTTGATGTAGGATGAAGATGAAGTTTGGTACATGCTCATTTACATGAGTATATACCACTTTGCACTCCTATGGGACTGGCAATCTAACATCTTCACGCCTATGGGAAGAAGACATTTTACAACAAATAAAATTATTAGTGTGCTTAGTAGTTATATGTCATGTGAGAGTGATGTTAACCTTAAGTTCATCCAATGATATTAATAATACTCACTGATCCTAGATAGTGCACATTTAACAAACAAAGTCTCCAACAATGGCACCAATGATGAGTGACAAGGTACCCCTACACCGAACCATATGAATCACAAAGTGTTCACGCATGATCTAGTCGAATTTCATGGACTTGATAGTTTTTGGTACACTAGTCTTCTAGGAAGTGAACCTTTCCCTAAGGTCATTCATTGTCTTTCCAATTACACTTGTGAAGCATAATGGTATGGTTAAGAGTAATTGAGGCATATCATTTTTATCATTTTATGTTTTTATGTTTTTGGGTGCTTGAATGAGAGAGATAGATATATAGTAATTTAATGACTACTCTAAATTAACTAACTAACTAGTCTCTAACTAATCCTCATATAAGCATCTATTTCGACTTTCCGTACATGTCCTGAACCTACATATCCACTGCTGGGTTACCAAGCATTATGCTACTAGGCATACCAAGCACTAACATTGCTATGATTACCAAGCAAATACATGTTACGCTTGAAGTATTCGTACTTATGTATTTAATCTATCTAGCTTCTCTTGCTTAATTATCTTAATTAGCTTAATTACTAGAAATTATTGAATAATTGATTGAAAACATTAAATGCATAAATGAAATATTTAATCTATCCAAAATGTTGCAAGGTTTGTGGTAAAGCTCATCTTTATTACCACACATATTATTGTGCTCAGGTACAACAATGATCAAGTAAAGATCTTTGGCCAACACCTTGATAATGAAGTTCTCATCCATGAAGCTTATTGAAACTCATGGTACATGTGAGCACATCATGCAAATAAGGGATATAGTGGCTCAACTCAAAACACTTGAGGTTTAGATGTTAAAATATTTCCTTGTGCACTACAAACAAGAAAAAAGAGCAAAGTTGAAGCCATGTTGTGAGCAACTTTATGATCATTTTCTTTCAGTGTCAACTACGTTGTGGTCATGGGGGTTCCAAGTCCTAGTGGGCTGTTGCATTACAAAATTACCATTCTCAGCTTTCCTTCTCTTAAAAAATAATTTTATCTATTGGGGCTCTTGTGACTATTGACATCTAGTGACAACTATGTTGTGGTCATGGTGGCTCCAAGCCATGGTGGGCTACTGGTTCTATGTTGCCTTTTTCATTCATGTTTGTGCTCACTACTTATCCTTGGGTGGTAGCAACTATTGTTGTGCTCGTGATGGCAATGGAGTGGGCAAAGTGGCATGTCTCTATGGTTGAGTGTTTTCTCAATGGCTACTGTTATTATAGCCACTGTTGTGCTAGCCTTGTGGTTCTATGTTGTGACCGATGATGTTGTTCTATGTCTTTGTGTGTTGTTCGGCATTGCGATGGGTGACTAAGTTTAGGCATTGCATGTAGATTTGCATTGTGGGGGTGTAGTTGAGGCGTTGACCCACACCAAGGTAATTTTGTAAATATTATTGTTGTTGTAGTGGATAGTTTCACGTGGGTTGTGCAATGGTAGATTTGTCTAATTCTACTCTTCAGCAGGGAAGTTCTTCTAACTTACCTAAAATAGATTTCCTTTTCTTGGATGATATTTTCAATGTGGCTTCTAAAGGTTTCGCAACATGCTTTATTTTTCTTCAAAGTGGGGTTTCTACCAGGGTCATTGAGTATTAACATGCAAATCCAAAGCCTCCCTAAACCCCAGGGAATTCAAGTTTCTCATGCTTATTGCTACACTTAGAACTTTATTCTGGTGGAACTGTCTAAGGCCTCTCAGGTTAAGAAGGCTCTCTCTCTAAAAATTTTCCCACCATAAAATGCAACTCTAATTATGCATGCTTGAAAATTTGACTTTAATGTTAATGATCCAACATATAACACAATTTCTTGTTATGTGAAATTGCCAAATCTGCCACTCATTCTTTTATTCATAGAGAGGGACATTGATGAAGCATTATTGTGCTACCTCAATGGGCCCCCATTGACATGGCCTTATCGATGAGGCCCCATTTACATGGTGTTGCCTTGTCAACAAGGCCACGTTAATGTAGTGTTTGCTACATTAACAATGCCTTGTTGATGCAGTACTATAGCAAAAACAATAAATACAAGCTCCCAACCATGTTTATGGGCATCACATTCATAGTAGTAGCAAAACTCTTGTAGTTTTTACATTTGAAAGTTAGAATATTTCTCCTGAGTGCCCGCAGCAGGAGTCATTGAGTGTACGAATCTTTATTTGAGCATTGTTGTACTTGAGCACAACCATGTGTATGAGAATAAAGACGAGCTTCTTAACAAACCTTGTAGCATTCTGGATAGTTTAGATATTTATTTATGCATGTAATGCTTTTAATTAATTATTTAATGTTTTCCAATAATTAATTTAATTAAGTGAGATAAGCTAGATAGATTAAATACATAAGCATGACTGCTTCAAGCGTAACATATATTTTCTTGGTAATCCCAATAGCGTTATTGCTTAGTGCACCCTATAGTGTAGTGCTTGGTAACCAACAGTGGATATGTGGGTTTACCAGAGCTGCTGGTAAAATCAAGCATTGGTGGGAAAGTGCTACTACAGAACAACAAGAGCAAGTTATTCAAATAGGTCTGCATGGTGTGTTTGTCACATTAGTTACTGAATTTACAGTTGATCTATCGTCAAAATTAAGATTTAAGGATAAGTTATTGAGTTAGAGAAAGTTAATAGATTTAAGATATTTTGAGCAATTTAGTGCTGAGTATGGAAATGAAGTCTATAGGTTAGCACTTCATAGAGATCAGATGATAAATTATTTATATCTTGGCAGTCTTCTAGCTAAATTAGGACAAATGGTTCTATATAAAGCTTTAGAAAAGGATATTGATATCGGACTAACATATTTTACCGATATTGTGCATATGGTCGTCAAGAGTTACAGTTTGCTTGTTATAATGTCTCTTTGCAAAAGTTATTACCTAGTGTAGAAGTGTGTTATAATCTAGATGGAATAGATTCATTTGGACCTCCTCCCAAAGCTCCTCAGAAAAGACATGGTTGACCTCACAGATGACCTCTCTTCAAAAGAAGAACAGGCAGACCTCCTCCTCGGGTACAATTGCCAAAAAGAAGATCTAAGAGAAGATTATTTGCTTGAAAACGCAAGTTTTCAGGAAAAAGGAAATCTGTAAGTTGTTACAATTGCAAAAGGCAAGGACATTATGCTTTTGATTGTCCAGAGAATCAATCTAAAAGTCATTCCCAAGTAAAGGCATTTTTTGAATCTAATCCTGAATTAGAACCAGTGGAAGATCCAGACGATTGTTCTGAGACGATGCTTGGTAATCATTATCAGTTCATTTACCGGAGCTGCTGGTAAAATAAGGCATTGGTGGGAAAGTGCTACTACAGAACAACAGGAGCAAGTTATTCAAATAGGTTTGCATGGTGTGTTTGTCACATTAGTTACTGAATCTACAGTTGATCTATCGTCAAAATTAAGATTTAAGGATAAGTTATTATTAAGTTAGAGAAAGTTAACAGATTTAAGATATTTTGAGCAATTTAGTGCCGAGTATGGAAATGAAGTCTATAGGTTAGCACTTCATAGAGATCAAATGATAAATTATTTATATCTTGGCAGTCTTCTAGCTAAATTAGGACAAATGGTTCTATATAAAGCTTTAGAAAAGGATATTGATATTGGACTAACATATTTTACATATATTGTGCATATGGTTCGTCAAGAGTTACAGTTTGCTTGTTATAATGTCTCTTTGCAAAAGTTATTACCTAATGCAGAAGTGTGTTATAATCTAGATGGAATAGATTCATTTGGACCTCCTTCCAAAGCTCCTCAGAAAAGACATGGTTGACCTCACAGACGACCTCTCTTCAAAAGAAGAACAGGCAGACCTCCACCTCAGGTACAATTGCCAAAAAGAAGATCTAAGAGAAGATTCTTTGCTCGAAAATGCAAGTTTTCAGGAAAAAGGAAATCTGTAAGTTGTTACAATTGCAAAAGGCAAGGACATTATGCTTTTGATTGTCCAGATAATTGATCTTAAATTCCTTAAGATTTTAGCAAACCATTTATTTTTTTCAACCCATTGGTTTCTCCCTCACCCATCAATTCTTGCTATGTCCTATGTAAGTGGGAAAGTGGGAGCTGCTATTATCTTCTCAACTTACTAGAAAGATAAAATCATTCAAAGTGGTTTCGATTCTAGCCATAGAGTTTCTTGGACTACCTTCTCTTCCTCACACAGCCCTTTTGATATCTACTCGATTTATGCCCCTAATGACTCTACAAAATGTGCTCTTCTATGGCTAGAACTAGCCAATTCTCTTTTCTCACTACCTTGGATTTTTGGAGGAGATTTTAATATGATAGAACACAATCAAGATAAGCTTCGATGATGTTTTTTCAACTGCCAAATTCTAAGTATCAGACTTGGTCAGCCTTTAAGAAAAAGTTCTACCTCTTTGAGCAGGTGGATGCCTCTGCTAGTAATCCTCTTCATAGATTTACTTGGATCAATCTTCATCTTGGGCAAGCTTACATTTACAGATGGTTAGACAGACTCTATTTCTCCATCCTTTCTCTTTGGAAAGCCTTCTCTACTACTATGGTTCATCAACACACCACCTTATCAAACCATCTTCCTATCTTTATATCTATCCAAATTCATGGCAACAATCATAAACATAACATCCATCTCTTCCGACTACATAATAATTGCTTCTCTTCCCCTTTGATCCCACTTCTTCTCTCAAACCTTTGCAATGCTAAACCTAGGCCCTTAGATTAGGTGGGTTGGATTCAATGGTGGCATTGTGCTTCTTGTAAAGTGCAAAACTTTGGTCGTTCTTATAGTCAGGCAATGGTTTCTCAAGTGAAACAAGAGTACAATAGCATTCACCTTACTATTGAACATTTAACTAATAGATTAGCTTAAGATTCTTTCAACACTCATGTTCATGAGGAGTTAGCTAGAGCCCAATTAGCCTTCCAACAATGGAAAGTGTATAGAACACAAAGCACCTTAACTAAAAGTATACTCACTTGGTTAAATATTCAAGATGAACACTGTAAGAAAATTTCCAAGTATCTAAATAACTCTTCTCCTTTGCATTGTTTAGACAAAATCTCCAATGATGGCACCACCATCATTGACCATAATAGTATCCTCTCATTTCCTAAGAAGCATTATGAAACCTCATTTGCTACTACCCCTATGGATCTCTCATTTTTTGAGGCTACTACCCTCAATTATAGTAGCCTTATCAATTCTACTATGTCGCAAAGTTTAGAAGCTGATATTACCAAGGAGGAGCTTCAAGTGACTTGTTCCAAGTTGAGTCATGGGAAGGCTCCCAATGATGATGGTTTTCTTATTGAAATTTTTCAAACTCATTAACATATAGTGAGAAATGATCTTCTCCATGTTATCAAAGAGGCTATCTTTACTAGTTCCCTTGGGCCCAATTTAAATGAAGGGATTATTCCTCTCCTTCCTAAGTTTGGGGATCCTACCTATATCTCTAATTGACATCCCATAACTCTTCTTAATGTGGTGTATAAAATTTGGACCAAATACTTAGCCTTACATCTGAAGAAAATTCTTTGCCAAATTATATCTCCCTAGAAAACAAGATTTGTTCCTGGTAGATATATTTTAAACAATGTGATTGTTTCATGGGAAGGTCTCAAGTGGGCAAAGGATGATGATCAAGATATACTCCTAATGAAGCTTTACTATGCTAAGGCCTACGACAACATAAAGTGGGACTTTATTTTGCAAACCATGACTAAACTTGGTTTTGGCCCTAAGTTCTTATATATGGTAAAATGCTTATTCTTGGATGCTATTGCGAGAATAGCCACTACCTTTGGTATCACCTATCCCTTTCCTATTCATAGGTTAGTGCAACAATGATGTCCACTTGCCCCTTACCTATTCTTCATCACAGCCAACTTTCTTTGTTATCAGTTAAACTATGATATTCAAAATGAAGTTCTCATCAAGGTCCTTCTCTCTTCACCTCAACATCAACTTCTTAACCTGCATTCTGCTGATGACTCCTTTTTTCTTGTTCAAAACACTACTGCTAATTTGCACCGGCTCTTATCCTGGGTGAAGTAATATTGCTCATTCTTAGGTTCCACTATTAATTAGAAAAAATATTTTGTTTATAACCTTACCAATAATTACAATCATCTAACCAACTACAATTGGAAGCTTCTTCAAGATTAAGATATCATTAAGATTTTAAGAATTCCCTTTCATTTTAGAAGTTCTACCTCTGTTCTCTGGGAGCATGTTATTTTTCCAATTCAAAAGAAACTTGAAAAATGGATGACTAAACGTGNAAGATTCTTAGAAAGGCTTCCATCGTGTCTCTTGGAATATTGTTACATTTTCTAAGAATAAGGATAGCTTAGGTCTTTTGAACTCTTTCAAGCAGGGGATTACCTTAGTTGCTAAGTGGTTGGTTCAACATCTAGATGCCTTGAACATTATTGGGACTCTCCTCCAATTAAGGCTTCAGTAACCCCTTCTAGGAAGGAATCCACTTTGTTAACTAGATCCTTTTCCCCTACACTATCATTATTCCTGGATCTTATGTTTTCAAAAGCATTCAGAGAGCTTGGCAAATTCTACATTGCTATATAGATTGGACTAATGTCAAGATCAACCCTACTCTTCTCTCTAAGTTGTGTCCCTGGTGGTTATCTTTGTCACCCATTCCGCTTGCCATTACAAACGCTAAGGTTGCTACCTCTTGGTATCAGAAAGGAGTTATTTCTCTTAGTTGTCTTCAACTTGCTAATCAATGGATTTTTGGGGATGAGTTTAATAATCTGTATGGGGTATCTAAAGTAATGCACCATTGCTTAGCTCATGTTTATACCTTCATTCATTTCCATTTGCAGCTAGACGTTTTGATGCAAAGCACTTTTCATGGCCTCCAATGGATTAATGGGTAGAAATTTCTACCTTACAAGCCACATGTCCCCTTCCAAATTTTGCATGAATCATCAAGTATCATTCAATGATGTAATAAGTCTTAACACAAACAAGGGTTGGAACAATTCTGGATCACCCCCTTCCAACATATTTGAAAATTACTAACTCTAAATAAAATTAAGCAGTTCCGCTGGTGTCTCCTTCACCAAGGTTTACCTATCAACAAACATCTCAAATATCTTGGAATTCACAATCCTACTTGCCCTCTCTATGGTGGTAAAGAGGATTTTGTTCATGTGTTTTGTCATTGCTCCTTCGCACAGCACGTGGGCATGGTCTTCCAAAGTTATTCCATTTTGTAGGCTATCTCAAGATGATGTTATATTTGGTTTTTTGGCCACCACTTCTACTAATTTTAAATTTTTGTGGAAAGTTATTAGGCCTATTATTCTATATTATATTTGGAAGCATAGATGTAATGTTATCTTTCAAAAGATTAATTATTCCAATATGTGTCATCTAACAATGATGGAGAAATTGCAGATCTTCCACCTTGTTCATTTCTAGCTTAAGTCTCAAGCATCAAAGTTCAAAATGGATATTCATCAGTTGATTCATATCTTGCAGCCTTGGGAATGACCCATGCATTCAAGCAACCTTTTCAATAGGAATCTCTGCATAGAAGCTTCCCTTCTTAAATTTGAGTGGAGTCACTAAATGGAAGTCTCTTTGTTTATTATCGAGTGTTGATGAGTATCAAAGTGTCACGTTCATAGGCCCTCATTGACGTGGCCTTGTTGACAGGGCTTGTTTACATCGTGTTGCCCCGTTGACGAGGCTGCGTCAACATAACATGTGCTACATCTATGGGGCTTCATCGATGCAATACTATAACAAAAACTATAAATATGAGCTCTCAGCCATGTTTATGGAGCATTGAAGTCATAGTAGTAGCAGAGCTCTTGCAGTTTGTCTATTCGAACATTAGAATACTTCTCTGAGTGGCCACAGCAGGAGTCATAAAGTGTACGGATATTTATTCATTGTACCTAAACCACACCAGTGTGTACGACAAAAAAGATGAGCCTTTTGATCAAACCTTGTAGCACTTAAAATCGATTAATGATTTATTTATGCATTTATTGTCTTCATTAATTATGCCATTAATAAGCTAAATTAGACCTTAAGTGATTAATTAATTGATTAAGCTAAATAGATTAAATACATAAGTATGATCGCTTTCAATATAAACATGTATTCGCTTGGTAATCCCACTAGCGTTATTGCTTGGTGCGTCCAGTAGCATAACACTTGATACCCAATAGTGAATAGGTTGGTTCAGGACATGTATAGAAAGTGGGACCAAATGCTTATGTTACGCCTAGTTAAAGATTAGTTAGTTAAATTAAATTAGTTATTAAATTACTTCATCTCTTTCTTAATTACCAAAGAACATAAAATACAAAATAATAAAAACCATATGCCTCGATTACACTTAACCATACCATATACATCACAAGTGTAATTGGGAAGACAATGAATGACCATTAGGGCAAGGTTCCCTTCCTAGAAGACTACTGTACCGAAAACTATAGAGTCAACAAAATTTGACCAAATTACGCATGAACACTTCGTGATTCCTGTGGTTGGGCGCAAGGGTACCTTGACCACTCATCAACCACTATCTGCCTCATCCAAATTTTTGCCACTCTCTCTTGTACTAGGTCAGTTGGTCTTAGGGGATGGTAGTTCCCCATATTGCGTTTCTTCGTTTCACAAACAGTTATTTATGACGACGATAGTTCCCCGTATTTGGTTTCTTCCTTTCACAAACAGTTATTTATGAGGACATTTCGTAGAGTTTCATCCGGTAATCTAAGTTTTCCATATTTTTTTCTCTCCATGACTTAATGTGCAACTATGGATCGAAGTCATGAATGCAAAATACCTCGGTAATAATTAATCTTTTATTACTACACCACCTATTTTAAATCCCTCGCCTATTCAAAAAATCTTTAAAAAATTAAAACGGGTTTATTTCAAACGTTAGTGTGCAGTCAAGTCTATGGTATTATCGTGGACGAAGATCATGCTCAGTTGCAAAAGCCTGCCCTCCTATGCTACCAAATTATAAGTAAATACAAGAGTGACACCGTAAACTAAACTTTTCATGATACAAAAGTTATCAATAGTCTTCCTCCCAAAGATTTTCTTCATCGCAGGGGAAAACCGAAGACCATTGATCATCTGTTCTAAAAGTATAAATTTATCGGAGATGCGTCGCAGCAGTTTGAGGCTCAAGCACAAAGAGAAAGACCATCTGCAATTATAATATAAGATTTTTGTTTTGGTGTGTTTGTTTTTTTCCCCGTTTCTGAAACTGGGGCAACTCTGGTTTCTCTACACTGAAACCCAAGGTTTGGGATTCATTACCTTGTTGTGTCTGGTACACAGTAATGATAGAAAGGAATAGACGGCTCTTCTTAAAATGAGAAGACAACAGAATCTTCAATTATGCGCACTGGAATTTATTATGTTTTGAAATGTATGTATTATGTGTACTAAATTTTATTTTGTTTGAGATGTATAAAGTTCTTTGATTTGTATCGCAGCCACCATAGAAGACAGAAATGAGGCTTATATTTCGTGCAGAAGAAATGAAACTGAATTCCTTTTCAACTCTTGTAACCTCGCTCCAGGGAGCATCTTTCCCCAATCTTGTCACCTTCCAAAATTTGCTCCAGCAGGTGTGAATCAAATATTGTTGTACCTTTTGGTAACAAACAAGACAATAGTCTGATTTCAAACTTCAAACTAAAGATTTATTTCTTAGGCATGCATTAATAGACACATAGTTTTTTTCCCTTTTTCAAATGTCTAGGTAAGGCAAGGTGAAAATAAGATTGCACTATTATAAATTCCCCTTGGGTTTTCTATTCTGTCTTTTTCTAAATCTTCATTAAGGTTTTGTTTGGCTGAAACACTGCTTAATTAAGTGAATGATCAGTGTGTTAAGTAAAATTATTGTTTCTTGACACATCGGTTAAACGTTAACCTGATTTGGGCATCATCCCATAGGTATCTGCTAACTTAATTTAAAAATTGCCCACTAATTCAAAGATTAGGACATTTTGGAATAAAGAAGATTTCCTTTGGTTGTCTCATTGTTTTCTGCTTCAAAGATCGAATTGGATGAGGTAGGCTGTCAACCAGACGTACCTCCAGAATAAAAGTTCAAAATATTTTATAATGGGAGTTCAAACAGAAACTTACAATGATGAGAGCTTTCCTGCCGTTTCTGCCGATCTGGTCGTCGTAATCCAGCAATGCATCTACAAAATCCGGCCTCTTCTTTTCTCCACGCTTGGCAGCATGATCTCTGATAACATGCTCATACAACATATCCGCCTTCTTGGCCGCCAATTTCTGGTGTCTACGGAGGCCCATGCGGCCCAACCAGNCCCATGGGGCCCAACCAAGTCAACCATGGCAGAAAATCCCCAATATAAGGAATGGCCAGCCAATATGAGTACTCATGGGCCAGTTCCTTCAGACCGGTCGCCCCTTCCCAGTCCTCGTTCCTCAACACAAGCGCAGAAAGCAAGCACCGTAGCCATTTTTATCAGAATCTGATTCAGATTTACCGTAACCTTCATAAATGCCAGAAAATTTAGCTTATTTTATATATTAAGCCGTGTGAAATAGATCTTTTGAGTAGACCAGGGTAACAAGATAGGTACCCATTTCAAAAGTTCAACCAATCAGAGCAACAGAGTAACATCGTTTTCATTTAAAAATTCAGAAAAATTGAGGAACAAAACAAAAGAGCATGGTAACCAGACTGGTATCCAGTTCAGAAACTAACATTCGCTGTAAGTTCAAGCTTCCCGGCTGTCTATGCCATCCCCCATGTCGATCGTAACTCGATTTTGAAATTTTATTATAAATAAATGTTTTTTATGTGACGGAGAAAACAATGACCTGCGGATTATCCGAATTCCTGGAAGCTTCCAAGATTGGGTCCACGAGAACATTGCAGACATGCCGCTCCATGAAGGGCATCAGGGATTTGAGTGCCGTGGAACCCAGTAGATGCGTGTTGGCCATTTTTCTGAGAAGGCGCCAGCGGTCTCCGTAGGGAGAAAAGCCGATATCGGAGCTGTTGTATTCCAGGTTCTCGCTGGCGCTGTTTTTGGGTCTTTCGCAGAACAAATGATCCTGCGTTTTCATTATCGTTTTGGCCATCTCCGCAGTTGAAACCACGATCATGTTTACCCGGCCCAGTCTGAGCATAAATATGGACCCGTATTTCTCCGACAATTCCCGCAGACCTCTGTGATTGAGCTTGGATGGCAAGTGCAGGTGCCCCATTACAGGCCATGCTCTGGTACTGGGTGGGAGCTTCTATTTTTTGGGCCTCGGATTATGTTTTGGGTAGAGAAATTGGATGATCAGTATCCAACAAAGGAAAGAGGCGAGCAAAGTCCAGAACCAGTAGGTATCCATCGTGCAAATTGTTTTGCGGTGCTCGACCGATTTCGCGTTAAAGTTTCGTTTTTTATGCCCTTGAGTCAAAAGTGGAAGCACGTTTCTTGGATTTTGTTTTTAGCTATTACGTGTGTTATTCTCAGAATGAATCTGGCCGTGGCGACTCTTTGTGATGGGATTGAAAAGAATTTCAAAGATATCGTTCGGACTTTGATGCAAAGAGCCAAGTGGATTTTCGTCATATGATGGGAATTTGAAAATTGGGAGCAGTTGATGTTGCAAATCATGAACTGATTTCATTTTTTCTTGCAAGTTGCTGAACTGTATTACTCTGATCAACTCTTCCATTTTTCAACGTAGGCGCCTATGGGTCCCCCTTTTCTTCTCCATAATCCACTAATCCGCATTATTTCAATGCAATCGATTCGCGTTCTTATAAGATGTGTACTTTGAGGCATCATAATAGTTTTACGAGGAAAAGTTACACCTGAAGTGTGAGAATTCGGGAGATGAAAAGCACACTTCCATTCAGCAAAGGCCTAGAAATGGTACCTTATTATCTTTCAACTCAAAAGCCAAAAACAAGTACTGTTCTAGAAGAAAAGGAAAACGAGAAAAAAGGATGATTCATTTTTTTAACCAATGTTGAATCCATTTTGTAACAAGTCGGATGAGCAGCAGTACTCTTACACCCAACTATGCAAATCACAAACGAATCTTAAGGACTTTTAGGTTTCTATGGTGTAAGAGATGAATGAAGTCTTGCAATCATTTTCTTCCTGGTTACACTTGTGAGTACAAGGGTATGGTTAAGCATAACTAAGGCATATGATTTTCATCATTTTTATCATTTTTATGTTCTAAGTCGCCTAAGAATAAAAATAAAAAATAAGATAATTAATTACTAAATTAATTTAACTAGCTAACACTTAACTAATCCTAACATAAGCATTCATTCTCACTTGTCATACACATCTTGAACACGTATAATGCTACTAGGTTACGAAACGTTAAGTGTTACTAGGATTACTAAGCATTACACATATGCTCAAAGTGGTTGAAATTATGTTTACTATTTAATTTATCTTAATTAATTACTTAAAACATTAAGGAAAATTGCTTAAAATATTAAATGCTTAAAGAAAACAATTAATCTATTTCAAAGTGCTGCAAGGTTTATCAGAAAACTCATCTTTATTGCCGCACACACTAAAATGCTCAGGTACAACAATGCTTGAATAAAAATTCGTACACTTTTTATCTCCTACTATTAACACTTAACAAATATTCTAACTTTTGGGAAGAAAAATTGCTAGAG
>MNCI01022117.1:1670-14538 GCA_015680685.1 Gnetum montanum | reverse complement strand
CGGCGTCCGAGAGCCAGTGCGAGGCCACGTGCCGGCGCGACTGCGACTGCGTGGCGGCCGTGTACGGAAACCGTACTGCCACGTGTTACCCTATCACAGGCAGCCTCATGACGGTGGCGCACGTGGACGATGCCGCCAAGGTTTTGCTGGTGCGCAGGACGGATGCCGAGGTCACCGGCGCCGCCGGTCGGCGGGCGCGCCGGCGATTCGGCGGTTTGGCCGTGGCGGCGATCGTGTCACTGGCTGTTGCCGGTTTCTTGGTAGCAACCGCGTTTGCGGTGACCTGCTGGCGCCGGTGGTGGCGGCGGCGGCGTGAGCAGAGCCTGGGCGAAGAGGAGATGGGGGTTCAGATGGCCCAGAAGCTGACGCCGTACTCGCGGGCCCACCACAATATCATGGATGACGACTGAAATTTGGTCTCAGATATTTTTCTTTCCCTGAGTTTTTGTCGGTAACAGAGATTTGCGGGAATTTCTATGTGGTGTTGTTTGTTCGAATTTTGAATCGCTTCTGTTTTATTGTTTAGTTGCTTTGAAAAGGTCAGGAGCGTTTTTACGAGCTCGATCACGTGCCGGCCTTGCAAATTGCAACAAAAACCCCTGTAAATTGTAAAATATATGTAAAAAAGGTGGTTTTCTATGATTTCGCCGACCCTGATTATTTTAATGGGATTTATCTTCGGTGTCGCCTTTAAGGGTTTCACGAAATTATAGTTTTGAGATAATGGAACAGCTGGCGTTCCATTCTACGAAAGTGCAAAGATTTGGATTCGGTGGACAAAGTGGAATTATTGGGCAGACAAAATACACGGAACAAAGGATAACAAAGGAAGATGATGATTATCATAATTCTGTAGACTCTAGTTATTGCTTATCGAAAACAATCGTTGGCTTTTGTCTTGTATTGGATCGTGGAATAGGCCGGCTGGCCTAAAAAACCGTGTTCATGTAATGTAATAAAAAGATACAGCATAGTATCACGTTATTCACAATGAATATGACAAGTTTCCAACTGGCAGGATGCGTCTTCTATCCACGACAACAAAATCTAAAGTTGTTTAAAAATGAGAAATTTCATGTCTATGAAAGCTTAAAACTTATGGATAACGAAGAAGGAAATCTTAAATTCGTAGTGACTTTAACGAGTTTCAGCTTATTCAATTCCATCTCCATTTCTTTTAGCCAGATTTCTTCAAAAAGGTATTATATGGCATACAAAGAATAAAAATCAAAGGTGAATTCAAGAAGGTATGTTATGGATAATTCGTAAAATAGCATAACGTAGGCGTTCAAACGTGAATTTAAATTAGAACTTTATAACTTAGCATTATTCATGAAAATCCAACTATAACTTGAAGCTTCCAAATCAAGTGTTCTACCAAGAGGTATTAAGTAGACAATTAGCCATAAAGCATTATCATCAAATCATTCACCTACTTGATCATTTCCTTTTTAAAAAAGTATTTTAGAGAGGAAGGAGGTGGGAGTGGGGAGTTGTCAAAACTAAAACTAAAGGACTATATGTACAAATGGGGAGTACATACAAAACAATGAGAAGTTATTAGTTTCAATTTGCTTTTGCAAGCTAAGTGTTTGAAGTTCTGTTGACCTCGAGAATCTCTTGCAAAGATATTCTAACAAAATTTTTTGATAAGATGACCATCATACCTATCCATCCAAGTTACAGACCAAGTCTATACCATTAATAGTGACATCGCATTGATGTGCCCTTTCTTGCCTATCATCATAAGTCCACAACAACCACAAAGAAAGAGCATCACTTCAAAGTAGAGAAGAAAAGAAAAGAATGAAGTAGTTTTAGATGTTATTGAGAAAGAAATTTGGGCCTTAATTAGAGGGCTGGCTTCAAGCATGGGTAACATGTCTTTCAAGCCCCATAACCAATGCTTGTATCCCAAGAGATCTTTAGAGAGGTATGTTTATTCCCATTTTGTTTTTATTATTATTTTTATTTTTTATCTTTTGCATAATGGAAACCACACATTACAAAGGCATACTTCCTTTCATAATGAAGACCTCTTATTTATAGAACTTGAGAGATGGATGATGTGGTCTCACTGCTTTACATAACTATTAACCAAGTCATCTTAATAGCATAGCATAAAGACCCAACACATAGCATTGACTTCTGCATCATGACTAGCAACATCATTACTAACAAAAACATAGTAGACATCCATAAAACATAAAGAAAGTGACTCAAGAAAAGATAAAATTATAAAGAAAAGAAAAATAACAAGAAATGAAAACTATATTAAGAATTGGAAAATTTTGAAGAAATAAGAAAATGATAAAAAATTGTAAAGCAAAAACTGAAAATGCACTTATTAGTTCTTGATTCAAGATGGGACATCTCCCCTACGACTAAACTCCTAAACGAGCATTCAGGAAATGGACTACACATTCCCTTGGTTATACACCATAAGTTTTCTATTTATCATCTTTAGTGATTTAAGTTTTTGCTTATTAGCACATTTAACATTGATGATAATTAGGTTTCGATCATTTGGAGACATATATTCAACTAGACTAGAAGATGGTTTATTTTTAAAGGGTCTAGATATGTTTCTTTTTTTATTTTCTATTTTAATTCTTAAGTCTCCTTATTTAACATCCTTTTTTGGTGTATAATCAAAGTGTAAAATGTCTTTTTCTAAGTTCTCTGTTTGGTTCATTTTCTTAGGACTAGAAATAATAAGTGTGTTGGATGTTTCCATGCATCTTAAATGGTTTAGTATTCTCATTCTCGAACCACTAGTTGTCTTTGGTTCAATGGCTATTTTGTAAAATTGGTTTTGCACACACACTTGTTCCTCAAGTTTGTTGAAGGTTGGTATAGAGATCATATTAATACTTTGAACTTTCAACCCACAACCATGTCCTTTATCATTATTAGTAATGCATGGAATTTATAATCTCTCCATAGTGATGGGTCCATCTTTTATGTTTTGTGTTGGAGTGATAATAATTATTACCTTTTGCATAGGCTTAGGAGATATTGTTTTTGTGAGGAATTGCATTGCACTAGATTGGCCTTATGCTAGTCTTAATGAGCTAGTAATTCTACTTGTTTTATTCACCTATGTGGGAACTACCCTAAAGAAATGATGTTTTCAAGACTTATGCTCAAATCTACTAACATTATCATTCACTTGTATGTTCATGGTTTAAGTGGCATTCTTCTACTGAGATTGTGGTCTGAATCCTTCCTACATTGTTGGTATGAGATATGTTGAAGGAAAGTATGAGAGTATTGAGGATTTGATAGATAATGAGAGGCATGGAATGGTGATCCCATAGGAGATGTTGTGGGTTGATGGTATTCAGAAGAGTAGTAGTAATGAGTTAAGGCATAGGAAGTAGAACCATTAGGAGAAACAAGTTATTAAACATAATATCCATAAGGATCTGGGTAGTAATAGGGGTATTGTTGGTTTATTGATGGCATCTTCCACGACTGCGAGTTTTATCACTATGATTGATAGTAGTCTTAAGGTTGATAAGAAGTCCTACTTGGATAGTTTTGTTGGTTATAGGATTGTTTATAATTATCTTTTGGATAGGACAATCTACTAGGCAGTTTCTTTTCCATGAACTTGGGATTGAAAGCAAAAGCCCCATACTCTTGTAGATATAAAATAACTCGGCAATAGTCCTTTGCAAATCTTGTACATGAATGAGTCTTTCCAAATGAACTGTTGTGTCTTGATTATGAAGGCCTACTTTTTCCTTTAGTCCAAGACTTTGGTAATTTTCATACATCTAAATAATTAGCAATATCCACATACTAAGGATCTTGGACTTTAGGAATAATAGTCCTAGCCCAACAAGTAAATAACTGCTCATCTAGAAATGCATCATTAAAGGTGTGAGATGTCTCAAAATCTACATTATGCTCCAATCTAGACAAATGCTCTACCAGTAAATTCTTAGATCCTTTTGATGAGTGATGAGTATACCCTACACCTAACCATATGAATCACTAGCATTCACTCAACAATCTGGTTGAATTCTGTAGACTTTAGTTCTCTAGGTACACTAGGTTCTATGAGGTGAAACTAACTGTTACAATCATTATCTTCCCAGTTTCACTTGTGAAGTTCAAGGGTATGATTAAGTGTAACTAAGGCATATGATTTTTATCATTTTCTCTTTTATGTTCTAGGTCACCTAAGAATAAAGAATAAAGTATTTAATTGCTAAATTAATCTAACAACTAACACTTAACTAATCCTAACATAAGCATCTATTCCCACTTGCCATAGACATCCTGAACACATATAGCGCTCTTGGGTTACCAAATGTTAAGCGTTACTGAGATTACCAAGCATTAGACATATGCTCGAAGTGGTCATACTTATGTTTACTATTTAATATATATTAATTAATTAATTACTTAATTACTTAAAACTATTAAAGAAAATTGCTTGAATATTAAATGCATAAGTAAAACAATTAATCTAATCCAAGTGCTGCGAGGCTTATCAAAAAAGCTCATCTTTATTGCTATCCACACTGAAGTGCTCAAGTACAATAATGCTCAAATAAAGATCCATACATTCTTTGACTCCTATTGTGGGCACTCAAAAAATATTCTAACTTCTAAGAGGAAAAACTACAAGCGCTTTGCTACAACTAACAAAGGAATGTCATAAATGTGGTGGGTAGGCACACATTTATAGGCAAAAATAGGGTGCCCCATCAACAAGTAGACATCAATGGGTCAAACCCTGTATCAATGGGATCATGTCGATGAGATTCCATTGATGGAATCATGTCAACAGCATCCCATCAACGCAGTCCAATATTGCAACTCATCATAGCCCCCACGATTGAATGAAAACTTGTCCTCAAGTTCTTTACAAAATTTGGAAACGTATGGAATTTTAACTAACTATAGACAAACAAAACAAACACAACAAAAACTAACTGCTCAATTGTACTATTGTACAATCATTACAAAATTTTGGTGTTCAAGATAACAAAATTGAACACTAGGACAAAATTGACAAACACAACTCCTTTCATAGCATGAAGACGATAAAGAAGAATCAAACAGTCCCAAGCGATGGAGGCTCCAAAGAACCTTCTCTTATTTCAAGCACATGTGATGGTTGGGGCGATTGTTGTGGTTTTCCTATGATAGTTGCAACTTTTGATGGAATATGGAAGGCATTCAATAGTACCTTCATCATCTCCTCCTTACTCTAAGGATCATTCACAATCCATGCTACATCACCAATGTGGGCTAGAGTGGGAATATCCCACAAACAAAGCATTGTAGGGAACAACTTCTTCACATTCACAAACTAATCAACAAACTGTTTACGTTTGATGTCGAACACTCTGAGTGCATTTTGCAACTCCAGGTAATCATTCATTCTCTTGGCTAGGTTCTCAACGGTTGATCATTGATCAATGAACTTTGCCTTGAAAACACCGAGTTCTACATTTGCAGTTTCAAACTTTTGCTTAGTCTCTTTACGGTGCTTGAACTCTACCCCGTACAACAAGTATGAGTTGGCCACTTATTTCTTTAATTCAGACCATGGCTTTCTAGCAGTTAGCATCATCAGGTTTTCATACTGGAGATTGGCAAGCTCCATGTATTCAATCATCTTCTCAATCTGTATCTCCTTCATGTTGCTTTTTACCTTGTTATATGCATTCATCCCATCAAAGATAAGTTTCTAGAAATCACCTCCTTATTGGAGTTACTAGAGGGCCTCATTTACTTTTCCCTTCATTAATTGGATTTCTTTCTTATCAACTTCTTTCTGGAGATCAACGTAATCTTTAATGTGGTTCTTGACTCTCTCAAATTTGAGAGCCTTATTTTTCCAAGTAGCTATCTCTATTACAAATTTCTAGTGAAGGGCACAAACTTCCTTCATGGGAAGGTTTCTGTTTTTTGCTACCAATCTTCTCAATTCTATGCTCACCCTAGTTAACTACTCCTACTATTGATGGATAAAATCTTCCATCTGCTACTTTTGTGCATCAACATTCCACAAGCAATGATTCTTTGTGGTCAGGATTTCATTCTCATGGTGAGTCTAAACTAAGTTCTTCTAGATGTTATATGTTGTGGCATTGGCCAAGGATTGTCAAAGACTGTTGACTCCTTACCATCATCAACCTCTTTGAGTCTCTTTTGAAGCTATTGAAAAGCTTCATCTTATGTTAGTGCTGGGTTGAGCAATGAGGGATTAGTGAGGAGGGCTCTTAGATTGGAAACCTTCGTAGCCAAGCGTTGGTTTTGTGATATGGCTGTTTCAAGTTGCTCCTCTAGGATAATGCATTTGCCCCTTACATTTAGTAGCTCTAATTGGGTTTCAGTGATGGTATCTGGAAGGTCAAAGACATCCAAAACGAGTTGCCCAATTCCCACTAGTCAATCCAACGATTCCTCATACTAAGCTACACTCAATATGCCGCTAATGATTCTTGCAGAAGTCTGCACATCTCTCAGTGCAAAAATGTTTGGTATAGATACTACAAGTGCATTTAGTGGTTCAATAATTCTGTAAGCAACTACTTTAGCCGTTGTCTCCTACCCATGGTGCTACATCACCAAGATAGCTATCCCTCACCCTTCTCTAGATGTACCAAAAAGGTAGCAACATTCATAGAGGTGTATGAAAATTGTTGATATCACTAGAGAGATACCATTACCTCTTAGATGCTAGGATTTGACCTTGTGGGCACCTATATTCTTTTGGAACAAGAAAATTGACCCCTAGCCTTCCATCTGACTTATGGTTCAAGCCACTTCGTTGAGGTGGTTTGTTAATGGTCTATACATATATGGATCACCACCACTCCTTCCTACTTATTGTTGCTGATGTTGCAAGAGCTACTCTTAGAGTTTGCACATGCAGTCAATGGTAGTGTGAGCCTCTAGCGTTGTTTCATGAGTGGGTGGTGGAGGTGGTTGTTAATGATGTTAGCAAGCACCTTGTCCTTCATCATTTCTGCCCAAGAGGCAATTAGAGCTTGTCAGACTGCAGCATTTATATAATGAGTTATTCATCCCCTCTTGCATAATTTTCAAATGAGGCATGGAAAAGGGAGTGCCTTTATTCCACGTTCATTTTCCTTAAAATGCTTCTCTATCTCAAGATAGATCAACTATGGAAGGTTGACTGGAAATCCACTACTTAGAGTAGCACATGCACAGTTGGAGAAAGTTGTGACCTGACTTGGCCTCACTGTTGGATTAAGGTGAAAGGCCACAATCTTGAAGTATGCATGTTTCACCATAGTGAGTGCACCAAACTCCTTATAGTCTACTCCATAACATGTGTCCATTCTTTCTTGATGCCTAGATCTACCTACATTAGGATCTCAACAAAATTGGCCCCAATTTCTTGTAACCTAAGGGCCTCTAAAATTACTTTTAGTAGGACACTAAAATGTCCTTGATCACAACCATTGAGCCAACTTGCTAATTGTTCCAAAATAAGTACATCTCTCCCATGTACCACTCCCCATTGGAAGTGATGGTGTGTCACATGGAAGAGTTCTGTAATTGTGATTTGACTTCTAGAGGCATAAACTTCTAGAAAGGTCTAAAGTTCAACTCTTAAAGCACAAATTTCTAAACCTCCTTGCAATCTGCTTGGGGCAAGCTTCCATCAAGGTGACCTTAAGGTTTGGTCTTGGTTCATGTGCCTCATCTCAGTGAGACTATCTAGTTGCAACTACTTCTTCAGGAATCTATTAGACAAGTTCTACTTCAGGATCCTCTTCAAGAGGTTCCATTGCATGGATTTCTGCTACTTGCTCATGGGCCTATTCTTGGCCCCTTTTGGTTTGTGGCCATTTGTTCCTTGGTTGGGATGGTCCTCCTTCTTGCACATGCTTTTCCTTAAGTGTCATCTATGGTTACAACATAACCAAGGATTAACATAAACTTTGTAACTTATAATCTTTAAGTACTTTATCTCATTAGGTAGTTACACTTAGGCTAAGTTATGAGCATGGCATGTTGTTTATTTTATTATTATTTTAATGTTATTAGATTTAAAATACCATCGAAGCTTGTTAGAAGGGTTTAACTTTCATAAATTGATGATTTGATGTTTATTTCTTATTAAAACCTTTGGGGGAGTTAGAAAAATTTCAAAAAAATTATCATAAAAAACCTAATGTTTGTAGCCCCCATGACAAAGAGGTTACCTCCGGTAGCTACAGGACTAAAAAATGAAGTTAGTCGAACAAATGGTTTGGAAGTTATGGTACTTGAGGTTCTAGGCTTTAGAAAAGTCAAAAACTCCCCCCTCATTTTGGCTCAAATGTGAAAATTTCTTAAGTGTGACTACATATATATAGATGGTTTTTGCCTTGCATTGACGAGATCTCATCTACACATCCCCCTCGTCGATGGAGCTAATGAAGAAAATTTTTTGCATTAAATAATTCAAAGAATACAAGAAGTTTTAACATGAAATTGGAGTCCATGAAGAGCCAGAAAAGTCATGAACATGATGAAATAATAGAAGAGGGCTTTGAAATTTATAAAAATTAGAGAATGAGATATTTTATGGCGAAATGCCACTTAAGGAGCACATAGTTGGATGTAACTAATGGGGCACAAGAAGGATTTGATTGCAGGAATGCCCAAGGATAAGGAACTTAACTAACCGAACTAAGAGATATGCAAGTGGGTCCTTCCCATAGTAGGCTCATGTCCTTTCTGCCCTTGCATATTCTCAAACCCAGGAGTCTATGGGCCCCATAGTTGATTAATGGTTATGAAAAGTTAAGGACCTAATCCAGAAGAATCTACCTAAGAATTTCAACACATCAAATTAAGACATTGAACAAAACATGGAAACCAACAATGAGGTGAAAAATGGAAAGCATTAGTAGATGAAAGAGAAAGTGAAATGAGGTTGCTAATCATGGTCACATGAAGTCCCTTATGCATTTTGATGGTTAAATGAACTGATAAAGTCCATTCTTATTACAAATCAAAACCAACCACTTTCAGTGACTTCACATCAATATTCTAAGACCAATTCATCCCCGTGAGACACAAGAAGGCTCCCATAGATCAAGCACCATTTCTTATTAAGAAGAAAACAGAAGAAATAAGTGAGAAAGGACCTTAGTTAGAGAGGACCTTTAGGCATGGGTAACATATCTTTCTAGTTTCATAACTAGTGCTTGTAGCCCATTATTTTTGTCTAAGGGTTGTGCTTTGAATTCCCATCATTTTTTAATGTTTTTACAGATTTTTGAATGGGAATCATACCATGTAAAGGCTTAGATTCCTATTATTGCTTGACAATGAAACAGTAAGAAATCTATGAAAACACTCATGCACTCAAGAGTTTGGTTAGGTGTAAAGAGCATCGAGTCCCTTTGAAGTCACATACTTATCAATCCATTTGATCTTTCCCAAGTTTAAAAACTACCAAGGTCACAAGTTCGTTAAAGGTTCATTAAGGAAAGGGACCTCATATTTCCAAAACTAGGAACACCATAGATTACTGTGAATGGGTAGATGACGGGGACTTACTGCCTATTCCATGAAAAAGAAACCATGTCTTAATCATCAATATTAAAATTCGAAAAGAGAAACCAAACATTAGTGATGAGCAATGAGGTACCCCTACGCCCAACCATACGAATCACGAGTATTCACGCATGACCCAGTTGAATTCTAAAGACTATGAGCACTTACACACATAGAATTCTAACCATCAAAATCCTAGTTAGAGCAGTCATTGTCCTCTCAACCTCACTTGTGACATTCTAGAATGATGGTTAAGTGAGACTAAGACATATGATGTTTTTTAGATGTTTTCTTTTATCTTTAATATCTAATTCTTCTAATATAGGGAATGAAAGGCTAGACAATTTAAGATACCACTACTCTATCTCTCGACTACCCCTAGCATAAGTAGCCAATCCCACCCTCCATACACATCTTGATTATTTCCTAATCACTACTGGGTTGCCAAACGTTAAGCATCACTAGGTTGCAAAGTGTCAGACATATGTTCAAGGTGGTCGTGCTTATGTGTTCTCATGGACTACGAAAGTGTACTATAACTATAAAGTGATAATGATGAGCCAGGAACACGTTGGTGCTAAATACCTTTAAAATTTATTTTTTCCTTGTTCTAGAGATTTTCACCTCGTCTATGACTGACCTGCGAGTCATATCCTATGGAGGAACAGTTAAAAAGTCAAAGAAATCATCAAGATAATAAATGGTTACAATTAAATCCAATTAAATTCCACACTTATGCTTATCACTCATAAGTAAAATTATAAATTTTTATCCTAACTTCTAATCACAAATTCAAGAATAAAGATTTATAATTAAATCACATTGAAATTATAAATAATAATTGAAGATAACAAAGGAGACTTACCTAAATTGCAATTCTGCCTTGTTGTTTCCACAATGCAACAATTTTGATGATGAATTACAAAAATTGTTACAAAGCTCAACAAATCTTCAACAAAAATCTCAAGAACAATTAATTCCAATTTGATGTGGAATTCATTGGTATCAAATCTTCCTCTCTTGTTTGCTAAAAAAATGAAATTTTCTTCAATGTGTATGTACCATGGATTCTCCCTTATAAAATGTGTGGTGTATTATTTATGCCCCATAATGTTTCAAAAATAAATAAATTAAAATTGAATTGATAAAGTGCCAATCCATAATAACAGGAATAGTACTAAGTTGGGCATTCAAATGTCTTAATTTAACATGGAAGCCACATCTTCGGCTACGCAATGCTTTCATGCAAGCATTGTGCTTCCTTGGATATTCCATAGAAAAAGGACCACCTGGCCTTGCTAGTAAAATCTGCCCAAAATATTGAGTGGGTCATCGTCGAATGGTGTTGGTGGGAAGATAACTGCTATTGATGCTATCGCTATTAGTTGCAAAATGCCAAAGATCACTTGGCATGACACCTCACATATGTACAACACATACTTGTTGTAGTAATCTCTAATGGAGAAGATGAGTTTGAACAATGTCACTTCTGCAATGATAACATATATCACTCCAAAGCAAAAATACCACCAAAATTCCCTTGTATAAACTTTTGTTTCAATGAAGATCATGGCTAGCATAGTAACCCAAGTAGTGCAACCACCAAAGTAACAATCTTGAAGGGGGCAAGAGACTTAGAAGAAGCAGTGGTATTGAGGTTCACAACAAAGATACCAAACATGTCTTGGAAAACAGCAAGCTCACATTAACAGTGACAAGGAGATCGAGCATGTAGCTGTAATAATGTAGGTGCTCCATAAGAAAATGCTTTGCTAAGGAAAAGCATAGAAGGTGAATTCAGTAGCACATGAGTGCCAGAAGAATGTCATGCAACAGAGCTATCACCAGAGCCTCCACTACGCAGGGTGTGTATGTGTTGAAGGTGCTGCTCACAATCCACAATCATGCCCTTTCCCTCCATGGTCGACAATACCACTACAACATAGCATCTCTATGAGGGAAATCATCAAATACCTTCATTGCATCTTGTGGGTTACAGCACTTCATATATAAATCAATAAGTGAAGTGGCCACAAATGCATCAAATTCATTTTGTAGTTTAATAACCAATACATGCAATTGCATTCCAGGTTGTTCACTGAATAATTGCAATGTCTTCTAATACTCTACATTATGCACATATCATGCAGTCAGCCTGAAATCATAACATTCCAAGAAACAATGTTCCTATGAACCATATTGTCAAACACCTGCCAAGCATCAGACATCCAGCCACACTTTAAGAGCACTACAACAAAACACATTGTTTCCAAATCCTAACTTCATAACAAGGCCATTAATTTGCTTGCACACAAACAAATCCATGTCCCCAATCCCTAGACAGACCCTCAAAACAACACCAAATGTGAGTTCATTAATTTCAATTCCTTCACTATGCGTTGCCAAGAAAACTTCCCATGACTTCTCAGTGTGGCCATTTTGGGCATATGCAGAAACCATTGTAGTCCAACTAACAGCATTCTTATCCTTCATTTTGTCAAATGTCACATCTTCACTCCTATAAGATGCAACCAAATTGCAGGAATCAGGTTGCCCTAATTCTAAATATAATGTTTATATAACATAACCTATAATGTTTATATAATATTTATATAATATGANAATATACATAATGTATAGTATGATATTTATATAATATATAATTGTATATAATATTTATATGAGATATTAATTAAACTAAAACAAACTAGCAATAAAAATTAATAAACTAATAATAACTAATACTTATTACTATAATAAACTAAAAATAATAGAAATAACTAAAATAAACATTAATTAGAGACTAGTTACATGATTAACAATATGTAATTAATTAAAATGTATTCTTTTATTAGAGGTAATTAATTGACCCAATTTTGGGGTTCAACACAACCCCCGACTAGCCTTTGGCCAATGCCTTATCATAAAGGTGAAAATGAAACATTAATGAATACATAAAATTATTTATTCCAAGATATATATTTAAGCTAACACAAAAAGTAAACTTGTCTATTAAGAAAATGTTTCTTTACTAATTATTTATTAAGTATGTATATATGATTATTCCTCTTTTGATGATAGATTCTTATTCATGAACATGAGTCCACATATAACTCGGTTAGGAAGGCCCTACCTAGGATTGCTTGAGCATAATGTCACCTCACAAGGTTTGCTTCATTAGGTGTAAGAATGTCTTATAACCTCAAGGTTTAAACTTCTCCTATAATTTAAGGATTTGAGATGCATTACTTACATCTAACTCATTCCCTAACTTGTTCTTGGTTTAGCTTCCAATTTGGTTATACCCTACTATCATATCCTTTAT
>MNCI01022116.1:0-26926 GCA_015680685.1 Gnetum montanum | reverse complement strand
TATTCTATTGATTGCTAATGTTTGGTTTTTACCTTTGAGTTATGATGTTGATACTAAGGTATGGTTCTTTTGATATAACAAGTAATGAGTCCACGTAATCCATGCATCCATGAATTTCTATGGTCTCTCTTGGCTTGGAACTGTGTAGTCCCCTTCTCTAATAATAAAACTATTAACGAATTGGTGACTGGACATTTCTCAAATTAAGGAAGGACTCAAGGATTGAAAAGGGTGTGACTTGAAAGGGATTTAATGAATTTGTGCTGGCTATTCTCTTGGGTGCTTGGATGTTTTCTTCTTGAGTTTTTCTTACCATTATGACATTGCTCCATTATCAGGAAGCTGAGCCAATAAAAATAAGTCTTTGCATAGTGTGGTTCTCATGCAAAAAAAAGAAAAAAAATAGTGAGAATTCAAAGCACACCCCTTAGACAAAATAATCATTTGGGCTATAAGCGCTAGTTATGAAACTAAACAAACATGTTCCCTCTAACTAAGGCCCTTTCTCGCTTCCTAACTTCTTCCTTTCTCATTTTCTTCGGAATGGTGGTGACTCTTTGGTAGAAGCATTATTGTTACTTCAAGTGGATGGATTGGCCAAGTGTATTAATGTGAAGTCATTGGATGTGGATTTTTTGAGGTTGGAACTGGAATGAGATTTACTCAGTCACATTAACCATACATACACAAGGGGCTGTACACCACCTTATTCTTGGGACTCCATTCCATTCTCTTCTCCCCATCATTCTTTCTCCATTTCTCACTTCATTGTCAGTTGTATTAGTAGTCTATATTTTAGTTGATGCATTGTTTTCTCTTTGATGAATTCTTTGGTGAACTCTTGCTTCCAAATGACATTTCCAGAGCCTATGGACTCTTTGAATGTGGGTTTGTCAGGGCATAAAGGGCATGAGCCTACTTTGGGGAGGACCCACTAGCATTCCTATTTTGTGCATCAGTTAACTTCTTTCCCTTAAACATTTCCATAATCAACATTTTTTTTGTTCATTCCCATCTTTGACATCCATTTTAACGGCGTTGCCGTTGTTTCTTTTTCTCCATATTTCTTATTCCTTATCTTTTTCCATTCTATCGCTACCAGAGGATCGCTCTTAGTCATGGGGGCCCTGGTCCAATTTTTTTAATTTTTCCTAACCCCTACACCTTGGGTAGTCACCAGTGTAATATCTCTAGAATCTGTATTGACCATATCACAACTTAGCCAATGGACCTTACACTGAGGCAAGGTATCAACTGTATTGTGATTTACTTATCCTTGCTCATATGTGACTGTGTTGTGTGTGCAGATGGAAATCATACAGTAATGGACTAGACCTAGAGGAAACACTCAAGATGGACTGGTACTGGAACAGTTGTGGAAGGAACAAGATTGATGGTGCGGCTATGGATGGAAAATGGAAGGCACAATCTTGGCGTTGGCAGTAACACGTCTTCTCCTTTTCTTTCTCTCTCTCTTCTCTCTCAGTTGCCAAATAAGGTTGGATGTCAATTTTGTATAGTGTTCACTCTTGTAGTCATGAATACTAATATTGTCATGTATTGTAATGTTGATCCATTCACATGTCATCCCATTCACCATTAATTATCATTCAAGTCAATAATCCCATACCTTTCCAATATTTTATAAGGAACTCGAGGATGAGTTTTCATTCAGTCATGGGGGTATGATGAACCGCGATATCAAATACCCGATATCACAGCCACCATGTGATATCACATACACAATATCACATCTTGCCTCATCTTCTATAAATAAAGGCGGCACCCTTGGTTCCAGAAGTTAGAATTAGAACGTTAGCTAGATTCTTGCAGTTTAGTCATTCCAGAGTTAGAATTATTTCTGTGTGCTCGTAGTAGGAGTCATAGAGTGAACGGATCTTTATTTGAGCAATTTGTACCTGAGCACAATTTTGTGTACGACAATAAAGATAAACTTTATGATAAACCTTGCAGCATACAGATTAAGCTAATTAGTAATTAATGTTTGTTTACCACTTTCCTAGTCAATTAATATCTCTCTCAACCTTCAACCCCTTAGTTGAATACACTCAGTATGACCACTTCGAGCATGTGTGTAGCACTTGGTAACCCAGTAACGATTAGTGTTTGGTAATCCCAGCAGCATTGCACTAGTTCAGGATGTGTATGGAAAGTGGGAATGGATACTAGTGTTAGGAAAATTTAGAACTTAATTAATGAATAGTTAATGTAAGCTAGCCACTTAGTTCTCTGTCCCTCTCCATTATTAATTGAAGACATAAAAAATACAAAAGCTATAAAAATCATATACCTCAAGCTTACTTAACCATACAATTGTGATACAAATAAGTTTGGGAAGACAACGATTGATTAACCCTAAGTGTTCCATTAAGGCGCATAAGCACTCAGTCCTTTGGAGTTTGATCGGATCATGCATGAAACACTCGTATTCATATGGTTGAGTGTAGGGGTACCTCGCCACTCATCACTTACTAAATAAATGTCCAGGTCATAGGTTCTCTAAGAAAGAGCAAACACTCCACATTATAGATGAGCTTAGCAATGAAATAAGGGTGAACCTTGGAAAGTATGCCTAAGGACAACTATATAAGCTCTAAGGCCACCAAGTCAAAGAACTAATAGAGTGTCTAGTGAAAGAAGAGAGAGAATTATCTAAATGGGAGAATGCCAAAGCATTTGAGCAAGACCCAACTCTAGAAACAACAAGGGTCTAGAACTACAATGGTGAGGGAACAACCAATTCTGAAAGGGTGATACAATCCCAACCTTTTCCAATACAGAAATTGATAGATGAAATTGAGGCAAAGCTTAACAAGATGACCATATGGGCAAATGAACAAAGTGTGAATTTAGAAGACATTGTCGGGGAGAGGGTCATCCAAAATAAACCAGGCAATCAAAATGAATAGAGGGCATAGAAATCAAAAATAGTTAAGAACATTGTTTAGCAACTGGGGAGAATGGCTAAGGGTAATGAGGCCAAAGGCTCAACTACAAATAATTAGGATGGATGTGATGTCTATTTATATGACCATCCAAAGGGCCATTGCCTAGTCTTGTCACATCTATATGAGCATTGGGTAGGAAAGTTGCATCCAAAATTTATACAAAGGTATCGATTTAGGTGCATCCTTGTTCCACAAGGTAATTATGGACAACCCCATGACCCATTGTACTATCTTAAGGGGAGCTATTACCAGCCTCAACACTTTGCTACACCATAGTGGCAAAACTCACAGGCTTGGGGAAGGCCACCATCTAGCCAGCCACATTCTCCTTGTCTGCCAAAACCAAACACCTACTATGTTCAACATCTTGTTTCTCCAACCAGTTCTGAATCCTCTATTTCCAATCGCCATTATCACTCTCCTAAGCATCATCAACCCATGTATTCTCCTAAGGGGTCACCACTCCATACTTATAATTCTCCTCACCCTTGGTATTTTCATCCTTTACCTCCTTCTACAATACCATCAGATGTATTAGACGGTTTCGTACCACCATGCCAACTAATGGATGTAACTTGTGCTGCTGCTATTAATGAATGTAGGTTCCCTCCACAATGTTGGAAGCATCCCTTCTTTAGGCATGACTGCAAGAAGAAGAATCACACTTTTGGACCTACTTCACCTTCTAAACTAGCCCAAGGAAAACCTGGTGCCACACCTTCCTTAGCTCCATTAATAGCCCTTATCACTATACCCAGGCTTCCATCTCACACTCCATCCACATGATCCAGTGAATTCACCAATGTGAAGGGACACACAAATCCATACATACTACCATATAGTCAAGGGTGCCATAGTGGGCCAGATTTCCCTTATAATATACACACACCATCTAACCTGCCCCACTATGCTTTCTATAATCAGGTGTGTGACCAATGATTTCTCTACCCAACCATCATACCATAAATAGACACCTAGTGGCTGGGGCATGACAGCCCCCTAATTTTTTATACATGGATGGATCTTATTCATCCATTTATTAATCCTAGCTGTGACCAAATGTTTAGTCATGGGGACCACCCTTCATTCTAATTTCCAGGATTTGTAAATGTTTTTTTTATCTTTTTGTTTTACGATTTTTTTTCATTTCTCTATTTATTTTACTTTTTCTAATTGTTTTTTTCAATTTTTTGTATAATCTCAACCGTGAATAAGTTGATCTTGTTTCCCATTCAACTGAGGTTTTTCTCTGTGTTGCCTAGTCATAAGGGATTTATTATTCGGACATTGAGACCATGACATCCATCCACCCATTCCATTAATAAGAGGTTCGTGCTCTGATCACAATGGTAATCTTTTCTATCATCTAACTATAAATAATTTGATAATCATTATGTTTGGAGAGACGAGTGAAGGACCAAGG
The DNA here is from genome assembly GCA_015680685.1 of Gnetum montanum. Lineage (NCBI taxonomy): Eukaryota > Viridiplantae > Streptophyta > Gnetopsida > Gnetales > Gnetaceae > Gnetum > Gnetum montanum. Next base: position 22,534 of record MNCI01022116.1, on the reverse strand, counting down.
TGGAATGATAAGGGTATGACATCAAGGGAATTCATAGATTCTCTTTGGCCACTTCTCTATGTTCTATCATGTTGCCAAGGTTGTAACTATATCCTTGTAGATCTAAAAAAATGGGAGTAAGAGAAACTCAAAATGGCACTAAATAAGCTTCTGTGGATTCCACTGGAAAGATATTGATGAGACGCAATTCGCACGAGCTGCGATATCGTGTCATCCCCTACAATATCGCGTACGCGATATCGCGGTCGGCTGCCAAATCTATAAATAAGAGGCAGCACTTCCCTTATTTTCCATCCTAGGTTAGAAGTAGGGAAACTTTGGCAGTTTGATCACTCCAGAGATAGAATATTTTCCATGTGCCCGTAATAGGAGTCCTAAAGTGAACGGATCTTTATTTGAGCAACATTGTACTTGAACACAAGTTGTGTACGGCAATAAAGACAAACTTCCTGGATAAACCTTGCAGTGCATGGAATAGGATTTATTTATTATTTTCTCTCTCACCCTAAACTCCTAGAATGTGGTATGAGTATGACTTGATTACGAGCATCTAAGGATGTGTATGATTAGTCAAGGAATCAGCTGCTCATCGCATGCAGTATGAGTACGACTTGATTATGAGCATCTAGTGTGACTACTTGGTAACCTAGTGGCGTATCCAGGATCTATGCTTGGTAATCCCAGTGGTAGTCATGCACCCAGATGTGTACGGTTAGTCAAGGAATCAACCGCTCATCACACTTAGGCTAGATAGATTCTCTCAACCCTTTCCTCCTAGTTAAGTGCCTCAGTATGACCACTTCGAGCATGTGTGTTATGTGTGGTGATCCTAGTGACGATTAGCGTTTGGTAGCCATGGTTGCATCGGTTCAGGGTGTGTACGGTAAGTGGGAACGGATGTTGACGCTAGGTAATTTAGAATTAGTTATTAGTTAGAGTTAGTTAGTTTCTCAACCCTTCACCTTGATAGCATAGGAGAAAAACATAAAAAGACTATAAAAATCATATACCTTGGACGTACTTAACCATACACTGTGACAACTACAAGTAAGTCTGGGAAGACAACGATTGGTTAACCTTAAGTGTTCCATGAGGCGTGTAGGCATTTAGTCTATGGAGTTCGACCGGATTGCGCATGCTACGCTCGTTTCGTATGGTTGAGTGTAGGGGTACCTCGCCACTCATCAGACATGTACCCATGCTTGAAGGTAGGTGACTTCATAGAGCCAAACACGAATTGAAAAAAAAGACAAAAAGAAAAAGAAAAAGAGAAGAAAGAGAAAAACTAAAGAAAGGAAGAGAGTGAGCCACCATGATGCTCCTTCCTTGCTCCTCCCTTGAACAAAACACCAAGTGATGTTACTCCTTGCAACTTTAATAGGCTTTTGGTTGTTTGTCAATGGGATGAAGTGATGTGGTGTCGTTGTAGTGTGGTATGGACTTGGTCTAGAACTTGGAAGCTAGACACATGGTTATTTAATCACTAATTACACACAAGATTCCATTGTGATCATCATTAGGAACCTCATGTCTTGATTTCAGTGATCCTTTTTGCTGTCCATCTCATCTCATTACCCAACTATTCATAACTTATGGTTGGTATAATGTAGCATTATTATCTCAACTTAATGATTTTAAGATGTCTGTTTTGTTCATAGGTATATGTTGCATTCAACTTATTTAGTGCCTACAAAAATTAAAGGTGTGGTTCCACAAGGGCATCATAGGCTAGAGCTTACTTTGGGAAGGATCCACTTGTGTAACTTTTGTAACTTATCCTTGTTGCACATGACACATTATTTTACACCCTCCAACTACTTACCTAAGTGCACTATCCTTTCCCTTATCATTTTAATCAATTGTTTCTCAATAATTACTATACACCCTTTGTCCTAGTCCCTTTTCACAAATTTTCATATATGATCCCACCATGACATACTTTTGGTGCCTCAAAAACTAATTTTCTAAATACCCCAAAGCATCCAATTCAATTTTCAATCCTTCATTAGATTTTGAAAATTTCTTATTCCAACTCAGTCCTTGCATTCAATGAATTTCGGTGGGGACGTGATATTGCATACATGATATCGCGTCTCCCCTACCTATATATACTTACGGCTCTGTCCACTTCAAGTTCATTTCTCTCATTTGACACTAGGGGAGTTCAAATTTTTCTTTGCAACTTAGAGCTTTACATCTTCATCTTCCAAGTGCAATATCTTGCTCTCTAACATTCTGATTTCAATTCCATTTAATCTTAGTGGAACCTGAAGTGTTCCACTTAGTTGTGGGAAAGTACTGTAGTGGGAAATGCACAAACTTTTTTTGAAATTTTCCATTCTTCAAAGGATATTATAGGGGTAAGAAATTTAATGTTTTAATGCCAAGATAATCTCTATCAATCACCCAGGCCACCCAAATGATTGTAAGGTCAATAATAACACCCTTTGGAGCCACTTCTGAAAAATATTTTTAACTCTAAAAATCACACTACATAATTATGGATTGTTAATTAAAGCAATGAGTAAGGTATAAATTGATAAAAATTTCTCTACAAAACCTTAGTAACAATAATTTTTGTGTGATTACAGATGGCCGCAAAAAGAGGAGATTGAGCAAGACCTTCCCAAGGAGCAGCAAAATGCCTAGGAGGAGGCAGAGGCTAGGAACTTTATGTAGAACATGTAGAGTAGGAGGCGCACTCATTCAACATTCATCAAGAAACCCTTGCGATAGTGTAATCTGGCCATACAGAAGGTGGTGAAGTTAGAGCCCCAGAACCAGGGCAACATTTTATGCTATCCCTTGAATGTTTCCAAGCCATTTAAGAGAAGTCCACCTTTGCAACTGTGATTGTGGAGCTCAATTTTGGGCCTTTCATTGAGTTTGCCCTTGAACCAGTGAAGACTCAACTTTAGGCATCTCCACTATGGCACATTCTCTCAAAAACTGGCGATTGGTATTTGGGTGAAACATATCAATTTTGGCATGGCAAGGAGTAAGGCACAGTTGCCAATGTAGGTGGTGTTTCCATTGATTTTTTTGCAAAGGCCATTGTAGAGGTCCTAAATCTTCCAAACGTAGGACCAAAAGTTGCTCATTTGTCCACTCACTCATACATAGATGCACGAAAATTATGGTTGAAACAGGCTTACGATAAGGAGAATAAAGTTTATGGGGAATTAACCCTGGAAGAGACTATCTACTTTAAGATCAACACTTATCACATTTTCTCCACCAAAGGTTTAAATAGATTATCTACTTATGCAGCAAGGGGCAGTGAGATTTTGATGGGAAAGTTTAATGCGAATATGCCTCATTTATATTTGATGGAGATATTAAGGTGATTTGAAGTAAGAAAGATAGGGAAGCTTGCCTTGCTTTTTCATTTTTTATTAGAAAGCTATGCAGATGTGATGAAATCTTGGGCTACACAAATGATGTTCTTAGGAAAGCCAAAAATGCTTCATATGCTGAAATGCTTAAACTACTAGTGCCAAGGAAAGACATTGGCGAGTAATTTGAGCAAGAGGAAGAGTGAATGGTTGGGTCCACTGCACCACAAATGGTAGGACTCAGCCAACAACAGGAAGCAGGGCCCAACATACAATGCATAAGCCAGCAAATCCAACAATCGCCACCACTACAACAAGCCTATCGACTGTCTATCAGTTATTTTTGAACAATTTCTGAGATAGTCAGTTGGGAAAGTCATGATGCTAAAAATCTATTCAGGGCCATTGATGATGTTGTACAGACCACTATTTCGATTGATCTTGGAAGTGGAGATATTTCATTGATTTCATGAAGAGATTCCTAGTGGTCTTAGTAGATCTTTGAGTATGTCTCATCCTTCCAGGTTAGATTAGAAACTGGTGAAGGTGCCATGGTTGTGGTCATGCAGCACTAGGATGTGGTAGGTGCAGTAGAGGTGGTCGTAGACCACATCAAAGAATCGTTTAATGTCCTTGTTGTCTCATTGATAGATTTCATGGGAGCACATGATGCTCAAGTTTTGGCCAATTCCTCAATAATTCTTGCAGAACCTGAGGATGTTTTGGATTGCTTGCTACAAATAGGACAAGTTATGAAATCCTTGTTTGACATCCCCCAAGATTTCATAGCAGCACAATCAACCATCATTTCCACCAAAGGAAAATTGGTCATGGCTAAAGTCAAGGTTGAGCATACAGAAGCAAAGTTGAAAAGATTGCAAGAAAAACTTGTCACCCTACAAGCTAAACAAAGGGATCCTTTCCAATTTATTGTAGCTGACCAATTAGACATTTTCAAAACCTAGAAACTGAATGAATGGTTGGAAGAAAATAAAAAAGTAGCAAGGGAGAAAGAATGGGCTAATTGGGATGCTTCAAAGGCACAAGCTCAAATGTATGCACATGCTAAAGCTCTCAAGGCCATACAAGAGGAGAATAAACTACTTGCTATTGAAAATCTTCAATTGATGATAGTTGATAAATAGAAAAACATTCTCAAAGAAAGTTTCGAAGAAATGTGAGAATAACTAGTTCGAGTCAATCAAGACATGAATTGCTTGGCTAGGGAGAATGGAACCCTTTCCATGGAAGAGGTCCATTCCATCCATTGAAAGGTGGAAATAAAAATAAGTGCATGGAAAAATGAGGCCAAGAAGCATGAGAAGTTAAAAGANCTTCTCACCCATCAACAATCTTAGAAGCCTACAGGGTTAGACAAAGGGAAAGAACCAATGGAGGAACCACCACCTCTGGGAACCACATGAGTTCCAACATTTTGCATTTTGTATTTTATGTTTTGTGTCCAAGTTTTGTGTTTGCCATACTGTGTCATGTTTAGTTAATAATTCCATACCTTCATAATGTTTTGTATGAGACTCATTTCTCATTGTATTAACTTGAGGATGAGTTTTTATTTAGTCATGGGGGTATGATGAATCATCGCTTACTAGGCCCCGATTTTGGGTACGTGATATTGTAGCCTAGATATGATATCGTATACGCGATATCGAGATTCCTATGTTGGTCTATAAATATAGCTCTCAAGTGCACAATGAAGGGAGGGGGCGGGGGGGAATAGATCATTAGAGAGTTAGAAGTTCTTTCTTTTTGGCAGTTTAGCTTTCAATTCTTTCTTCCAAGATAGTTATTCCAGTGCATGCCCATAGTGTGATGTTTGTAATTGTACAATACCTTTGTTTGACTGTGATGTACTTAGACATGTGCATGACCAACAATAAAGATCAAGATTACTTTCATCATTGCAGCATTCACTTACATTAGTTTCATTGTTTTAATTATTTAATGCCTTCTTTAGTTAACAGCTGATTTATTTTTATTTAATTTTCTTGTCATTAAGTGGACTATGTGTGCCTTAATCACAAGCATTTAAGTGCAAATACCTGTCACACCTAGCAGTAATTCCATGAAGTCTAAGACATGTATGGATGGTTAAGGACAAATACCATCGCCATAGGCTAATTTAGGTTTTGCTCTTATTATTAATTTAATCAATTTATCTTTAATAGTTATCAGGAGTAACATATAGTTAGGAAAACATCATATGAATCACTTTGGACTAAACCATACGTGAAAAAGCTACTACTAGTCTAGGTGGAAAGACAACAAACTACAATTGACATATAACTATCTAGGTGCCACAATTAGTCCATCTATGGAGTTTGAATGGATTGCACGTACATGCTTGTATTCGTATGGTTGTGCGTAGGGGTACCTCGCCACTCATCAACCTCTGATTACAACCATAGTTATGAATTCTCTGAGGAACATCTAGGTTCCCAGAAACAAAATTTTCCTACCATGCCAGGAACAAATGCAACTCATAATCAACAGATTTCATTGGATTTTTGAACCTAGAGTTAAGATCCTCTTTGAGAGGTTTCTTCCGTAGGTAAGCAACACAACCCAATTACACCTTACCCATAATACATGCATAAGTAGTCTACATAGCCAACACAATTGTATCGTCAAACTACTACTCAAGAACAACTCAAGAACAACTCAAGAAGTAAAAGATTTCATCCCTCAAAATTTTACCAAGAGGAAGTTCTCTTTCATCATGGGAGATTTGGGTTTTCATTTCATACATCCCAGTCCATCCCATTTACAACAATTGTGATGCATAAGGCTGCACCACTACCTATTACCATTAGGCCTGAACAAAAATGAAAGAGCCAACAAAAAAATTTTGTCCATAGGAAGACTAGGTCCTTGAGACAAGTTTACAATGAATGGTCTTTACCAACATTAAATACCAACTTAAAACAATACATGACTCATCTCCAAAGGGTTTATAATAAGAAAGATCTACCTAAGGACCCCAATAAGGAAGTCCCTTTGGAGCCCCAAAAGCTAAGAGAGAGTACATATGATCATACCTTGCCTACAAGAGAATAGATATATTCATTTAGGCTACATCAACAACATGGCCTCATAAGGGAGATTTCATGAATTCATGGGACCACTTCTTGGAACAAGTCCCAAACATCAATTACTTCTAAATCTCATCTAGGGAACAACTATTTTGATACAACCTATTATTTCAAGAACTAAAGAGGGTATCCATCGAAATGGAGAATGGCTCCTCATAGGACTATCATCAAGTAATATAGTGCTTGGTCATGCTATCCCACCAGAGAGGTTAGGACACTGAAATAGTTTAACAATACATTAGAGAAATAGGACAATACATTAGAGGGAGATGATTTGATACATCAAAGTACACAAGGAATAGAGTACATGAGGGAGATGGGGTGATACACCATAGCCCACAAGGCACCATAATTCCCAAGTCCTAAAAACACACCATAGTCCTGAGTCATGAGAGCACATCATAGCCCTCAAAAGCACCCAATCACGAGAGCACATTATCATTCAAAAAGCACTTGAAGCCCCCAATCATGAGAGCATAGGCTCAAGTGTTTTTGAGGACATACAGTTCTATCCTACAGAGCCACCAAGAGTAGACAATAATTTGTGTAATTGTTACATCATTTGTTCAAGGATGGAGCACCATCCTAATGCTTGCAAAACTACTTTAAGATTACATCTAGCCATGGAAGAGGGAGTCTAGGTGTTTGATGAGTGGCGAGGTACTTTTAGGCTCAACCATACGAATTGCAAGTGTTCATGCATGATCTGGTCGAATTCCTTGGATGGAACTAGTTGTGGTATCTAGATCATTAAGCTTTGATCATTGTTCACTATCTTCCCACTTGGACTAGTGGTAGCTTTGTCACATATGATTTAGTCCAATGTGAGGCATATGATGTCTAATTTTATGTTGCTCCTAATGATGATAAAGAGATAAGTTAACTAATCTAATGAACACTGGAAAATAAGATCTAAAGTAGCCTAGCTAGCCTCATACAAGTACGTATTCCACTTTCTTGAACACATCCTGAACACATATAGCACTGCTGGGCTATCAAGTGTTAAGCATTGTTCAATTACCAAGCACTATATGTATGCTCAAAGTGATCATGCCTGTGTTCATTAACAATTGGAAATTAATTTCTTAATTTAAATTCATTAAAGTAAAGTGCATTAAAGGAAATATTAATCTATTCTTAGTGCTACAAGGATTATCATAAGAGTTTGTCTTTATTCCCATCATACTATTGTGCTAAGGTACATTAGTGTTTGAACAAATATCCGTACATCCTCAGACTCCTACTGCAGGCACTCAAAAAATATTCTAACTCTAGAGGAAACAAATTGCAAGAGATTTGCTAACTATGAAAAAAACTAATATGAAAGTCATAAGCCCAAGTGCTATATTTATAGGCTGGCGTATACCCTGCAACTTCGGATACCCAACATTGTATCTTGGCTTTGATGTTAGAGCAAATGAAAACATGATTCATCATACCCTCACAATTGAATGAAAACTCATCCTTGAGTGAAGAAGAGGAACAAGTTCCTAACAAAATGTTGGGAAGTTATGAGATTATTGACTAACACACAAACTAACTTTGATGAAATAATAGACTCTCAGTACCCAAGTGTACAAAGTTACAATATTTACAAAATTGGATGTTCATGATAAGAGAAGTGAACACCCTAGATAAAACTGACATTCAACAACTCTTGGTAGTTGAAGAGTGAGAGAGAAGATCCAACGATCATGAATGGGCCTCATCATGTGGTACTGTTACATCATCCTTGGTGAAGATAGTCCTACTTCCAATCCATGCTTCCCACTACAATCACAACAAAATTGTGAGTTAGTATGCAATGTGTAACATATAGCTATTAAATGCCTTGTCTCATTGGTGGTTACACTCAGCTAGGTTGTGATTGTGGTAGATTGATTTCTTTAGGAGTATTAGCGGGAAGGTTGAAAAATAGGGTAAAGTAGATAAGTGGTCCATTAAATTTGAAAAAAAATTTGACATAAGAAAATATTTGAAGAGGATGTAAGAATTCATAATAATAAAAAGGAAAGTTCCCTAAAAAATGTTGTGAAGATGTGCATAATTGGATGTCATTTATGAGGTAAATAAAAGGATTTGATTGTAAGAGTGTCTAAGGGTAAATAACTTAACTAACCCAACCAAAAGATATGCAAGTGGGTCCTTCCCAGAGCAGGCATATGCCTTTTATGCCCTTGCATAACTTCAAACCAAAGATTCTGTGGGCTCCATGGATGATTAATGATTACAGAAGGTTAAGTACAAAAGCCCAAAAGAAACTACCTAAGAATTCGGACACATAAAACCAAGACATCGAATAAGAACATGATACTAGCAATGAGGTGAGACATGGAAAGCATAGATGGATGAGAGAGAGTGGAATGGAGTTCCTGATTAAGGTCACATGAAGTCCCTTGTGAATTTTATGGTTAAATGATGATAGGATCCATCATTAGTTTAGACTAAAAACAACCTTTTTTAGTGACTTTGCATCACCATTCTAAGACTAGTTCATTCCCTTGAGACACAAGAGTGCTCCCATGGAAAAACCACCATTTCTTATTAAAGAAGAAAAGAGAAGTAGGAAGTGAGGAAGGACCTTAGTTAGAGGAGACCTGTAGGCATGGGTAACATGTCTTTCTAGTTCGATAACTAGTGCTTGTAGACCATTTATTTTTTCTAAGGGGTGTGCTTTGAATTTCCATCACTTTTTTTTGAAATGGAAACCACACCATGCAAAGATGTATGCATTTATTTTGTCTAAGGGGTGTGCTTTGAATTCCAATGATTTTTTTGATGAGAACCACACCATGCAAAGACTTATCCAAATTCCTTTTATTGGTTGACATGGAATAGTAAGAAATCCATGAAAATACACATGCATCTAGACAAATAGAAAGGCACAAAGAATATTGAATTCCCTTAAAGTCACATCCTATTCAAACCTTTGAATCCTTTCCAATTTTGGAAACTACCAAAGTTACAAATTTGTTAAATTTTTATTAATAAAAAAGGGACTACATGTTTCTAGAACAAGAAAAACCATAGAGTTTATGGATGGGTGGATGTTGTGGACTCACTACTTGTTGCATGAAAAAGAAACCATGTTCTAATCATCCGTAATGAAATTCAAAGCCAGAATCTAGACACCAATAATCAAATAACAAAATAGTACATACCACCATCAAGTAATGCATTACCACTCTACTTGGCACTTATTTACAGAAACTTAGAAAATTACACCAAAATAAAATATAAAAGAAAGTGTAAAATTTTGAAGAAATAGCAAATGTACTAATGATGGTGTAAAAAAAAATAGAAATGATTAATAACATGAAAACAAGATGTAAAATAAAGAATGTGTAAAACAAAAAGTTGTGAAACAAAAAATGTGTAAAACAAAAAGTTGAAAAATACTTAAGAATCCTAAAGAATAGAATGGGGGGTGATCCCCATGACTAAACATTTTGCTATGGAAATGATTAATAAGTGGATAAATATTATTCATTCATATATGAAACATTGGTAATTGTTCNACATTTTGCTATGGAAATGATTAATAAGTGGATAAATAGTATTCATTCATATATGAAACATTGGTAATTGTTTAGTCCCTAGCCACTGGGTGTTTGTTTGTGGTGTGGTGGCTAGGTAGAAAAATTATTGGTCACACACTTGATGGTTAATTGTACGGTGGGTCAAGGTATGAGGTGTGTTAATGTTATGGATGACTGGCCCATGATTGCATCCTTGATCATGATATCGTATGCATGGATTTATTTATCTTTACACACTTAGATTCATTGTTTGGATTTGGGATTGGAGTATCGATGGATGGTGGTCCTTGTGTATGATCAAAGGATGTTGGTTGAGACAAGGAAGTTGGTGCACCAGATTGGCCTTGTGCTAGCTTGGATGATATGGTGGGTCCATGCATGGTCTACTTTGGCTTATGGCATTTCCTCTAGAAGGGACATTTCCTATGTGGTAGTTGAGACCCACTGGTGTTAGCATGTTTTTTCACATTTGCAGCACAAGTGGCATTTGTTTGTTGATATTGTGATGTCAACCCTTCCTGTGTTGTTGGTGGTGGCATATAATGAGGTGGAGTGTGAGATTATCAAGGGTAGGATGAATGGTAAGAGGAATGAGGTGGTGATCCCTCAGGGAATGTCATGGGTTGATGGTACTTGGGAGAGTGGTAGTGGCAATTTAAAATAGAGGATGTAGAGCTAGTTAGAGAAATATGATGTTGAACATAATATCCATACTATTTCGATGGATGGGAAGGATAGGACTAATTTGATGGTGGCCTCCCCCATGACTATGGTTGTTACCACTATTATTGATAACCATGTTGAGGCTGGTAATAAGTCCCCCTAGGATGATACAATTGGTTGTGGAACTATCTATAATTACCTTGTGGGAGAGGAAATCTCCTGGGCATGTGCTTTTGCACAAACTTTGGATTTAAGGCACTTTTCAAATACTCCTATGGATGCAACAAGACTAGGCAATGACCCTTCGGATGGTCATATACGCAAATTTCGCATCCATTATCTTCGTCTATGATTGAGTCTATAGCCTCACCTTCTTTAGTCATTTTTCCTGTTTGTTGAAAAGTATTCTTAGCTATTTCTTGGTTCTATATCTTTGTTTATTGTGATCACCTAGCTTATTTTGCATGATCCTCCCATTGACCATCTCAATGAGAGTTGTAACATTTTCATAAATCCATTTGGACATCCTATTAAACTTTGCTTCTAGTTTATCAATAGACTCTTGTATTAGCAAGGTTTGTTGTGGAATCACCTTATCAAGAGTATTTTTGTTCTCCTTACTATAGATCTAGACCTCCTTTTGTTAAAGAGCTAAGTCCCATTGATATTTCTTGACATTCTCCCATTTGCATATTTCTCCTTCTTCTTTTTCCACACACTCAATTAGCTCTTTGATCTAATGGGCTTGGAGCTTGTATAATTGCCCTAGGGCATACATCCCAAGGGTCTCGCTTGTTTCATTACAAAGCCCATCTATGATGTAAAAAAGTTGCCTTTCCTTGGATAAACCATGGCTTGGGCATCTATTTAGTAAGGCATAATATCTATCTAAGACCATGTCCAAGGGTTCATGCAGTTCTTTCTTCCATTCTTGGATCTATCTCCTTAGGTTGGACACTCTTGTGTAGGTTTGGTATTTCTCGTTGAAAATTTCCATCATTGTGGACCATTGTCAAATTGAATTCGGTCTCAATGATCTATACCACACTTTGGCTCTATCAATTAGTGTCCTAGGAAAGAGCTTAAGCTTTTGCCATTCACTTTCAATGTTGTAATAGATATAGGCATCCTGGAAGGCTTGTAAATGATGTTGTGGATCTGAACCATAGTCTCCTACAAATTTAGGGATGTTATTCATATCAAGCCTAGGTAGGCAACTCTCTTTGTTGCCTATGAGATATATTAATAGCCTCTATTATCTTCATCATGCTCTTAGTGGCTAATAAGGGTTCCTTATCATCAAAAAAGTTGTGAGGAAAGTTTCTATCTCTATTCCTTTGATCATGATGATGTTGTCTATGTTCATGGTGACATCTTTGACTTTTCCCATGGGTTTGATTTCGATTTTTAGTCTGATCCTTTAGTGGATCCTTATCTCTATACCTATCTTCATCTTCATTAGAACTAGATGTTGAAGGGAAAGAGGAAGATGAGCAACTGGAAGAATTGCCATGGCTTCTATGGTGTTCTTTAGGATCCATTGATTTATTGTCACTAGGTTTTGGGGAGGTCTTAGGCCTTGAGGCTTTCCCTAGTTTAGGACTTATGTCATCTCCTCCAAGATTATCTACCTTGGGTTAATGTAGTCTTTGAGTGTCATTAGGGTGATCATGATCGTAGTCTCCAATGAACAACCATCACATTGAACCCACCACTTGCCACTATGGAACCTCAAGGCATTGACCACTCATGGGCCATCAATATCTAGCATGGCCAGGGATATTGTTCTATGCCATCTACTAACCCAATATTCATAGGGTCTAGGATAGACCATTGTCCTTTGTTAGTACTCACCCAGCATTGAGAGGCAAACAAATCATGATGTACTTACTACTTCGTCACAACAAGGGTACTGATAAATCCACAACCCAATGTTGGAATTATGAGGCCAAGTAACTAATTCATGAAGGCCTCAAGAGCACACATCTTTCCCATAGACATAGTGCTCATAGAATCAATTGAGGTCACCACTGGTTGCATCTTTGTACCTATGCTACCTGCAAGACCGAGACAATAGCTCAGAAACAAAGAAGTTAGCAAGAATATGATTAGCACATTAGCCTTATATACAACCATCAAGCATGATCACACAATAGAGAAATATCAATCTCACAACATCGTAAAGAGAAAGACCTAAGCAACAAGTATAAAGATCAATCATGTAAAACATTGATGTATCAATTAGATACACTCACACAAAAGAGTATATCATGAGGCACACCCATAGAGAATTGAAACACTCTAAAATTCGAAGATTTGCATACAAAAAACATTCCGAACACTAACATTGGTTCCCACTAGGATCAAAATCCCAAAAATTCATAAGAGGCATGGGCAATAGAGATTTATTATCTCAACAAGAAACTAAGGAGGGAGATGAAGTTCTAGCCAACAATAGGTCTTAACAAAGCCCCAATTCTCGCAATGAAGAGCAACATTAGAGAGGATGCGTCCACAAGAAAGACTCTCATCAAGAGAGGTGAGGTATCAACAAGAACCAATAATAGAATGACCTACTCTAGAAGCTCTTAAAATCAAAATGGCAAAAGAAATATCACCAATCAAAGAAATGATGCCAAAAAACCAAGGGCAACACAACAAGCTCAAATAAGGAGCACAACAGACAAAAAGTTCACAACATGGACAATCATGCTCGAAGCACAAGAGGTTGTCAAAATAAAGACCAAAAACATCTAGCCTTGGGATAGCAAAAATAGCCTCAAAATGCATCCTCAACAATCCCAACAACAAGTCATCACACTGTGTATAGCACAAGCCGTACGTTATGAATGATAGACATGATGAAAGTGACATGCATGCAGAATTTGAAAATGCAACCAAAGATGACACAGTTGCACAACTAAACAAACATACAATTGTAAACACAAACATACAAAGTCTATTGGAAATGGTCTTAAGCCGCCCAGAATAAGGCTCATTTAGAGGGCATGTCCAAAGGCTCTCCATCCTAAGGTACCTGGGAGCCAACATGTCCTAGTTTTTAATTCCCATAGTTATTGTATCTAGGGTGAGTCGGAGTACTAGGATACCACATCCTACATGATTCAATTAATGCCATCTCAATACATGTCATCCAAGTGGAGATCGAAGCATGGAGTAGGTCCAATTCATCCCAGATGAATCACTAGAGACTAGAGGTAAGAGATCCTCGAGCAACAATAATTCTATCTATTGTCAATAGAACTCTCCTTTTCCATATCAAATAAAATTGCAATTGATCAAACCACATGTAAATTAGTGGAGGACAACCCACAACACAATCATATACATCCTTCAGAAGAACAACATACATCAGTTACTCACAATGTAAAATCAGCCCCATAATGAAAAGATTAAAATCTTACCATAAGGAAACTCTTTCAAAAACACGTAAGGATATGATCCTATATCACCCAAATATCTATTCAAAAGGATCATGAATAGAAAAACCTCGATGGTGTAACATAACAAAGGGACACACACTTATCATAAAATGATTACAAAAATACTCTGATACCATCTATGACAACATTGTCACAATGTTGTCCAACATCCCAAGGAATTCACTAAGATCCAATGGATCTAGGACAAAATACCTAGGGAATACACCTCTAAGAAGCAAGCAACCCATAAATGGAAGTGAGCATCATAGTAGCTTCTTAATAAATAAGAATGCACTTTAAGGAGAATGACTAAACTCTGAATGAAGATTGTGCATATAAGTACACAAGCAACCTTGTAGAAATCATTGGTGAAAGGGGAACGATGCATCTACCAAGGGGCACCTCACTCCTAGACCCCTCATGATTTGGTACAAGGTTCAACTTGGCACTACACTAAAACTATCTAGTCTTGGCTGCCTACATATCTATGACCACTGCAAAATTAGGGCCATGTAGTTCTCCAAGTGAGGGTAGTATAAAGAGGACTTGGAAAGGGATGCAACAGGAGGAAGTCCTGCTGCAAGCTTGGTACTACCAAGTTGGGATGGATTTTCCAACACTTTGAGTACTGTTTTTAACAACGTTGCCCCAACATTGTTTGGCATCCCACGGAATTCACTGAGATCTAATGGATCTAGGGCAGAATACCTAGGGAATATGCCTCTACCAAGTAAGAAAACCCTAAATGGGAGTGAGCAACACAATAACTTCTTAATAAATGAGAATGCACCTCAAGGAGAATGACTAAAATCCAAATGAGGACCATGCATACAAGTACACAGGAAACCCTATAGACATCATTGGTGGAAGGGGAATGAAGCATATACTAGGAGACACCTCACCCCCAGACCCCTCATGATCTGGTACAAGGTTTAGCTTAGCATCATACCAAAAGTATGTAGTCTTGGCTATCTACATATTTACAACCATCACAAAATCAGGGCCATGTAGTTCTCCAAGTGAGGGTAGTATGAAGAGGACCTGGAAAGGGATGCAATAGGAGGGAGCCCTCCTACAGGCTTGGTAACGCTAGGTTAGGAGGGATTTTCCAACACTTAAGTGCCACTTGAGGGCACCTTAGAGTGTTCCATGGTCTCCAAACAATGGGAAGAGCCTAGGAGAACCACTATCTTGAGACATGTCTCATAGATAATGTTGTGTTATCATTTTAATAAAGTACATTTCTCCCATGCTTGTGTTCTTTCTCTACATATATTTATTATGTCATACATTGAGTGTATGGTGGCTTAAGGCCCTTGTAAGAACAAGGGATACTAAGCTATTAGCAATTTGTATGATGTCATGATTGCTAGCTTGGAAAGATTGTACAAGTGACAAAGAAGCAGAGAAAAAAATAAAGGGAACTATCATGGTTTTGGATAAGTGATGGTTAGATTCTTTGGATATACCATTGGAGAGTAGTGCCATGGATTTGATCATGTATCATCATGCCTTGGAGAATAAACTATTAGAGTATGAGGCTATGGTTGAGTTATTCAACTCAACCATGCAAAGAGATATTCTAGATAAATACATCTACAAGTTCCCTACCTAGAAGAATCTAAAGGAAAGTAGTAATTAGCATTGGGAATCCAAGGTCATGGAGAGGGAATGATAGATATGCAAAATTTTACCAACCAATAAACTATTGCCTCCATCAAGGTGCTCCTTTGTCTTGTTTATTCATATTATTATGTTGTAGCATGTTTTATGTGAAGCATCAAGATATAGGAGGAGTTGATGAAAACTATGTTTGCCCATTGTGATACCTTGGCATGGGTAAATGAGTTGAACTAGAAATTAAGAGACTTTTAGTTTCAACGATCATCAAAAAATTCTATCTAGGGTTAGTTTGAAGATTTTAAGAGGAGAAGTTCTGAATTGTTGGAGAAAGGAAAGCAAGAAATGAAAGAGCTGCTACTATTAAATAAATCAAAAGATCTTTCACCTGTAGTTGATATGGTATGGTTTTAGTTGCTAGAGGTGGATAACTAAAATAGATCCTAGGATATGCCAACATAGGATTTACACCAATCCCTCCATGAAGCCTTGAAGACAACCATAGAGGCGTTTGAACCCAAAGCTAAATCAAGTAGTCAAGGAAGAAATCGAACAACTTGTCAAGGTTGGGTTCATATACCCCATTGCTAATAGTGAATGGGTTATCCCCTTAGTTATTGTGCCTAAAAAGGGAGGCAAATGGAGGGTGTGCATAGATTTTAGGCTACTAAATATGGCAACATTCAAAGATCACTTTTCATTGCCATTTTTTGACCAAGTCTTAGACACCATCGTAAGGCATCACTACTATAGTTTTCTGGATGGATATAGCGGATATAATCAAATAAAAATAGCCTTAGAAGACCAAGCCAAGACTATGTTCACCAGTCCTTGGGGAATGTTTGCATACAAATAGATACTATTTGGCTTGTGCAATGCCCCTGCAACATTTCAAGGACTAGTTCTAAGCATCTTCTAATAGCCAATAGGAAATGGTGTAGAAGTATTTATGGATGATTTCTCCACCTATGGAGAAAACTTTGATCAAGCCTTGGACCAGTTAGAGCAAGTGTTAAAAAGATGTTTAGAAACCAATTTGAGGCTCAACTAGTAGAAAAGCCATTTGATGGTCCAAGAGGGCATAGTACTAGGGCACAAAATCTCACACATAGGGATAGAGGTAGACCCTGAGAAAATCAAAGTTATCCAACAAATTACCCATCAACTGGAAACTGTCAAAGATATTCGATCATTCCTTGGACATGCTGGCTACTATAGGAGATTTATTGAGAACTTTTCAAAGGTTTCCAAACCATTTGTTGAATTAACGAAAAAGGATGTACCTTTCAAGTAGACCATGGAATGCGAATTAGCTTTTCAATCTCTGAAAAAGAAGTTAGTAGAAACACCCATTCTACAAGCTCCTGACTGGTTCAAACCATTCCATATCACTATGCCTTAGGAGCTGTACTTACAAAATTAGATGACCAGAAGCATCCTTATTACATCCACTATGCAAGTAGAAGTATCACTGGTGCACAACTTAACTACACTACCACAGAGAAAGAATTAATGATTGTAGTGTTTGTACTAGAAAAGTTTAGACACTATGTATTGGGATATAAAGTATATATACATACAGATCATAGTGCAATAAGGTTCCTCATGAATAAGCCAATGGTAAGCCCTCATATCATACGATGGCTTGTAATCTTACAAGAGTTCAATCTTACAATGATCAATCGTAAAGGCACTGAGAACATAGTTGTTGATCATTTATCTCAGTTGCGATGGGACAACAAAGAGGACAAGTATCCAATTTTTGATTATTTTCCTGATGACTTCCTCTTTGCTGGTGTAGTGAATAATCAATCACCCATGGAGAAAAATTGGTATAGTAGCATTCTTACCTATCTCCTCACCCAAAAAATACCACAAGAGTTAAACCTTAAGAAGAAATAGTAGTTTCTTCACCGAGACAAGTACTTTATGGAAATCAATGGGCTACTTTACAAAGTGTGTCCTAATGGCTTGGTTTGATGGTATGTTCCTAATATAGATCAATTGTGAGTTCTGCAAGTTGCTCATGAGGGTCCTTGTGGGGGTCATTATGCTAGGAGATGAATGACCATCAAGATCTTTCTTGTAGGATATTATTGTCCTACATTGTTTCGGGACACCCATCAATTCATCCAATCTTGTGAGCGTTGTCAACGTGATGGGGGAATGACTGCTAGAATGAAGGATCCAAAATAATAGATCCAACTGTTAGAACCCTTCGACATTTGGGAAATTGATTTTATGGGGCCAATTACACCAATGTCCAATGGAAAATCCTATATCATTGTTGTTGTTAATTACCTAACTAAATGGGTAGAAGTAGTTACTGTTAAGGATTGAACATCATCTACAATTGCACGATTTGGTCAACAACAAATCATAAAGAGGTTTGGTGTGCCTCATGCACTTATTTTAGACAATGGTACCCACTTGACAGGTTAACTTTTCAAAAATTAATGCAACACTTAGGGGTTGAGCATAAATTGACTACACCATACCACGCCCAAGCAAACGGTCAAGTAGAAGTCACCAATAGGGAGATTATGAAGATATTGACAAGAACTGTTAGCAAGTTTAGGTGAGACTGGAGCACTAAACTGAACAATGTTGTTTGGGAATATCACTCCACATGGAAGCTCCCTACAGGATACTCTCCCTATGAGTTAGTGCATGGTAAATTACCAACACTTCCCATTCAAATTGAGCTCCGTACAGTATCCATGGCATGTGACCTCAACCTTGACCTTGATCTAGCACAGAAACAACAGTTAGTAATCCTTAACTTGCTAGATGAAACCAACTACCTGCCCTATCATCTAACAAGTTGCACAAGGCATTCAATAGACAATGTCATGACCTAAGGATTAGGAAAGTTAAATATCAATGGGAGATAAGGTTCTCTACTAGAATCCCACACATGTGCCACAACGTACTAAATTTCAAACACTGTGGGAAGGACCTTATATTATTTATGCAACTTTTCCTTCAGGGGCCATGACAATTTACAAAATTGCAAGCCCAGACAAGAAACTGTTGGTCAACGTACAATAAACCAAACCTTTCCATGAGCTTAGGACAACTAGTACACATGCTACCTCTATTGATGGACAACCTTGCTCACTATTTTGGATCTCCTCCTTCAAACTCAATCATGGGGGATATGGCCACCTATGCTAACTGATTTAGGCCTTAGTTCTTTTTGAATTTTTATTTTACACGTTTTCCAACTTTTCTTATTTTGTTTTACACCATCGTTCATGTTTTTACTATTTCTTTGTTTGCTTGATTTACTTTTATTCATCATCCAATAAGTGCTCATGATGGTGGATTGCATTATATCATATTGATTGCTAATGTTTGGTTTTTACCTTTGAATTATGATGTTGATATTAAGGTATGGTTCTTTTAGTAAGACATGCAATGAGTCCATGTTGTCCACTCATCCATACAGCTCTATGATCTCCTTTGGCTTGGAACTATACAGTCCCCTTTTTCTAAGTAAATTTATTAATGAATTGGTGGCTGGGTACTTTTGCTGTTGATCACATTTTGAATTTTTGAATGATCCTCTTTTAGAAGTAAAAATATGTCATTTGCAAATTGGTTAACACAAAAACTATCTAAAAGAGACATATCTTGAATGCTCTTTACTTGAATAGTTAGGTCAAAAGCATAACCTAAAATACTAAAGGCAATGATAAATAATAAGAAGGTAATAGGAAAATCTTATCTAATAATTCTTTACAAAGGAAAAGCTTTACTTAATTTACTATTAACTAAAACTGCAACAAATGAATCTTTCAAAAGAAAAGAAACATGATGAATAAATGATTAATCTAATTGTATATGTTGAATAGTTTTTAAAATAAATTACCATTCAATCCAATCATAAACTTTAGCAAAAATTAATTTCAATAGAAAACATTGTTGATTAGATTCTTCTAACCAAGATAAAGCTTTAGTGGGTATTAAGATATTATCAAGAATATATTGACTTGAATCCAATTTACTATTCATTTACAATGGTGTAGATATGATACTTAAGCTTGAAAGCCACTGGGCAACCAATAATTTTATAGCTTGTTCCAAGTAAAGTAATGGATCTCCACTTTTTTAATAGTGTAGGATCTTTCTCTTTTAGTAAAAGTTTGATGACACCCATGTTAAGAACGTTTAAAAATTCATTTTCTATAACTTTTTTTGAAATGCAATAAAAGTCATGTTTAATATATGAATAAAAATATTTTTAAAAATTCACTTAAAAATCAGTAATAGCTAGAGCTTTATCATTAGATGTATTTATCATAGCTTGATTAATCTCCTATAAGGAAAGTAGGATATCCTACATCATAGCCATATTGTCTATAGGAACCTTTTGTAATGGCTCATGCAACTTTTGATGATCCACCCCTTTCCAAGAAAATATTTGTGCATAGAAATTGAAGAAGTTATGATGAATATCATTATCTTTAAAAACCCTTTGACCATCAACCAAAATAGAGTCAATTATTCTTGTATTTGACTCTTTTATTCCAATGCAAATCTAATTGAGTTACGCTTACAATTGAGCACCATGGGTTTTGTGTTGATTCAACATGGCCAAAGTTGAACATTCTTTAACAAGACACTCTTGGATATGAACATCAAAGGAAGACTCAACAAGCAACTTGGTAAGTCTTAAAATGGTGGATTTTGCTTATTCTTTAATTTGCAATTGTTTCTTTTGAAAAAAATGTACCAAAATGCTTGTATAGCTTAGTATTCTTATTAAAATTTTGGTTCTACCAATGTATCCAACACGTTCTCTCTTTGGGTGTGGAGAAATATTCCAATTTTTAATAAGCAATTGTAAAAACCATTATTTCTTAGAAATGTGATGTTGAAGATGATGAACTTTAAGAAAGGCTAAACTATTTGTATGTGATCAATTTTAAGCTAACATATTGTTGGCACATTTAGCCATTTCATGGAACAGCAGAGGTGATAAAATATGAATGAAATATAGAAAATATTCAAATAAAAAATATATGATGGTTGTGTCTTATTGATATTTTAATGCCGGAGGTTTCATTTGGAAATTTGTTGGGTGAAGATATAGTAAAAGAAGAAAAGACTACAGAAGTATTTTAACTTTCAAATGATACCAAGGAACCAACGGTGAAGGAAAAATTTATCCTGCTCCTGTGTGAGGGGAAGATCTAAAAGAGATTGGAAAGCTTTATTGGTTAAAAAGAGCCAACAATCCCATTCATGAATACAATAATAAGAAATTAAAATTAACCTTATTGGAGTCACCATGGTAATATTTCAATGGACATTTATATGGCAAAGAGCAGTTCACAGCCACTGTACGCATTGGCAAGGTATTTCAAGAAAAAATGAATGAAATAGTTGCAACTGATGGGAAAATAGTCCTGGAATTTTTGTTTTGTTTCTAGAGTGGAGCTAATCTGGTGCTGTTGTAGAGTTTCTGTGACCGAATTGTCACGTTTTCAATGGGGCACTATTATTCCTCCATTTTACAAAAGAAAAGGGTTGCGGCACCAGGTGCACAGGAAACACTACGGAATATCATCAGAGTTGGCGATGCCGCCATAGCGAGTTGCTGTCATGAACGTCACAGGTGATCATACGCTTGCCATCATCATCGTGAGTGCCGTAGGCATAGTCCACAGTCCAAGAATCACTACCACCCCTGTACAAGAGGTCTTTGGTAACGTCCACACCGGCGTCGCGGATCACCACAATCGAACCCAAATTCAGAGCTCCAAACAGCAACTCCTCCTCGTCATAGTCACCGCGACCGTAGGGGCCAATCTGATGATGCCACCATGCACTATCCTGAAAATGATGTGCCTACGCACCTTATTTAAAAATGGCGGTCATAAGCACCAGTAACCACAAGAAAGACCCACGTTATTGATCCGTTCTTGTTTGCCGCTTTCTTGGATATTTTTGTAATAGCCATATTTTATATACGGCAAGCAAGAAATTCAGATTTGAGATATCAGCATGAGACAGGTTACAAAAACAAGAAGAGGTTAGGGTCAGTGTCGTATGTTAACTTCAGTGGCATGGCCGTGTCCAGCAAACCGCAATTGCAGGAGCCAGTACCGGGAACAGGTTAGAGCATGTGTCGGTTCTTACAGGTTTTGCGCAAAAGAAAAAGGAAAAAAAACCAGCCAATTATGCCCACTATTCTTGAAACTGTTACTAATTATCTGCACAATTTACCAGTACAAGGAAGATGAAGAAGATTTATTTTTAGCCATTGACTCTAAAGATCGTATATCGCTTTCATCCACATTTACACCAAGGTGTATATCTTATTACTTCCACTCGTTTATAACTTTATGAAAGCATCAGTGGTTAAAATATTTAACAAACTAATTAAAATATACATATACATATAATATCAATTAAATGAAGCTCCTTAGCTTTAATTTTTAAAAAATATATGTAAAGACACATGCCAATGTTAGCATGATTTTCTCCTAACTCCCCAACTTCCTAACTTGTTGGGCAAGTNAAGTTAGCTAAGATATTTTAAGTATGTAACCACCTTTGAACCATATAAAAAGGGAGGACAATACAAGACTTTTGGGGAGGGGTAAGATCATACTTTTGGGAGAAGACATTGACATCACACTTTGGAAGGCTACTAGCTAGCACTTGGGCTCTCACTTGGAGACACACTTTTGAGTCTTGGGAGAAGAGCATTTTTAAAGAAGAAAGTGTGAAAGATTTCTTGTAAGATGACTTGCTAAAGGAAATATTTCAGCTTCTTTGTCATGGTCCTGTGAGTTATGGTTTTTATTTTTTAT
>MNCI01022113.1:616985-653395 GCA_015680685.1 Gnetum montanum | reverse complement strand
TTGGTTGGGTTCGTTAAGCACCTTATCCTTAGGCATTATTACAATTAGAATCTTTCGTACATTCATCTTTTGCATTTGATCGTGTGGTCCTTTAATAATTTTCTTCAATTCACACATTCTCCATCACATTTTTGAATTTTTAAGCTTTAAAGATCTCTTTAATAATTTCATCATATTTTTGGCTTTTCTCGAATTCCTTAGATCCCAAATTCATTTNTTAAATGAATTTGGGATCTAAGGAATTCGAGAAAAGCCAAAAATATGATGAAATTATTAAAGAGATCTTTAAAGCTTAAAAATTCAAAAATGTGATGGAGAATGTGTGAATTGAAGAAAATTATTAAAGGACCACACGATCAAATGCAAAAGATGAATGTACGAAAGATTCTAATTGTAATAATGCCTAAGGATAAGGTGCTTAACGAACCCAACCAAGAGATATGCAAGTGGGTCCTTTCCATAGTAGAAACATGCCCTATTTGCCCTTGCATAACCTCAACCTAAGGAGTTTATGGGCACCATAGGTGATTAATGGTTGATGAAAGTTAAGGACCAAAACTGGGAAAATTTTACCAAAGAATTTAGGTACAGTAGACAAAGACACTGAACAAGAGCATGGATATCAACAGTGAGGTGAGTTATGGGTAGCATGGACAGATGCTGGAGAATGGAAAATGGAATTCCAAATTGAGGTCATAAGAAGTCTCTTATGGATTAATGTTTAAATGACTTAAGAAGATCCATCCTTAGTCTAGACCAAAACCAATCGCTTCCAATGACTTCGCATTGCCACTCCAAAGTTAATCCACCCCCTCGAGACATAAGAGTGCTCCCATAAAACAACCATTGTTCCTTAAAGAGAAGAAAAGAGAAGTAAGATGTGGGAGAGGGCCTTAGTTAGAGGGGACCTTTAGGCTTGGGTAACATGTCTTTCTAGTTCTATAACTAGTGCTTGTAGCCCGTTTATTTGTCTAAGGGGTGTGCTTTAAATTCCCATAATTTTTTTTCTTTCTTTTTTTTTTACTTGAATGGAAAGCACACCATGCAAAGACTTATTCAACTTCTTGTCATGGGTCGACACAAAACGATAAGAAATCCATGAAAAAACTCATGCACCCAAGTAAGTAGAAGAGTCCAAAAATTATTAAGTCCCCTTAAAGTCACATCCTATGCAAACCTTTGAATCCTTTCCAATTGTAGAAACTACCAAGGGCATAAATTTATTAAAAGTTTATTTAATGAAAGGGACCTCATACTTCCAAAACAAGGAAAACCATATAGTTTGTGGATGGGTGGATGTCATGGACTCACTGCCTATTCATGAAAAAGAAACCATGTCTTAGCCATCGGTACAAAAATTCAAAAACAAAAACTAGACATTAGCAAAGAAAACATTAAGCACAAATGACCATTAGCAACAGCTACAACACCATTGTGTCCTATTGGCATAAAGAATGTTTATTAATATAAATTAGAAAATCACACTAAAATAAAATAAAGTAAAATATATAATATAGTTTAAAGTATTCAAGAAAAATTTGAATGTACTAATGATGGTGTAAAATAGGAAAAAAAATTTATAATCAAAAAAGTATAAAATAAATAATTTAAAAAAACAAAAATGTGTAAAACAAAAAAAATTAAAAAATTAAAGAGCCACATATATGATTAGCATAGATGGCCATCTCCCCCATGATTGAGTTGGAAGGAGGATATTCGAAAAATTGAGAGTGGTTGTTCATTCGTTAAGGTATTTGTTGCACTCACTCACTTGGGCTTGTGGAAAGGCTTTATCTAGTTGGATGTTGATCAACTTGTTCTTGTTTAGACTTTCAAGTTTGTATATGATCATGGCCCTAGAAGAAAAGGTTTCATCAATTATGTAAGGCCCCTATCACAATGTCTAGTACTTAGTTTGTTGAGGTACATGTGTGGGGTTCCAGTAGAGAACCTTATCTCCCGATTGAAATTTCTCTTTTCATATTCTTAGGTCATGTTGTTGTTTGTTGAATTTCTTGTGCACTTCATTCAAGGATAGGTCTACTAATCAATTTTCGTGCAGCATATTTAAGTTGATCAATCTTTCTTTTTATGCCAGACTTAGGTCAAGGTCCAAGTCACAAGCTCTTGAAGGTGTATGGAGCTCAGACTGAATTGGGAGCATTGGAAGTTTTCTATACACTAACTCATAGGGAGAGTAGCAAATAGGGAGTCTCCATGTTAAGAGGTAGGACCAAAGGACATATTTTAATTTTGTGCTCCAATCTCTCCTATATTTGCTAATAGTTCTTGTTAGAATCTTTATGATCTCCTTGTTAGTCACCTTTGCTTGACCGTTGACTTGGGGATGATAGGGTGTGATTAATTTATGTTCAACCTCCAAGAATTGCATGAGTTTCCAAAAAGTAGAACCTATAAAATGGGTTCCATTGTTAGAATTTAGTGCATGCGGCATCTCAAACTTATGCACAACATTTTGTTATACAAATCGAGTAGCAGTGAATGATGTACAATCAATGATGGCTGCTGCTTCTACCCATTTGGTACAATCATCAACGACGATAATTATATATACCTTTTCATTGGACATGGGTGTGATGGGACTCATGAAGTAGGTGCCCTATATGTCAAAGGGTTCTAGTGGTTGAATCCACTACTTAGGATCCTCTATTCATGTGGTCATCCCACCATCTCATTGACAATGCTCATAGGATCAGACAAATTGGTAGGCATTCCTAAACATTGTGGACCAATAGTATCTTGTCATCAAGATTTTTATGGTCGTGCGTCTTCTCCCTACATAGTGGCCTCTGCAAGGGCTTGTGTGAGCATCTTAAAAAATGCATAATTGATCTATATCAGGAACACACTAATGAACTAGGCCATTGATGCACACCTTGTAAAGGTGTCCATTAATTTTCATGAAGTGCTTAGCCCGATGAACAAATTGTTGTTTCTTCCTGTAGTCTAGATCTTGTGGCATCACTTGAGTAAGAAGATAAGTGAGGATGCCATCATACCATTTTGGTTCTGCATGCACTTGTTCATTTATTACACCAATAAAGAGAAGTTCATTAGAAAATTGATCAGAGAGCGGGCTCTCCTCCTCTTTGCTATCCCATTGTAACTGAGACAAGTGATCAGCAACCACATTCTTAGTCCTCTTTCGATCTATCATTGTAAGATCAAATTCCTACAAGATCACCAGCCACTGTATGACACAACGACTCACCGTTAGCTTATTCATGAGAAAGTAGATGGCACTGTGATTAGTGTGCACAAACACTTTATATCCCAGCACATAGTGCTTGAACTTTTCCAGAGTATACACCACCACCATTAGTTCTTTCTCTGTGGTGGTGTAATAATGCTTTGACTTGCACAGTGGATGTAATATGGACATTTATTATTGTCCACTGCATAAGCACAACTCCCAAGGCATAATTAGATGCATTTGTCATTATAAGAATGATCTGTACCTATCAAGTGCTTACAAAATTGGAGTCTCTAGGAGCTTCTGCTTGAGGCACTGGAATGCATTTTTGCATTCCTTAGTCCAGATAAAGGAAGCATCTTTCTTTGTTATCTCAACCAATGATTTTGCAATAATAGAGAAATTCTCCATAAATCACCGATAGTAGCGAGTTTATTCAAGGAAGGACCAAATATCTTTGATAGTTTCTGGTTGATAGGTGATTCCTTGGATGATCCTTATCTTTTTAGGGTCTACCTTAATCCCTGCCTAAGAAATTATATGTCCTAATACAGTGCCTTCTTGGACCACGAGATGGATCTTTTGCCAAGTGAGCTACAGATTTGTTTCCACACATCTTTTGAGTACTTGCTCAAGGTGGTCCAAGGCTTACTCAAATGTAGTGCCATAAGTGGAGAAGTCAGTCATAAAGACTTCCACCCCAGTACCGATTTGTTGCTAAAAGATGCTTAAGACCAGGCATTGGAAAGTGGTAGGAGCATTACACAGACCAAAAAGCATCTTATGATATGCAAAGGTCCCCAAGGAACTCATAAATGTTATTTTGGCTTGGTCTTTTGATGCAATCTAGATTTGGTTATAACCACTATAACCATCTAGAAAACTATAATAGCAATACCCAAATATGGTGTCAAATACCTGATCAACGAATGACAATGGAAAACGATCTTTGAATGTTACCATGTTTAATAGCTTGAAATCGATACAAACATGTCAATTTCCACCTCTCTTTGGCACTATCATGAGTGGGCTAACCCACTCGCTATCCACAATGGGCTAGATGAACCCTTCCTTAAGGAGTTACTCAATTTCCTCTTTGACAATTTGCTTCAATTTTTGGTTCAATCGCTATTGTGGTTGCCTCCTTGGCTTTATGGACTATTTAGTATAAATCTGGTGTTGGCATATTTGTTGATCAATTCCAATGAGTTCAGGATATGACTAAGTGAAGGTTGTTAACCATCTATTGACCACTTTTAACAATTTTTCTTTCTACTCGGGAGCAAGTTTGACATTAAGTATGACCAGCTTGTCATTTTTCAAGAATGCATATTTCAAGCCAGCAGGTAGAGTTTTCAACTCTAGGGGCTATTATTTGAAATTCTCAAGGATCTCCAACTCTCCCCAATTAGTATCATCATTTTCATTATCAAAGAGTTGGTGATGAACTTGCTCTAGTTCATTCATGCCTATGATAGAAGTGGATGTTAGGCTCTCAATAGGTTCCATGCACATTATGCTACCATCAGAATCAGTGGTTAGCCATTGGGTTCCCTCTTGTTTTGTGGTTTCTACATATAGACAAATTTGAATATCTACTTCATGTGCACACTAACTACATGCGGAAATAGATGTTTGTTTCATAAATCAAAGTTTCTACACGCAATTGCACCATGTATCATTGTACGTGATGCATGGAACTTGCTTCTTCTCGATCATTCCAAATGCATTTTCCATAGATATCTCCAAGGAAAGATCTCTTATGTCCATTATTGCATCAATAGTGCTTAGATATGTCCTTCCCATAATGATTGGCAAGTCCCCTTTTTGGTTCTTAACCTTGATTACTAGAAAATTGATAGGATAGGACCACCCATATCTTTAACCAATCCCAATGGAACAGTAATTGACTAGCTTGTCAATCCCAGTCAAATATTGTTCTTCTTGAGAGGCAGTAGGTTTTAGGTAATATACATCTTATGAGAAATCAAGTTCACACCAAAGCCTGAATCAAGAAGAGATTTACATAGTTCATTCTCAACAATCTACAAATAGATAAGAGGACTCCCAGGATCAACTAATTTCTTGGGAAGGTTTCCAACCTAGATCCAATCAGATATAGCATGAATGAGCATAACAATATGAATTTTGGGTGGCATTTGATTTGAAGGGGACCCAACAGAATGGTTTGCAAAGGATGAGGTAAGAGTAGGGTGATCAATAGCCTAAGTCTGTGAGGGCTTAGTAGGGCTATTGGGCCAAAAGAATGGTCTTTTAGAAGCATGAGGTTCCAAACGACTCAGTTGATGAACTAGTTGTAGATTCATGGCCCTGGTAGTGTTACGTTGCTGTGACTAGGTTGGAAGTTTGCCTTACATGGATAGACTAGGAAATAGTTACGTTGAGGATGGAGGAATAGGTGTAGGAATAGGAGGAGGATAAGGATAGAATATGGTATCCCTCCTAGAATGTGGAGAATGAGTTTTATAGTATTCAGAAGGGTAGTAGTAATGTTGGAAAGGAGAAATGTGATTGGAAGAGTCACGTGAAGACAGGGGTTGCTAAATGTAATACCCATATGGATCTAGTTATTTGTAAGGGTATTGTTGCCTTGACGATGGCATCCCCCAAAACTATGGTTGGTGCCATTGTTGATACTACTCGTACGATTGCGATGGAGTTCCACTTGGATAATATTGTTATTACTAATGGAACTGCCTAGGATTTCCTTGAGGATAAGGCAACCTTTTGGGTGTTTGTCTTTTTGCTAGTCATGGATTCAGAGCATATAGCCTAGACTCCTACAAGTGTGCCATGATGGGGCAACATCCATTAGGATGTTCATATTGGAAAATGTCACATCCATCATCATCATCATCTGATTTAGTTTTTGCAACTTCCTCTACTACAACAATCTTGCCCTTACCCCTTTAATTGGCACCTTTAGCTTCTTTTCACCTCCTGTGGTCATGATCACTACTTTGCTCTTTGGACTCTTCAGCAATTTTTAGGATATTTTAAAATCTACTATTCATAGAGTCCCATAACTGATATATCTTAGCCAAAATTTTAGAGGTAAATTTTTGAATCTGCAAGGTTTTTTAGTTCACCACCTCATCAAGTGATGATTCCTCCTCACTGTCACAAAATCAGACCTCCCTCTTGTGAATAGAAGGATCTCAATTATATTCTTCTGCACTTTCACGTTTTCTCAACTCTCCTTCTTTTTATACCTACTTAATCAACCTTTGGATCTAATGGGCTTTTAATTCAAATAGTCTTCCTTGGGCATAGACTCCAAGAGTTCTCTACATTTTTTATCGAAGCCCATCTATGATATGGTGAAGTTGCTCCTATTGAGAATAACCATGGCTAGGACATCAATGTAATAAAAAATAATATCTGCCCATGGTGGCATCCAAGGACTCATGTGTTCCTTGCTTCTAACCTTGGATTTACCTTTTTAGATTGGACACTTGAGAGTATGTCTGATATTTGTCATTGAATAGTTTGAGCATTGTACTTCATCTACAGATTGATTTAGCTCCAATGACCAATACGAGCTTTTTGCTTCTTTAATGAGTATCCTAGGAAACAACTTAAGCTTTGGCCAATTTTTTTCTATATTTTGCAAGGCATAGGCATCATGAAAAGTGTGAAGATGATTATGTGGATCTAAGTTATATCCCCCTTCAAACCTAGGAATATTTTTCATGTCTAGCCTCTTGATCCAATGATCCTTTATGTGCCTTGTAGGAATTCTCACTACCTCTACAATGTTTAGCATGCTTCAAGTAGCAAGCAAAGGCTCATCGTAGCCATGATTTTGGTGCCTACAATGTCCTCTACTATCCCTTCATTCATGGTGACAAGCCTCTCTTGAATGCTTGCACCCCAAATCTTAACTTGCCTAACAGTCCCTACAATCATCTCAATCCCATTGATCACCTTCATCATGATCACATCTCCTAAGGTTGACTTTAGAGCTAGAAGATGAAGAAGATGACGAAAACGTTGAAGAAAAAGAAGGACTAGCACCATCACGATGCCTGCCATCCCATCTTCGGTGGTTACAATCATGATCATGATCATGTTGCTTTCCCGCATCCCTACTATAACTCTCCTCCTTAGATCCTTCTTTGTCATTGTGATGAGTAGCGAGGTACCCCTACACACATCCATACAAATCACAAAGCATTCATGCATGGTCCAGTTGAATTTTGTGGACTTTGTAGTTTCCGGTGCACTAGTCTTCTTGGAGGTGAATCTTGCTTTAAGATTGTTTGTTGTCTTCCCAATTACACTTGTGACATACACTACTATGGTTAAGTGTAATTGAGGCATCTAATTTTTATCATTTTTTATTTTATGGGTTTGGTATTTAAAGAGAAATGAAGTAATTAGATTAACTAATGTAATTTAACTAATGAACTAGTATCTAAGTAGTCCTAACATAATCATCTGGTCCCACTTTCTATACACGTCCTGAACCCACGTATCCACTACTGGGTTACTAAGTACTACACTATTGGGCATACCAAGTAATAACGTTGCTGGGATTACCAAGTGAATACATGTTATGCTCGAAGTGGTCGTCCTTATGTGTTTAATCTATCTCGCTTACCTTACTTAATTGCTTCATTAACATAATTACTGGAAAACATTTAATAAATAATTAAAAAAATTGACTCCATAAATAAAATATTCAATCTATCCAAAATGCTACAAGGATTATTAGAAAGCTCATCTTTATTGCAACATACACTGTTGTGCTCAGGTACAACAATGCTCAAATAAACATCTATACACTCAATGATTCCTACTATAGGCACTCAGGATAAAAATTCTAACTCTCAAATGAACAAACTATAAGAGCTTCACTACTATTAAAATCTTATTGTCATAAATGTAGCTGGTAGGCACATATTTATAGGTGAAATGTAGACACTGCATCGACAGGGGCTTGTTGATGCATGATATGATGCGTTGACTAGGCCTTGTCAATGAGGCCTGACGAGGCCTCGTCAACATAGCCAACAAAACTAGAACTCATCATACCCCCACAATTGAATGAAAACTTGTTCTCAAGTTCTTTTACAAAATTGGGAAGGTATGGGATTATTGAATGACCTTTCACAAACAAAATTGACTATCTTGAAAAAAATGGAGTGCCCAAGTGTATGGATCAACACATTACAAAAAATGATGATGTTTAGGATAAAAAATTGAACACCATGACATGACTCTTCAAAATTGGACAGCACATTCCTTGATGTTTTGAAGGTGGGTGGAGAAGATCATACCATCCTAGGTGGTGGCGGCTCCTAAGGTTCTGAGGAACCTTCACTAGCTTCACGCACGAGAGGCGGTTGAGGTGGTTGTGACTATCTTGCTCCTACTGCAACTTCTAGTGGGAGGTGGAAAGCATCTAGTAGTCCTTTCATTTTTTCCTCCTTACTTCTAGGATTGTGCACCATCCATGTAGCTTCATCAATGTGGGTCAAAACGAGCACATCCTAGGGACATGGGATTACTAAAAATAACTCCTTTGTGTTGATAAAATAGGTAGCAAATTGTTTGCATTCAATGCCAAATGCTCTGATTATATCCTTTAGCTCTTGGTAATCATTCATCCTTTTGGCTAGGTTCTCAGTAGTTGATTGTTGATCTGTGAATCATGCTTTGAGAACTTCGAGTTCAGCATTTGCAGTCTCAAGCTTCTGCTTTGTGTTTTTATGGTGCTTAAACTCTACCTCATATAGTAAATATGAGCTAGCCACTTGTTTTTCTAACTTTGACCATGGTCGTTCGGCAATCAGCATAGCTAGGTTTGCATAGCAGAGATTGGCCAACTCCATGTACTCTATCATTTCTTCTATTTGCAACTCCTTTAGTCAAATCTCCATCTTGTTGTAGACATCAATCCCATCAATGATGGGCTCCCAAACTTCTTTTACTTATTGAAGTTACTAGAGAGCTTCATTTATTTTTGCCTTCTTCATTTGGATGTGCTTCTCGTTTACTTTCTTCTACAAGCCAACCTAGTCTCTATAGTGATTTTTAACTCTTTCAAACTTCAAAGCTTCATTTTTTTAGGCGGTAATCTCAATAGTAGATTTTTGGTGCAAGGAATAAACTTCTTCCATTAACAAATTCTAATTTTCTGTGGTCAATTTCCTTACTTTCATATTCACCCTAGCTAGCTGCACCTACTATTGATGAATGAATTCTCGCATCTGTTCTTTTTGGGCATCAACATTGTGTAGGCGATGGTTCTCTATAGTCAGTGCTTTGTTCTCTTTACACATCTAAGCCAAGTCCTTCTAAATTGAATATGCCTTTGCTTTTGCTATGGATTGGTTGAAGATGGTCGTTACTGCTTCTTCCTCAACCTTCTTCTTCTGGATTCTATGGAACAAATTCCACTTCGGGCTCCTCATGAAGAGGTCCTATTGCATGGGTTGCCTCTGGCGATTCTTGGTCTTGTTCTTGTTGGCCCTTTCTAGCTTTCAACTATTTCGCCCTTGGTTGAGAGGGTTATTCTTCCTATGGGCATTTCGATCTTGGTACCATCTATAATCACAATAAAATCACGGGTTAGTAATCATTGTGTAACATGAAGCAATTAGGATATCTTTATTTCTTTAGGATAGTTACACTTGGCTAGGTTGTGATTATGGCTGATTTAATTACTCTAATTACTATTTTATGTATGTGTTATTATTAACAAATCATCCCAAAGGTTGTTGAAAGGGTTAACTCTCAAAACAATTTATGTTTATACATTGTTAAAGTTATTAATCCTTTGGGGGAGTTAGAAATTTTTTTCAAAAATTTCATTGGAAACCTTAAGGTTTGTGGCCCCCACGATAAAGAGGATACCTCCGATAACTCAAGATCAAAGAACAAAGTGATTTGGACAAACGGTTGAAAAGTTAAAGGCTCTAGAAGGTTCTGGGCTTTGAGAAATGGCAAAAACTCCCCATGTGTTATAAGGTAAATGAAAAAAATTTCTAAGTGTGTGGCAGTATATATAGGATTTTTGCATTATGTCGATGAGGCCTCATCGATGCAGTCTGCTACATTGATGAGGCCTCGTCAACACAGTAGTTGACCACCGTAGATGATTGTTGACTTTGGTCAAACTTGCAAAATAAAAAGAGTTTTTTAATGAAATTGGGATCAAATGAAAGCATAAAAGGCCAAGAACAGTATGAAAATATGAGAAGAGGGTGTTAGAGCTCATAAATTTGGAAAAATGGAGAAACATGAATCGAGGGATGAATGAAATAAAAGGTTAAGGAGCATTGAGTGGAATACATAATAGAATATGCGAAAGATAAGATTGTAGTAATGTCTAAGGTAAAGAACCTTAACTAATCAGACCAAGAGCTATGAAAGTGGGTCCTCCCCATAGTAGGATCATGCCCTTGTTGTCCTTGCATAACCTCAACTAAGGAGTCCAATGGCCCCATAGCTGATTAATGGTCATGCAAAGTTAAGGACCAACCAAAAAGAATCTATCCAAGAATTCAAACACATCTAACCAAGACATAGAACATAACATAGAACCTAGCAATGAGATCAGTTATGGTAGCATGGATGGATGCTAGACAAGGTGGAATGGAATTCTGAATTGAGGTCATAAGAAGTTCATTGTAGAATTTGTGTTTAACATGACCTGAGAATATCCATCCTTAGTCCAGACCAAAATTAGCCACTTTCAGTGACTTCACATCGCCACTCTAAGACTGACCCACCTGCACGAGACATGAGAGTGTTTCCAAAAAACAACCACCATTCCATAAAGAGAAGAAGAGAGAGAGGTAGGAAGTGAGAGAGGGCCTTAGTTAAAGGAGACGTTCAGGCATGGGTGCATGTTTTTCTAGTACCATAACTAATGATTGTAGCCCATTTATTTATCTAAGGGGTGTGCTTTGAATTTCCATTATGTTTTTTTCTCTTTTTTTTTTTTGAAATGGAAACCACA
Organism: Gnetum montanum; assembly: GCA_015680685.1. Taxonomy (NCBI): domain Eukaryota; kingdom Viridiplantae; phylum Streptophyta; class Gnetopsida; order Gnetales; family Gnetaceae; genus Gnetum; species Gnetum montanum. The sequence goes on along the minus strand of MNCI01022113.1, from coordinate 642,191 downwards.
CCATGTAAAGACTTATTCATTTATTGTGTCTAAGGGGTGTACTTTTAATTCCCGTCGTTTTTTTTAGTTTTTTGGATGGGAACCACACCATGCAAAGACTTTATTTGACTTCATATTAGTGGTTGAAATGGAGTAGTAAGAAGTCCATGAAAAACACTCAAGCAAGTAGAAGAGTACAAAGGGTATTAAGTTCCCTTGAAGTCACACCCTTTACAAACCTTTTAATCCTTCCTAATTCTAGAACTACTAAGGTCACCGATTAATTAAAAGTTTCCTTAATGGAAGGGAGCTCAAGTTCCTAGAACATGAAAAATCATAGAGTTTATTGGATGGGCAGATGACGTAGACTCACTGCTTGTACCCATGTCATAGTCATCAGACATTAAAATTCAAAAATAGAAAGCAGATATTGACAATCACAACATTAAGCGCAAACCATCATTAGTAAACAACAACAGTAGCATTGTGTCTTATGGCAATAAAGCAATGTTATTAGCAAAAATGAGGAAATATCACACTTGAAAAAAATAAACCAAAGTAAATATATAAGAAAGTGTAAAATAATCAAGAAAGGTTCAAAGGTATTAATGATGGTGGAAATTTAGAAAAAGTTTGAAAATCAAAAATCAAAATTTTGTAAGATAAATAACTTGTAAAATCAAAAATGTGAAAAACAAAAAATAGAAAAACTGAGAAGCCATATGGATTGTTAGCATGAATGGCTATCTCCCCCATGACTGACTTGAAAGGAGGAGATCTGACAAAATGGAACATGGTTGTCCATCCACCAAGGTGGTAGTTACACTAGCCTGTCTTGGTTCAAGAAAAAGTTTTACTTGTTGGATGTTGACCATTTGCCTTTTATTTGGGTTTTCAAGCTTGTAGATCAACATGGCCCTAAAGGGAAAAGGTTTGATCAATTATATAAAGTCTCTTCCACAATGTTTGGAACTTTTCCTTCTGAGGTACATGTGTGGGGTTCCAATAGAGGACCTTATCTCCTGGTTGAAGGTTTACCTTTCATATTCTTAAGTCATGACGTTGCTTATTAAATGCCTTGTGCATCTCATTGAAAGATAGGGCCACTAATCAGTTTTCATCTAGCACATTTAGGTTGATCAATCTTTCTTTCTATGCTAACTTAGGTTAAGATTTAGATCATACGTTGTTGAGAGTATACGAAGCTCGAATTGAATTGGGAGTGTTGGAAGTTTTCCATACACCAACTCATAGGGAGAGTAGCCAATAGAAAGTTTCCATGTTGAATGGTAAGCCTAAAGGGCATCATTAAGTTTTTTACACCAATCTTTCCTATATTTGCTAATGGTCTATGTTAGTATTTTTGTGATCTCCCGGTTGGTTACCTTTGCTTGACCATTGGATTGGGGTTGGTAGAGTGTTGTTAATTTATTTTCAACCCCAAAGCATTACATTAACTTTCTAAAAGTATCACCTATGAAATGAGTTCCATTATTAGAAATTATTAAATGTGGCACCCCCAAACCTATTTACAATATTTTGTTGTATAAATCTAGCAGTAGTGGACGATGTACAATCAGTAACAATTGCTGCTTCTGCCCATTTTATGTAATAGCTAATTGTTATAATAATATATGCATTTTTATTGTACATGGATGTGATGGGACCCATAAATTCAACGCCCCATATGTCAAAAATATCCAATGGTTAAATCCACTATTGAGGACCTTCCATAAATATAGTCATCCCCCCATCTCATTGACAACATTCACAAGATTACACAAACTAGTGGGCATCCTTGAAGATTATAGGCCAATAGTATCCTACCATTAGGATTTTTATGACTATGTGTCTCCCTACATAGTGGCCTCTGCAAGGTCCTTCATGAGCATCCTGAAGAATGAGCAAGTGATCTTTATCAAGGACACACCAACGAATCAAGCCATTAGTGCACACCTTGTAAAGGTGTCCATTAATTTTCATAAAGTATTTAGCCTATTGAAGAAATTTTTGCTTCTTCCTAAAGTCAAGAACTTGTGTCATCTCCTGAGTGAGAAGATAAGTAAGGATGCCATTGTACCATGTTGTTTTTGTGGGTGTTTGGTCATTTATTACTCTTGTAAAGAGGAGTTCATCTAGAAACTAATCAAAGAGCAGGCTCTCCTCCTCTTTCTTATCCCATCTTAAGTGAGAGAGATGGTCATCGATCCCATTCTTGGTCCCTTTTCAATCTACCATTGTGAGATTGAATTCCTACAAGATCTCAAGCCACTGTATGACATGAGGGCTCACTGTTGGCTTCTTCATGAGGAAGCAAATTGCACTATGGTCTGTGTGCACAAATACTTTGTAGCCAAGCACATAGTGCCTAAACTTTTCTAGAGCGTACACCATGGCCATTAGTTCTTTTTCTGTGGTGGTGTAATTAATTGTGCTCCCACAATGCTTTAGCTCGTGCAATGGATGTAGTATGGACCTTTCTTATCATCCATCTGTGTGAGCATTACTCCCAAGGTATAGTTAGATGCATCTATCATGATGTGGAAGGGTCTGGACCAGTTTGGTGCTCATAGAATTGGTGTTTCTACGAGTTTCTCCTTTAATTGTTAGAATTCATGTTCACATTCCTTGGTCCAGATGAAAGGTGCATCTTTCTTTGTAAGCTCTACCAACAATTTCATGATAGTAGAGCAATTCTCTATGAATTTTTGGTAGTATCCAGTGTGTCCAAGGAATGACCCAACATCTTTAGCTATCTTTGACTGGTGTGTTATTCCTTGGATGACCCATATCTTTTTTGGGTCTACCTCAATCCCTTTTTGTGAAATTTGGTGTCCTAGTATAATACCTTCTAGGATCATGAGATGGCTCTTTTGCTAGTTGAGCCATAGGTTTGTTTTAACACATCTCTTTAGTACTTGCTCAAGGTGGTCCAAGGCTTGCTCAAATGTAGCTCCATAGGTGGAAAATTCATCCATGAAGACTTCCATACCATTACAAATCTGTTGTTGGAAAATACTAAGGACCAAGCGTTGGAATGCTGTAGGGGCATTGCAAAAACTAAATGGCATCTTACAATATGCAAAATTTCCCCAGGGACTCATGAATGTTGTCTTGGCCTAATCTTCTAGTGTAATTTAGATTTAACCACTATAACCATCCAAGAAACTATAATAACAATGCCTAGATATGGTGTCCAACACTTGATCCACAAATGGTAATGGAAAATGATCTGTAAACATTGCCATATTCAATAGCCTGAAGTCAATGCAGACCACCACTTGCCACCTTTCTTTGGCATAATTATGATTGGGCTAACCCACTAATTATCTATGATGGGATAGATGAACCCTACCTTGAGGAGTTGTTCAATTTTCTCCTTGATGATCTGCTTCAATTTGGGGTTCAACCACCTCTACGGCTACCTTTTGGGCTTTATGGCTAGGTCAGTGTAAATGCAATGCTAGCATGACCTTGGATCAATTCTTGTTATCTTAGTATATGACCAAGCAAAGGTTGTTGGCCATTTGTTAACCACCTTTAACAACTTTTCTTTTTGTTTAAGAGCAAGTTTGGCATTAATTATAATCGGTTTACCATTGTTTAAAAATGCATATTCCATGCCGACCGGCAAAGTTTTTAGATCTAGGGGCTCCTACTTGATGTTATCAAAGATTTCCAACTCTCCCTAATAGGTATCATCATATTCATCAGAGAGTTGGGGATGAACTTATTCAAGTTTATCCATGCCTTCAACATAAGCACATGTTAGGCTCTTAGTTGGCTCCATGCATAATGTGTTGCTATTTAAGGCAACTATCAGCCACTAGGTGCCTTCCTATTTTGTGGCTATTGCGTATAGACACCTTTAAATATTGATTACTTGTGCACACTGATTGCATGCGTTAATGTAGGTACTTTTGATGGACCAAATATTCTGCACACAATTGCTCTCGTTTTCACTATAAGTGATGCATGGAATATGCTTTTTCTCTATCTTGCCCAGTTCATTTTCTTTGGATATTTCCAAAGAGAGATTCCTTATGCCCATACGTGCATTGACTATGCTTAACCAAGCTCTTCCCATAATGATGGGAAAGTCACTTTTGTAGTTTGATCAATAGAAAATCAATAGGATAGGACCATCCACAAACTATGGTTACAATGTTCTCTACTAATCCTAAAGGGATAGTAATTGACTAATCTGCTAATTCTAGATGGATGTTGCTCTTCTTGAGATGTGGTAGGTTTTAGGCCTTGTACATGTCATGGGAGATGAGATTAACTCTAGAACCATAATCAAGAAGAGCTTTACATGGCTCATGTCTAGCAATCTACAAGTAAATGAGTGGACTTCCTAGGTTGGATCTTTTCATGGGAAGATTATCAACCTTGATCCAATCAAAAACAACATGAGTTAGCATCACAGCGTGAATTCAAGGTAGCATTTGGTTTGAAGAGCACTTGAAGGTATTTGATGTAGAGGATGAAGATATTGGAGATGTAAGATGATCATCTGTACTAGGTTGTGAGGGTTGGAGAGGACTGTTGGATCAAAAGAAAGGTCTTTTTTTAGGTTGATTATCTAAACCACTCAACTAGAAAGCTGGTTGTGAATGTACAACCCTTGTAGCCTTTCATTGTTATAACTATGGAGGAATCTCACCCTACATGGATGGAGAGAGAGGTAATTGGGTTGAAGGTGGAGGTGTGTGTGCAGATGGATGCAAAGGATGCTATGGATATGGGTTTTTCCCTCAAGTAGATGGTGAATGTATTCGGTGGTACCCTGGAGGGTAATAGTGATGCTAAAATCAAGTATGACTTGTAGCACTTCTTGGAGAGATGGGTTGTTGAACATAGTACCCATATGGATCTAGTCACCTATAAGGGTATTGTTGCCTTGGTAATGGCATTTCCCAAAATTGTGGTTGGTACCATTGTTGATATTGTTCATAAGGTTGTGGAGGAGCTTCACTTGGGTAGTAAGCTTGTTGTTGTTGGTGGAACTGCCTTGGATTGCTTTGAGGATAAGGCAATCGTCTAGGTGCTTGGCTATGTGCTAGTCAAGGATTCAATGCATACATCCCAGACTCTTGTAAGTGTGACATGATAAGGCAAAAACCATTTGGATGTTTGTATTGATAGATGTCATAATCAGTTTTGTCATCAGAGTCAGTTTTAATAACTTCTTCTATAGCCATAGCTTTGCCCTTCCCTCTTTGATAGCCATGTTTAACTTCTTTTTGCCTCCTGCAGTTATGATCCCTATTTTTCTCTTTGGATTCTTCAACGATATTCATAGTGGTTTGAAATTTTTATCCAAAGAGTCACATAATTTATCAACCTTTGTCGACATATTAGAAATAGATTTTTGGATGAGCAAGGTTTTTTTGTTCACCACTTCATCAAGAAGTGACTCCTCCTCGTCACAAAATTAGATCTTTTGTTTCCTAATGGAAGGATCCTTATTATACTCTTCCACACTTTCTCTTTTTCGTAACTCACCTTCTTCTTTTGCTACCTGCTCAATTAGCCTTTGGACTTGATGAGCTCTTAGTTCAGACAATCTCCCTTAGGCATACACCCCAAGAGTTCTTCTAGTTTTACTCTATGCCCATATATGATATGGCAAAGTTGTTTCCTCTAAGAATAACCATGGCTAAGGCATTGGTGTAAGAGTGAATAATATATACCCATGGCGGCATCCAAGGGTTCATGTGTTCCCTATTTCCAGCCTTGGATTTTTGTTCTCAAATTAGATACTTTGGAGTACATTTGGTATTTATCATTAAATATCTCTAATATGGTGCTTCATCGGCAAATGGATTCTAGTTTCAAGGACTGGTACTAGCTTTCAGCTTTCTTAATGAGTGCCCTAGGGAAGAGCTTGAGTTTTTGCCACTCATTTTCTATATTTTGTAAGGCACAAGCATCATGGAAAACTTGTAGATGTGTCTATGGATTAAAGTTGTATCCCCCCTCAAATCTTAGGATATTATTCATATCTAAGCACTTGATCTGGCTATCTTTCATATGCTTGGTTGGAATTCTAACTGCCTCTACAATGTTGAGCATACTTTGAGTCACCAATAGAGGTTCATCATCATCACTGCGTCAATGACACTGATGATGGGTTTGGCCACCCCTTTGTCATTGTTGTCTCATTAATCATCTTCATCATGATTATTTCGATGGCGGCTTCTATGAGAACTGATAGATGTTCGAAATCAAATGGAGAGGATGGAGAGGAAGGTGGACCACCACCGCCACTATGGTGTTTGCCACCACTTTTTTGCTCATTACAACCTCCATCCTTAGATCCCCTACTATTGTAATGTTTGCCCGAGTCCCTACCTTAACTATCACTCTTTCCTAAACCTAGTTTATGAATAGTGGATCGCATGTTCAATCATATCCTCATTGCCAATAACAAGGGGTGGAGAATCTTCATGTTGAGAACCTTTAAAGAGAGGATCCTCATTGTCATCTTGATCTAGTAGGAACAAGGAATTAGTGAAATGTTTTTCCTTCGTAGCCTCATGGAGCTTCTCTTGACGTCGCTTTTGCTTGTGTTATGTTTTAGTGGGATGGTAGTCTCGAGTGTCATAAACATTCACACTATATTCCTCATGAAGGTCTACGATGCCCAACTTTCTAAGGATTTGAAACAGCATCCCAAGCATAGATCGATCACAGGGCAAGATGATGTTGTCCTTCATATCATGCCATCACAGCTGTTCATCCTGATGTAGGATCAAGGTGAAGTCTAGAACATACTCATCTAGATGAGTATATACCACTTTGCACTCCTATGGGACCAATGGTTTGACATCTTCATATCTATGAAAAGAAGAAGACATTTTGCAAAATGAATAAAATTATCAGTGTGCTTAGTAGTTTATATGTTGTTAAGAGTGATGTTAACCTTGAGTTTGTCCAACGATATAAATAATATTCACTAATCCTAGATAGCACATGTTTCAACAAACAAAGTCCTCTGCAATGGTGCCAATGATGAGTGGCAAGGTACCCCTATGCCTAACCATATGAATCACAAAGTGTTCATGCACGATCTAGTTGAATTCCATGGACTTTATAGTTTTTGGTGCACTAGTCTTCTAGGAGGTGAATCTTGTCTTAAGGTTGTCCATTGTCTTCTCAATTATACTTGTGACGTCCACTAGTATGATTAAGTGTAATTGAGGCATCTAATTTTTATCATTTTGTATTTTATGGGTTTGATGTTTAAAGAGAAATAAAGTAATTGAATTAACTAATTTAATTTAACTAATGACCTAGTATCTAAGTAGTCCTAACATAAGCATCTGGTCCCACTTTCTGTACACATCCTGAACCCATGTATCCACTACTGGGTTACCAAGCACTATGCTACTAGGTGTACCAAGCAAGAACACTACTCAAATTGTCAAGGGTTCTTCATTGTCTTTTTAGTACATCAGGAATGGGAAATCATTAGACCACTTTCCCTTCAAAGATTCATAATGATGCTCTAGTTGTTCATCCCTTAGAAGTTGTGCATTGTTGTGATGATGATCCTTGGCATTGCTATCATGCACAACAAATTCAGCATAAAATCCCTAAATGACCAACCGCATAAGATTTTCTTGGAGCATCACAGAAATGGATCGATTGGTCGACAACACAATGTTGCCCTCCATGTCTTGCCACTGTAGTAGCTCATCCTAGTGTAGGAAGAAGGTGAAATTGGGTACATACTCATTAGGATGAGCATATACCACTCTATATTGTTGGGGCACCTGTCGATTTGCTCCATCAGACTTGGGCAGAGAATCACTTTTGTGAGAAGAAGACATCTTGTATTACAAAATAAGAAATGCAGTGTGCTTTTTTATAATCATTATAATTATTCTAATGTATGTTATGACCTTAGGGTTCGTTCCAACGATGTTAAATAATTTTTCACTAAATCCTAGATAGTTCATGTAACAAACTAAAGATCCTTGACAATGACTCCAATGATGAGTGGTGAGCATACCCTATGCCCAACCATATGAATTACAAGCGTTCATGTGCAATCTGGTCAAATTCTTTAGACCTTAAGTTTCTGCATATACTAATTCTAGTAGCTGAAATCTAATCACGACGATTGTTGTCTTTCCGACTACACTTGTAGAGCTTAATTGTATGGTTAAGTCTAATTGAGGTACATGATTTTTATTATTTTATACTTTATTCATCTATAATTAATAACAAGTTGAAACTTAATTTATGAAGCAATTTAACTAATTTGATTGCTAATTAATAACTAACTATCCTAACATAAGCATCTAGTCTGACTTTCAGTACACATCCTGAATGCATACAACACTGCTAGGTTACCAAGCATTAAGCACTACTGGATTACCAAGTGCTATATGTTATGCTCAAAGCGGTCGTACTTATGTGTTTAATCTATTTAGCTTAATTAATTAATCAATTAAAGTCTAGTTTATCTTAACTAATTGCATAATTAAAAATAATAATAAATGTAGAGATAAATCATTAATCTATTCCAAATGCTGTAAGGTTTGATCAAAAGGCTTGTCTTTATTGCCATTCACATTGGTGTGCTAAGGTATATCAATGCTCAAATAAAGATCCGTACAGTTTCTGACTCCTGCTGCGAGCACTCAAAGGAATATTCTAACTCTCAAATGACAAAACTACAAGAGCTCTGCTACAACTATGATAAGACATGCCATAAACATGGTTGGTGAGTGTGTATTTATAGACATTATTGTGGAGTTGCATCAACGGGGCCTTGTAAACGTAGCAAATGCTTTCAAAGTATTTATAGACTTTATTGTGGTTGGTGAGTGATGAATTTGTGCTTCATCACTCTGCATTAGCATCAATCTCTAATGATAGAAATTTTTTCAGCTCTAATGTTTGTCCTGAGGCACTTATCCAAAATAACCATGTTTTAAGCTCAAATTGAGGACATTAAGATGTAGTCCATCTTAACTTTACTTTGGAACACTTAGTAACTTTAGGGCTTATGGATGATGTTGAATGATACTTCCTAGAGTATTGTTGTTATACTTAACCCATACTTATTTGTCATTCTTATGAATGAATTAACAAAGAAAGTATAGGATGGGTGTATGCTATTTACAAATGATATTATGTTGGTTTATACAACTCCTAAAATATTGCTTCTAAAATAGAGAAGTTGAGACATGTTTTATAATTAAAAGGCTTAAAAATTAATAGAAGTAAGACAAACTAGAGATAATGATCTAATTTTTTCAATGGATTTGAATTTTCTCTAGCAAATTTGATTTATCCAGAATTCCCTTATGAATGATTCTATATTTCTTCCAACTTCTTTAACTAATATTGAAATTTCTAATTCTTTTATTACTAGAGAAATTTCTTTTAGTTCTCAAAATGCAAATTTAGAAGAGGGTTAAAAAAGACTTATGATGCCTTCTTCTAATAATGTTGATGCAACTAAGACACCTCATTTTGTTCTTCTTGATGATGTATATAAATCATTGGTTTCTAATCTTTTATCATAATATGTGTTCATTCAAATTTTGGATTACCTTTCTTATAATTGAAGTTTTTTTTTATAGTTAAATGATATGATGAAAAAACATAACATCTAACTCCTTCATGCGATGTATTATTCTCTTTTTTTTTTTTTTTTTTTTTGCTTGTTGAGTTAGACAATGCTTTAATGGTGCAACATGCCCTAAATATTGGGTCTTTTATACATAAGCATGTTTTGTTAATCATTCATAAGTAGGCTCTAAATTTTTATGTCCAATGTGAAGAATATGCTAAAGTTCAATATTTTGTAGAGTTATATAATCTTCCATTGATTTTTTAGAAAGCTAACTAGGAAATTGTTAGTCTTCTTAGTTCCATTTAGCATATAGTCTCTATTTCTGTAATTTCTAGTTTTCATAAATATTTTTTTATTGAAATCAACCTTCTTAATTGTAAAAATGAATTAGTATTATAAGGGGAAGGACTTATAGTTAGCCAGTTACATATTATAATCTTCCTAATTTTTGCAACTTTTACCATCATGAAGGACATTTGTTTAATGCTTGTTATTTTCTACTAAAAAAAAGATATCAAAGAAAATACAAAATGTATTGAAGTCGAAGATAGAAAAAAAATAATATGAAGGTAAATATATGAAGAATCAAGTTAAAGTCAATGATAAGAATAATTAAGTAACAATAAAGAATCTAGAGGAGATAGAAGCTCCTATGTATATTTTTGCTAGTACTAGAGAAAGTATTAAGTAGCCTAGGAAGATAGCTTGCAAGATAAATTTTTCCTTATCTGATAAGAATACTATTAACTCAAAGATTAAAACTAGTGTTAATAAGAAGGTTATAGTTGATGTTAAAGATTCTCGATATAGGCTTAATAAAAAGTGATAAGGTGAATATCTTCTACTAGTAATACCACTTTCTTACTTTGAAACAAATATTGCTAGTAAGCCACAACTCTCTATCTTGAATTCTTTTGCTATATTAAGTTCAAGCATGGATGTTGAAAAGTGATATAAAATTTTTTAGGACTGGGTTCCTCCTCCTTACTAATAAATAATTTTTTCTCTTATCTTTTGAAGGTATAAATTGTAAGGTTGTACACTTGAGTAGATAGTCCTAAAGTCAAAAATATTTCTCTTTCCATATTTTTTTTTATGATGTCTACTTAATGTCAATTTTGTAATATACTTTAAATTTTCTTTACTCATTATTGATACTTTTTTGGGGCTTGACCACCCTGTGCGCAATCCCCACCCTAACAAAAAAAAAAGAAGTCAAAATATATGGAATGCAATTTTAATAACATAAATAGTAATTCGAGATCAAAAAGTTCCTTACTACAAATTATTTCTAATAGGATTAGTACTCCAATTAGATGCTGAAATTAAACATGGAGACAAGCTAGTGGTGTTTTATGTGATAAAAGAATTCCAATAAAAGTAGCAAAAAAATATTATAAGATAATAATTAGGTTTGTTATCTTATATGATGTTCAACGTTGGGTAGTACAAAAAAGCCATGAACAACAAACCAATGTGGTAGAAATGCAAATGTTTAGATGGATATTAAATGTTACCAGAAGAGATAAATTGTATAATATAGACATTAGAGAAAGACTTGGAATGGCTTCTATTTCAAATAAGTTATAAAAATAACATCCTAAATGGTTTGGTCATGTGTAAAGAAGATAAGGTAATAAGTCTATAAAAAAAGTTGCTATATTACTATTCCAAGAAAACCACCAAAAGGGAGATAATAAAAGACATGGGGAAAATAAGTGAAAAAGATATGAATAAATTGCAAATAAACAATGATCTAAATTTTTGTATATATGAATGACAAAAAAGAACTCATGTAACCAACCTTATTTTACTGGGACAAGGCTAAGATAATGATAATGATGATGATATATGTGCATCATGCTTGTCATCTATACTTTGCATGTTATTTTCTCTTGTAATTATTTGTCATTATTCTATGACTATCTTCCCTTAGTGATGAGTGGCAAGGTACCCCTACACCCAACCATACGAATCACAAAGCGTTCATGCATGATTCAGCTGAATTCTATGGACTTTATAGTTTCTGATGCAATTGTCTTCTAGGAAGTGAATCTTGCCTTAAGGTTAATCATTGTCTTCCCAATTACACTTGTGACATACACTGGCATTATTAAATGTAATTGAGGCATCTGATTTTTATCATTTTATATTTTATGGGTTTGGTAATTAAAGAGAAATAAAGTAGTTGGACTAACTAATTTGATTTAACTCATTAACTAGTATCTAAGTAGTCCTAACATAAGTGATGAGTTACCAAATAAGCAACCCAATACTGAACCCTTGATATTGGATACGCGATATCAGATGGGCCAAGCGATATTGGACATGCAATGTCGAAACCTATCTTGTTGGTTATAAATAAGAGACAAGGGCACCTGGTTTTTAGGGGTAATTTTTCAGTCCTTTAGTCAAACTCTTGCAGTTTTTCCTTTCTAGAGTTAGAATTATTTCTACATGCCCATAGTAGGAGTCATAAAGTGAACAAATCTTTATTTGAGCATTGTGTACCTGAGCACACCTTGTGTCCAAAAATAAAGACAAACTTTGTGATAAACCTTGCAACATTCAGAATAGCTTAATTATAGCATTTAATGTTATTTACTGTTATTTGATGCTTTCATTAGTTAATCAATGTTATTTCTATAAAATCATTAATTCTTAACGAATTAGTACACTCAGCATGACCACTTCGAGCATATGTGGAACAGTAACAACTAGCATTTGGTAATCCTAGTAGCGTTACACTAGTTTAGGATGTGTCTGAAGAGTGGGAATGGATGCTAGTGTTAGGATTTGATTCACATTAGAGTTACAAAATCCATTAGTTAATTAAATCTTTTCATTGCACACACTTACGAGACTAAGATAGAAATTATAAAAAACATAAAAATCATATACCTCGAGTTTACTTAACCATGCAATTGTGCCTTATAAGTAAGCTTGGGATGACAACAACTACATAACTCATCCTTGTTTTGTGTAGGTGCATAAGCACTTAATCCTTGGAGTTCAACTGGATCATGCGTGAATGCTTGTATTCGTATGGTTGGGCATAGGGGTACCTTGCCACTTATCATTGGCGCTATTGCTGGGGATTTTGTTGTTCATGCGCTAATTAGAACTTAGGAAATCCTTCTATCATTGGAATGAACCCTTAAAATTATCTATCCTACAATCATAGGAAAAGAGCACCACACACTAAGTAATCAATCATGTCTTCTTCTTCTTATGAGAGTACTTCACCGACTAGGTCCAATACCATGAACAATCGGAGGTGGGGTGCACATGATGATCTGCCAGTGCCCCAACAGTTTTGCATGGTATATGCTCATCCTGATGAGTATGTACTAAACTTTACCTTTATCCTCCACCAAGATGAACAATTGTGATGATGTGATTTAGAAGCTAACATAGTGTTACCTCTTGATCACTCAATCCAAAGCATGCTCCTTCGTGCTGTCACACGAATCAGTATGTAGCACTTATAGTTAGAGTACATTGTGCATGAACAAGATTCAAGAGATTATCGACCCATGGAGGCACAATGTTAGAGGGATCAACAATAGGAAAGAAATTACAAATCCATGAAGGGGAAGTGGTCTCAGGATGTCCCGTATGTCCTAAATGAAAACAATAATGGTGAACCTATCCCAAGAGGTTTTCCACAAAACGATGTTCCTCTCTTTGACTTCGATCAAGGAGTTGGGTATCAGAATCTTCACTTACCTATTCATAACCTAGGTTTTGATACCAATGGACACAAAGGATCTGTAAAAGGAACACGAACGCATGACAATGATGGACATTCCAATCGTAACCGTGACCGAGGCTGCGACCACCGAAGAGAAGGTGATAGGTGTCGTCATGATGCCAGTCCTTCTTCCTCTTCACCTTCATCATCTTCTTCCCCCTCTCCTTCAGGATCTGAATGCAATTGCAAAGGGTGAGACCATGAGGACAAGGGTAGGAAAAATAGAAATCACCAACAAAACAGTAGAGAAAGGGGACACGAGCATTCTAGAGAGACATGTCATGAGAGAAGGGAGAGTAGGGAACAACATAAGCATCATAGACGCCATAGGCAGCATGATCATGATGAACCTCTACTCACCACCTAAAGTATGTTAAATATAACAGAGGCTATTAGGATTCCAACAAGGCACCAGAAAGATAGTAGGATCAAAAGACTAGACATGAATAACATCCCACGATTTGAAGGAGGATATAATGCTGATCCTCAAAATCATTTACACGCATTCCATGATGCATGTGCCTTGTAGAATATAAAAAATGAGTGGAAAAAGCTAAAGTTGTTCCCATGGACACTGATCAAGGAAGTAGAAAGCTAGTACCGGTCCTTAGAACCAAAATTCATTTGTCGATGGAGTACCATGTTGGAGCTATTCAACGATAAGTATCAAACATACTCCCAAGTGTCAAACATGCATAAGCAAATCCAAGGATGGAAATAAGCAGAACACGAACCCTTGGATGCTACCATGGGCTGATATTATTCATTATTACATTGTTGCCCTGGCCATGGTTACTCGCAAAAGGAACAACTACGCCATCTCGTAGATGGGCTTAGGTATGAAACGTGAAGAACCCTTGGGACTTATGCCCAAAAAAGGCTATCCGAGCTCAAAGCCCATCAAATACAAAGATTGTTGGAGCAAGTTGCCAAGGAGGAAGGCAAGTTGAGGAAAAGAGAAAGTATGGAGGAGCACAACAAAGATCCTTCCCTTTGGAAGAAGGAAATTAGATTTTGCAAAGATGAAAAAGAGTCACCACTTGAAGAGATGGTGAGTAGAAAGACTTTTCCCATTCAAAAATTTGCATCAAAAGTATCAACAAAGGTGGATCAAATGTGGAACTCCCTAGACAACAAATTTCAAACTATCCTAAAAATAGTAGAGAAGTCTAGAGAACAAAGTAGTGACCAAGAGAGAAAGAAAAAGAAAGAAACTATGTATGCACATAACAAAGCTAAGGGCAACGTTGCCACCATTGAAGAGGTTGTGGATTCGGACATAGACAATGATGGTGGATGTGAGATTTGCTAATACGACCATCCTAAGAGATGTTGCCTAGTAGTGTCACATTTGAAAGAGTCTGGGGTGTATAACACCCAAAAGGTTACCTTATCCTCAAGGTAACCCACAAAAATTTCACCAACCCTTGACATATTATCCAAGTGGAGCTCCATTACAACCAAATAAACAATATTAGTAGCAGCAACACCCACAATCATGGGGAATGCTACCACCACGTCAATAGTACCCTTACCATCAACCTGACCTATACAGGTATTACGTTCAACAGCTAATCTCTCCATGTGACTCTACTAGTCATGTCTCTCTTCAGCCTCACTACCAAACCCCCGACTATTATAGAACTTCTTCTTTTAGGAGTGATGCTCTACATACGTACTATTCTTCTCATCTGTTTGCATCTCTTCCACCCTTAGCTCCATTACCACTTGCTCCAATTATGCAGGGCGAGCTTCCTACCCAGCCACAACAACGTAATGCTACAAGGGATGTCAATTTTCAACCTACTATTGGATCGGACAATCGATCAAAGAAGAGACCTTTCTTTAGCCCCAACAATCCAACCAAGTCCTTAGAACCACAAGTGGCTAATTATCCAAACTCCTCATCATCATTTGAATCGTTGGAGATTCCTTTGAACCAAAAATTACACTCAATGCACAATGTCATGTTAACTCACATCATCATTAATTGGATTAAAGCTAGCCATCTTCCTAGAAAATTCTCTGATCCTGGAAGTCCTCTGATTTATTTGCAAATCATTGGAAATGAGCCTTGTAAAGCTCTTTTGGATTCAAATTTTGGTGTTAATTTGATCTCGTAGGAAATGTATAGAGCCTGGAACTTGCCTTTACTAAAGAAGAGTAACATTTGTTTAGAGTTGGCTGACCAATCCATCATTATTCCATTGGGACTAGTGGAGGACATTATCATCATTGTTTATGGGTGGTCATATCCAACTGATTTCTTAGTGATTCAAGTTAACAACTGCAAGGGGGACTTCTCAATCATAATGAAAAGAGCATGGCTAAGTATGATTGATGTGTGCCTAGGAATACGTGATCTTTCCCTAGAGATATCAAAAGAAAATGTGTTTGGAAAGATCGAGAAAAAGAAAGTTCCATGCATCGCATACAGTGGCACAGGGTGCAATTGCATGCAGAAGTCCTAGTTTGTAAAACGCTTAACATTGCCTACATGCAACCAGTGTGCACAAGTATCTGACATACAAAGATGCCTGTATGCATCAACCACAAGATAGAAAGGCACCCAGTGGTTCATAGCTGACCTGGAAAGCAATTCAACTTTATGCATGGAATCAACTAAGAGCTTGACTTATGTCTACATCGATAGCATAGATGCATTATAGCAAGTCCATCACCAACTTCCAAGAACTTACACCAAAAATATCAATCGGGGGAAGTTGGAAATCCCTAATGAGTTTAAGCAAGAGCCCCTTGAATTAAAACCATTGCCCACCAATATGGAGTATGCATTTCTCAAAAATGGAAAATTGGTAATCATTAATGATAAGCTCGCTCCTCAACAAAAAAAGATACTATTGAAGATGGTAAACAAATGGTCAAAAGGCTTTGCTTGGTCATATCCTGAATTAACTAGAATAGATCCTAGGATATGCCAACATAGAATCTACCCTGATTCCTTTATGAAGCCTCGACAACATCTGTAAAGATGACTAAACCCAAAGCTTAAGCGAGTAGTTAAAGAAGAAATTGAACAACTTTTGAAGGCTGGGTTCATCTACCCCATTACTAATAGTGAATGGGTTAGTCCATTAGTCATTGTGCCAAAAAAGGGAGGTAAATGGAGGGTGTATATAGACTTTAGGCTACTGAACATGGCAACATTTAAAGATCATTTCCCATTGCCATTCGTTGAACAAGTCTTAGATACCATTGTAGGGCATTATTACTATAGTTTTCTGGATGGCTACAGTGGGTACAATCAAATCCAAATAGCACCAAAAGACCAAGCCAAAACTACATTCACGAGTCCTTGGGGGACATTTGCATATAGGCAGATGCTATTTGGCTTGTGCAATGCCTCAACAACATTTCAATGTTTGGTTCTCAGTATATTTCAGTAACAAATAAGGAATGGTGTGGAGGTTTTTATGGACAATTTCTCCACCTACAAAGTGGACTTTGAATAAGCATTGGACAGATTAGAGTGAGTGCTGAAATGATGTGTTGAAATCAACCTAAGGTTCAATTGGCAAAAAAGCCACTTAATGGTCCAAGAGGACATTGTATTAGGGCATAAAATTTCAAAAATAGGGATCGAGGTAGATCCTAAAAAAATTAAAGTCATCTAAGGAATCACTCATCAACCTAAAACTGTAAAAGATGTCAGATCATTCCTTGGACATACTGGATATTATAGACACTTCATCGAGAACTTTTTGAAAATTGCAAAATCATTGGTAGAATTAACGAAAAAGGATGTATCCTTTGAATGGACTAAGGAATGTGACTTAGCTTTCCAAACCTTGAAGCAGAAGCTCATAGAAACACCCATTCTACAAGCTCCTGACTAGTCCAGACCATTCCATATAATGACTAACACGTCCAATTTTGCTTTAGGAGCCATACTTACACAGTTCGATGACCACAAACATCCCTATTACATTCACTGTGCAAGTCGAAGTATTGCTGGTGCACAACTCAACTATACCACAACAAAAAAAGAGTTAATGGCTATGGTGTTTGCACTAGAGAAATTTAGGCACTATGTGTTAGGCTATAAGGTATTTGTACCTACAAATCATAGTGTGACTTGGTTCCTTATGAATAAACCAATGGTGAGCCCTCGCATCATTCAATGGCTTGTGATCTTGCAAGAGTTCGATCTCACAA
Source organism: Gnetum montanum (assembly GCA_015680685.1). Lineage (NCBI taxonomy): Eukaryota > Viridiplantae > Streptophyta > Gnetopsida > Gnetales > Gnetaceae > Gnetum > Gnetum montanum. Next base: position 624,687 of record MNCI01022113.1, on the reverse strand, counting down.
TAGTAGATCGTAAAGGCACCAAGAATGTTATTGTCAATCATTTATCTCGATTGCGATGGGACAACAAAGAGGATGAATACCCAATTTCTGATCGCTTCCCTAATGAACTCCTCTTTGCAAGTGTAATAAACAATCAATCACCCACTGATAAAAATTGGTATAATAGCATTCTTACTTATTTTTTCACACAAGAAAGACCACAAGGGCTAGACATTAAAAAGAAACAATAGTTTCTCCACCAAGTCAAACATTTCATGGAAATCAATAGACACCTTTACAAGGTGTGTTTTGATGGCTTGGTCCAATGTTGTGTTCTCGATGTAGATCAATTGTGAGTTCTTCAAGATGCTCATGAGGCCCCTTGTGGGGGTCATTACACTAGGAGATGAACAACCGTTAAAATCTTGCTTGTAGGATATTATTACCCTACATTATTTTAGGACACCCATCATTTTGTCCAATCTTGTGAGCACTGCCAATGCAATGGGGGAATGACTACTAGAATGAAGGATCCATAACAATGGATTCAACCCTTAGAACCCTTCGACATATGGGGTATTGATTTTATGGGGCCTATTACATCGATGTCCAATGGAAAATTATACATTGTTGTTGCTGTTAAAAATTTCACAAAATGGGTAGAAGCATCTACCATTACCAACTATACATTATCTACCGCTACATGATTTGTTCAACAACAAATCATAAACAGGTTTGGCGTGCCTTGTGCACTTATTTCTGATAATGGTACACATTTTACAGGTGTGACTTTTCGGAAGTTGATGCAACACTTAGGAGTTGAGCAAAAATTGACTACACCATATCATCCTCAAGCAAATGGTCAAGCCAAAGTCACCAATAGGGAAATCATAAAAATTTTGACATGAACCATTAGCAAATATAGGTGAGATTGGAGCACCAAACTGAATGATGCTCTTTGGGCCTACCGCTCCACATGGAAACTCCCTATAGGCTACTCTCCCTATGAGTTAGTGTACAATACACTTCCAATACTTCCTATCCAAGCTGAGCTCCATACACTATCTACAACATGTGACCTTAACCTTGACCTCAATCTAGCATAGAAAGAACGGTTAATGAATCTTAACTTGCTACATGAAAACTAATTAGCTGCCCTGTCATCCAACGAATTGCACAAGGCCTTCAACAAACAATGTCATGACCTAAGAATTAAAAAAGTCAAATACTAACCAAGAGATAGTGTTCTTTATTGGAATCCCGCACATGTGCCATAATGAACTAAATTTCAAATGCCATGGAAAGGATCTTATATCATTCATGAAACTTTTCCTTCAGGGGCCATGATGATCTATAAACCTAGAAGCCTAAATAGGAGATTATTGGTCAACATCCAACAAACCAAACCTTTCCATGAGCCTAAAACAGCTAGTACTAACACTACCTCTATTCATGGATAGCCCTGCTCATTATTTTGGATCTCCTCCTTCCAACTCAGTCATGGGGGAGATGGCCACCAATGCTAATTATTCTAAGCCCTCAATTTCTTTTGTCTTTTTTGTTTTACACATTTTTGTTTTACACATTTTTCATATTTACTTGTTTTTGTTTTATAGCATCGTTAACATTTTTACTATTTCTTTTTTGTTACATTTTGTTTGATTTATTCTCACTCATCACATAATAAGTGCTCATGATGGTGGGTTGTACTATAATAGTGTTGATTGCTAATGTTGGTTTTTACCTTTGGCTTTCAATGTTGATGCTAAGATATGGTTTCTTTTGATAAAATAGGGAATGAGTCCATGTTGTCCATTCATCCATTAAAATCTATGGTCTCCCTTTATTTTGGAAATGTACTATCCCTTTTTCTAATCTAACTTATTAATGAATTTGTGGCTTGGTATTCTTCAAACCAAGGAAAGATTCAAATGGATTGAAAAGGGTGTGACTTCAAGGGGATTCAACACATTTGTGCTAGCTATTCTCTTGGGTACTTAGATGTTTTTTATAGGTTTTCCACCATTCCGCTATTAACTAAGATCAGGAAGTTGAATGAATCAAATAAGTCTTTGCATGGTGTGGTTCCCACTCAAAAAAAAAAAAACTAGTGGGAATTCAAAGCACACCCCTTAGACGTAATAAAGGAGTATGGACTACAAGCACTAGTTATGGCACTAGAAAGACATGTTACCCATGCTTGAAGGTTCCCTCTAACTAAGGCCCTTTCTCACTTTCTGTTTCTCTCTTCTTCTCTTTTTGGAATGGTGGTTGCTCTGTGAAAGCATTCTTGTTGCTTCAAGAGGATGGGTTGGTCACGTGGGTTGATGCAAGGTCACTGGATATGGTTAGTTTTAATCTAGATTTGGACTAAATTTTATTAATTCACCTTAACCACATAATACACAAGGAACTTTACATAACCTTAATTTTGGGATTCCATTTCATTCTCTCTTCTCTTTCTGTATTGCTTCTCGTATTCTACCTCATTGCTGATTTTATGATTAGTCTATATCTTGATCAACACATTGTTATTCTTTGGTAAATTCTTAACTATTGTCTCCATATGTCATTCCTAGAGCCTACGGACTCTTTGGTTTGTGGGTTTGTCAGGGCATAAAGGGCATGAACCTACTTTGGGGAGGACCCACCGGCATTCCTTTTTGGTGCAATTGTTAAGTTTTTTTCCCTTAAACATTTATTGTAATAAACTATTTCTTGTTTCAACCCACACATGACATCCATTTTCTATTTATTGGCTTCACTGTTGTTATTCTTCTTACCTTTCTTTTTCTTTCATTTTCCATCCTATTGCTACTGGAGGTTCGCTCTTAGTTGTGGGGGCCTATCACAAATTTTTCCATTCCATTACTTGTCTCACCCCTACACCTTGGATAGTTATCACTTACAAACCTCTAACCCAATATCTGACATACCCACAACCTAGCCAATGTGCTTCATATCGAGGCAAGGTATCAACTGCATTATATCTTATCTTCCTTGCTAATTCGTGACTATGTTGTGTGTGCAGATGGCAATCACATAAACAATGGACTGGGATAGGAGGAAGCACTCAGGATGGATTGAACCTAGAGCATTGACATAAGGAACATGCTTAGTCATGTGGTCAAGGATGAACAATGGTGTGCACGTTTTTTACATTGGCAGCAACGCATCTCATTTTCTTTTCTCTCTCTCTTCAAGCTATCAAATGAGGGTTTGGATGTCATCTATGTACAATGTTCACCACAATGGTTATGAACACCAATGTTGTAATATAGTTGTCAATTCGTTCACCAGGGCATTTTGAGTATGTCATTCCATGTCACCGTGAGTGCCGTTTAGTCAATAATTTCATACCTTCCCAATATTTTGTAAGGAACTTGAGGATGAGTTTTCATTCAATCATGAGGGTATGATGAGTCATCAAATAAGCAACCCGATATCGAACCCTCAATATTGGATACGCGATATCAGATGGGCTAAGCAATATCGAACACACGATATTGGAACCTATCTCATTAGCTATAAATAAGAGATAGGGGCACTTGGTTTGGAGAGGTAATTTTTTAGTCCTTTAGCTGAACTCTTGCAATTTTTTCCTTCTATAATTAGAATTATTTCTGAGTGCCCGAAATAGGAGTCATAAAGTGAAGGATCTTTATTCGAGCATTATGTACCTGAGAGCACCTTATGTCTAGAAATAAAGATGAACTTTGTGATAAACCTTGCAACATTCAAAATAGCTTAATTATAGCATTTAATGTTATTTACTATTATTTGATGTGTTCATTAGTTAATCAATGTTATTTCTATAGAATCATTAATTATCAACAAATTAGCACACTCAGCACGACCACTTTGAGCATACGTGGAACACTTGGTAACCCAGTAACGACTAGCATTTGGTAATCCCAGTAGTGTTACACTGGTTCAAGATGTATCCGGAGAGTGAGAATGGATGCTGGCATTAGGATTTGATTCACATTAGATTTATAAAAACCCATTAGTTAATTAGATCTTTTCATTGCACACACTTACAAGACTAAGATAGAAAATATAAAAAACATAAAAATCATATACCTCAAGTTTACTTAACCATACAATTGTGCCTTACAAGTAAGCTTGGGAAGACAACGACTGCATAACTCATCCTTGTTCTGTGTAGGCACATAAGCACTTAATCCTCAAAGTTCGATCAGATCGTGTGTGAATGCTCGTATTCGTATGGTTGGGCATAGGGGTACCTCGCCGCTCATCAATAAGCATCCGATCCCACTTTCTATACATGTCCTGAACCCATGTATCCACTGCTGGGTGACCAAGTGCTATGCTACTAGGCATACCAAGCAATAACGCTGCTGGGATAACCAAGCAACCACGTGTTACACTCGAAGTGGTCATACCTAAATGTTTAATCTATCTAGTTTATCTTATTTAATTTCTTCATTAACTTAATTACTAGAAAATATTTAATAAATAATTAGAAACATTTAATAAATAATTGAGAACAATAAATGCATAAATCAAATATTTAATCTTCCAAAATGCTGGAAGGATTATCAGAAAGCTCATCTTTATTTCCGCACACACTGTCATGCTCAAGTACAGCAATGCTCAAATAAAGATCTGTATACTCAATAACTCCTACTGTTGGCACTTGAGAGAAAAATTCTAACTTTCTAATGAAAAAATTGCAAGAGCTTCACTGCAACTACAATCTCTCCTCCATAAATGCAGCTAGTGGACGCATATTTATAGTCAAATATAGACACTACGTCAATAAGGCCATGTCAATGCATGATATGATGCATCAATTAGGCCTCATTGACAAGGCCACATCAACAAGGCATCGTCGACACAACCAATAGAACTGCGACTCATCACTTAGCAATGTAAGATGTTGTGTAGACCTCTAGGCATACTTATGTCATTTATAAACATATAGCTTGTACTTAGACATACACATATGAGTTGTTATAACTTATATATGTGCATTAGTTATTAGGCTAAAACAACCTTAATATAAATTTCTAATCAGATTACACATCTTGGGGTGTACCTATATTACAATTATTTTAGGGTTCTAATATCCTCATTAATATAGACATTTAATAATGAGGCATTAGCCTAGAAATAGGACTTTTGATTTGGAAGCTCTAAGTCATGGGTTCAATTTTAATGCGCATTACTAAGTTGTAAAGTTCTAATTGGACTATATATCCTGACATGTATCTATATTACAACTATTTTGAGGTTCCAATACCTTCCCCATTCCCTCCCTTCATCCTTCCCATTCATCCCCACAAGTGTTCATGTGCGATCTGATCGAATTTCACAAACCTCAAGTTCCTAAGTACACTGGTTCTAGGACATAAAATCTAGTCGTGACAATCGTTGTCTTCTCAACTACACTTGTGGATTTTACTTGTATGGTTAAGTGAAATTGAGGAACATGATTTTTATTATTTTATATTTTATTTGTCTATGATTAATAACATATTGAAACTCAATTTATGAACCAATTTAATTAATCTAATTACTAATTAATAACTAATTATTCTAACATGTACATTCTAAACACGTATAATGTTGCTGGGTTACTAAATGTTAAGCATTGTTGGGATTACCAAGCATCATGCACATGCTCAAAGCAGTCATACTTATGGGGTTAATTAATTTCTATTTAACTTAGCTAACTTATCTTAGCTTAATTTAGCTTAATTACTTGGAAGCATTAAAAGGAATTACATAAAATAGTAAATGCATAAATAAACTAATTAATCTAGCCAAGGTGCCACAAGGTTGATCAAAAAGCTTGTCTTTATTACCACACACACTTCCATGCTTAAGTACAATAGTGCTTGAATAAAGATCTATACACTCAATGACTTCTGCTATGATACTTTGGAAAATATTTTAACTTTGGAGAAAAGAAACTGTAAGAGCTTACTATGCTATGACAAAACTTATGCCCAAACCATGTGCACAAATGCTATATTTATAGGTTGGCACACATCCTGCAATACTGAATATCCAACATCGCTTCTTGGGCCCTAATATTGGGTATCCAATATGAGGGCTTCAATATCAGAGCCAAACATAGTATGGTTCATCACAAGGTGCTTATTTTTCCTCATGATATATGACTACTTGGTTCATGATCCTTGTTCTTTTAGTCAAGTAAGAGATTTTTGTATATTTTTCCTACTTGGTACTTTTGTATTGACTTTTTTCCTATTTTACAATGTTACAAAGTGTGAATTATGGTTTAGTTAATTATGAGCTTAGTTATATATTTATATAATATATAAATTCACAAAAATTAGGAACAAGAAATATAAGGAAATTTATCATGTCAAATGCATCAAGGAAGTAGATGAAATAATTTTGGTAAAAGACAATGAAATTTTGGAAAGGTGGAAAAATTATTTTCAAGAATTATTAAATAAAGAATTCCTAATAAAAGACATCAAAGAAAAGGAACTAAATTTTGGTTTAATTAATGAACATTTCTTCTCTAAGGTAAAGATAGCCTTATCAAAGATGAAAAATAGAAAAGCTGTTAGACCAAATGACATTCCTATAAAAACTTGGAAACCATTAGAAGATACAAGAGTTTCTTGGCTGATACAATTATTTAACAAAATTTTGAATGATGAATAAATGCCTACTAATTGGAGAAAAAGCTTTATTATTCTTGTTTACAAAAATAAAGGAGATGTACAAAATTATACAAATTATAGAGGGATCAAGCCAATGAGCCATGCTATAAAGCTTTGGGAGAAAATCATAGAGCATCATCTCAAACTTGAATCAACAGTATCAGAAGATTAATTTGGATTTATGCTAGGGAGATCTACTATAGAGGCTATTTTTTGATATGATAATTAATGGAGAATTTTTAAAAACATAGAAAAAATCTACATGTGATCTTCATTAACCTGGAAAAAGCATATAAAAGAGTTCACAGAGATATTATTTGGTGTACCTTATGAAGGAAAAAAATCATTGATAAATATATGAAAGTGATTCAAGACATATATGAAAGAGCTATCACAAAAATTAGAATAGCTTATGGAATAACATTTGATTTTCTAGTCACAGTAGGTCTACATCAAGGATCTATGATGAGCGACGAGGTACCCCTATGTCCAACTATACAAATCACAAAGCGTTCACACACAATCTGGTCGAATTTCATGGACTTTATCATTTTTAGTGCATTAATCCTCTAGGAAGTTGATGAGACGCGACATGCACTGTGCCGCGATATCGCGTACGTGATATTGCGGCCACCGCGATATCACGTCTTTCCCTGCGATATCGCATACGTGATATCGCGGTCCGCCGCCATATCTATAAATAAGAGGCAGCACTCCCCTCATTTCCAAATCTTGGCTAGAAGTAGCGAAGCTCTGGCAGATTGATCACTCTAGAGTTAGAATTTTTCCCATGTGCCCGCAGTAGGAGTCCTAGAGTGAACGACTCTTTATTCGAGCAGCTTGAACCTGAACCCAAGTTGTGTACGACAATAAAGACAAACTTGATTGGATAAACCTTGCAGCACGTGGTTTTATTGTTGTTTATTTACTGCTTTCCTAGTGTGCACAAGTACGACTTGATTACGAGCGTCTACGGACGTGTACGGCTAATCAAGGAATCGGCTGCTTCTCGTAACGCATGAGTACGACTTGACTACGAGCATTGACTGCTTGGTAAC
>MNCI01022113.1:500011-609875 GCA_015680685.1 Gnetum montanum | reverse complement strand
TGAAAATACCAAAAAAATCACATACCTCAGACTTGCTTAACCATACACCGTGACACTTACAAGCAAGCCTGGGAAGACAACGAACGATTAACCCCAAGTGTTTCTTGTGGTGTTAAGGCATTTAGTCTGCGGAGTTCAACCGGATCGCGCGTGCACGCCACTCATCAGAAGTGAATCTTGCCTCAAGGTTAATCATTATCTTCCCAATTACACTTACGACGTACAATGGTATGGTTAAGTGTAATTGAGGCATCTAAATTTTATCATTTTGTGTTTTATGGTTTACTGTTCAAATGTAGATGAAAGTAATTGGATTAACTAATTAACTAGCATTTAACTAATCCCAACATAAGCATTTGGTCCCACTTTCTACACATATTCTAAACCCATGTATCCACTACTGGGTGACCAAATGCTACGCTACTGGGCATACCAAGCAATAGCACTGCTAGAATTACCAAGCGAATACGTGTTACGCTTGAAGTGGTTGTACTTATGTGTTTAATCTATCTTACTTAATCACTCCATTAACTTAATTACTGAAAATATTTAATAAATAATTAAAAATATTAAATGCATAAATAAAATATTTAATCTATCTAAAATGCTACAAGGTTTATCAGAAAGCTCGTCTTTATTGCCACACACACTGTCATGCTTAAGTACAACAATGCTCGAATGAAGATCCATACACTCAATGACTTTTGCTGCGAGCACTCGAGAGAAAAATTCTAACTTTCAAATGGAAAAACTAAAAGAGCTTCACTACAACTACAATCTCTTATGCCATTAATGTAGCTGGTAGGCATGTATTTATAGCCAAATATTGACACTGCATCGATGAAGCCTCGTCGACGCATGATAAGATGCATCGAGTAGGCCTCGTCGACGCATGATAAGATGCATTGAGTAGGCCTCGTCAACGAGGCCTCGTCAACGTAGCCAACCGAAAGTGAGTCATCATACCCCCACAATTGAATGAAAATGTGTCCTTGAGTTCTTTTACAAAATTTGGGAAGGTATGGGATTATTGACTAACTTTTCTAAAACAAAACAAACTGACTAACTTCACAAAAAATTGAGTGCCTAGGTGTATGGATCAACACATTACAAAAAATGATAGTGTTTAGGAAAAAAAATTGAACACCATGACATAACTCTTCAAAATTGAACAACATGTTCCTTGATAACGTGAAGTGTGATGGAGAAAATCAGATGGTCCTAGGTGGTGGTGGCTCCTGAGGTTCCAAGGGACCTTCACTAGCTTCACACATAAGCAGCGGTTGAGGCAACTGCGGCTGTCCTGCTACTACTGCAACTTTAGGTGGGAGGTAAAAAGCATCCAGTAATGCTTTCATTTTCTCCTCCTTGCTTCTAGGATTGTGCATCATCCATGTAGCTTTGTCAATGTGGGTTGGAATGGGCACATCCCAGGGACATGGGATTGCTGGAAATGACTTCTTTATGTTAACAAACTAGGTAGTGAGCTATTCGCGTTCAATTTCAAATGCCTTGACTGTGTCCTTTCGCTCCTAGTAGTCATTCATCTGTTTGGCTAGGTTCTCAATGATTGATCATTGATCTCTGAATCATGCTCTGAGAACTTCAAGTTTAACATTTATGATCTCAAGCTTATGCTTAGTGTCTTTGTGGTGCTTAAACTCTACCTCATATAATAGATACAAGCTAGCCACTTACTTTTCTAAATTTGACTATGGTCATCTAATAGTCAACATTGCCAGGTTTGCATATCGAAGATTGGCCAACTCCATATATTCTGTCATCTCTTCTATTTGCAACTCCTTTAAGTAGATCTCTACTTTTTGTAGGCATCAATACCATGAACGATGGGTTGCCACATTTCTCTTCCCTATTGGAGTTGCTAAAGGGCTTTCTTCATTTTTTCCTTTTCCATCTAAATTTTTTTTTCATTAACTTCACTTTTTCAAATTTGCGGGCATCATTCTTCTAGGCGACGATCTTGATGGCAAATTTCTAAAGCAAGGCACACACTTCCTCCATTGACAGATTTTAGTTTTCTGTGGCCAACCTCCTCAATTCTATGTTCACCCTGGCAAGTTGCTCTTGTTTTTGATGAATAAATTCTTGTATCTAGTCCTTTTGAGCATCAACATTTTGTAGTAATAATTCTATGCGATCAAGGTCATGTCCTCCTAGCACATCTATATCAAGTCCTTCTAAATTACATACATTTTTACTTTAGCAATAGACTGGTTAAAGATGGTCATAACTGCCTCCTCCTCAGCCTTCTGAAATTATTCTTAAAGCTGTTTGAAAGCTTCATCTCTTGTTCTTGCTAGTCTAAGAATCATAGGATCTACAACTCAAGCACATAGTTCAACAACCTCCATGGCTAAGCGTTGATTTTATTCTCGGGCCATTTTGAGTTGCCCCTCCAAAATAATGCATTTTCCCCTTGCATTCAATAGCTCTAATTAGGTTGCAATGATGTCTTCTGAAAAATCAAAGTTATTTAGAATCAATTGCCTAATTCCTGCTAGTCATTCTAGCAATTCTTCATGCTGGGCTATGTTTAGCTTCCTACTAACCATGCCTGTAGACGTCTACACATCTTGAAGTGAAAATACATTTGGTACAAACATCATAGGTGCATTCAATGCTTCAATGACATAGTCAACAACCACTTTGGCCACTGTTTCTTGCCCTTGGTGCTGCATCACCAAGATAGTTGTTCCTTCACCTTTCTCCAAATGCACCAAGATAGATGGTGTTGAGATAAGGACACCATCACCTCCTGAGGGTTGGGATTCGACCTCACAGGCAACTGCATTCATTGGGCAAAGAAAATTGGACCACTCCTCTCTATCTGACTAACTATTCGGGCCACCTCATTAAGGTGACTCATCGTTGGTCAGTATATAGATGGATTTGCCCCACTCATTTTTATACGTTGTTCTTGTTCACTCAAGAGCTGTTCTCAAATTTTGTGTAGATGCTCAATGGCTGCACGGGCCTTCAATGTTGTTTTTTGAGTGGGTGGTGGTGGTGGCTACTTCTCTTCTTAGGTTATTATTGGCATTTATCATTCATCATCTCGGACCATGAGGCCAAAGGAGCATGCCTAATGGTATCGTTGGAGTAGCAAATGATGCTTGCCCTTTTGCAGAGTTTTTAAATGAGGCACAGAAAGGGCAGGGTTTTCCTTCCATGTTCATTTTATTTGAAATGCTTCTTGATCTCTACGTAGATTAGTTGTGGAAAGTTGACAAGAAATTTCCCACTTAGAGCGGCACATGCTTGAGCGGAGAAGGTGATTGCCTTGCTTAGCCTCAATGTTGGATTGAGGTGATAGGTTGCAATTTTGAAGTAAATTTTCTCTGTTGGTGTGAGCGCACTATACTCTTTATGGTCAACCTTGTAGCATTGCTAGGTCCACTCTCTCTTGGACTTAGGATCACCCTTTGTGGATAGTTTTGCCAGACGTGTTCTAGTGTCAAGCAACCCAAGTGCCTATGCAATCACTTCTACCAAGTAAAACACTTGAATGTCCTTGATTTTTATAAAAGACACTGGCCTTCTATTACTCCAGAAGAGATATGTCTCTCCCATGTTGACCACTATTGATGACCAATGACTTCGATCAAACTTGCAAAATACAAAGAGTTTCTGAGTGAAATTGGTATCAAATGAAAGCTTAAAAGGCCAAGAACTATATGAAAACATGAGAATAGGGTGTTGAACCTCATAAGTTTGGAAAAATGGAGAAAATTTGATTTGGAAGATGAATGAAGGAAAAGGTTAAGGAGCACTAGCCAGAATACTCAATGGAATATGCGAAAGATATGATTGTGGCAATGTTAAAGATAAGGAACCTTAACTAACTAGACCAAGAGCTATGCAAGTGGGTCCTCCCCATAGCAGGCTCATGCCCTTATTGCCCTTGCATAACCTCAACTAAGGAGTCCATGGGCCCCATAGTCAATTTAATGGCATGACAAGTTAAGGACTAACCAAAATGAATCTACTCAAGAATTCCAACACATCAGACCAAGACATAGAGCATAACATAGAACATGGCAGTGAGGTGAATTACGGTAGCATGGATGGATGATAGAGAAGGTGGAATGGAGTTTTGAATTGAGGTCATAAGAAGTCCCTTGTGGAATTTGTGGTTAAAATGACCTAAGAAGATCCATCCTTGGTCTAAACCAAAACTAGCTATTTTCAGTGACTTTGCATTGCCACTCTAAGATCAATCCACTTACTTGAGACACAAGAGTGCTTCCACAAGACAACCACCATTCCACAAAGAGAGGAAAAGAGAGGTAGGAAGTGAGAGAGAGGACCTTAGTTAGAGGGAACCTTCAAGCATAGGTGTATGTTATTCTAGTCCCATAACTAATGCTTGTAGCTCGTTTATTTGTTTGAGGGATGTGGGTTGAATTCCCATCATTTTTGTTTTGTTTTGTTTTGTTTTTCTTTTCTTTTTTTTGAATGGAAACCACACCATGTAAGGACTTATTTGTGTCTAAGGGATGTGCTTTGAAATCCCATCATTTTTTTTCGATGGGATCCACACCATGCAAAGACTTTATTTAACTTCCTATTAGTGGTTGGTATGAAATAGTAAGAAGTTCATGAAAGACACTCAAGCACTCAAGCAAGTAGAAGAGTACAAAGAGTATTGAGTCCCCTTGAAGTCACACCATTTATAAACCTTTTAATCCTTCCTAATTTTGGAACTACAAAGGTTACTAATTGATTAAAAGTTCTTTTAATGGAAGGAATCTCAAATTCCAAGAATAAGGAAAACCATAGAGTTTATCAGATGGGTAGATAACATGGACTCACTGCCATTCCATGAAAAAATAAATCATGTTAGAGTCATCAAACATTAGAATTCAAAAATAGAAACTAGACATCGACAATCATACATTACGCATAAACCATCATTAGTAAACAACAACGACGACACTATGTCCTATGGCAATAAAGCAATTTTATTAGCAAAAATAAGAAAATATTACACTTGAATCAAAACAAGTAAAATACAAAAGGAAGTGTAAAATAATCAAGAAAGGTTCAATGGTACTGACAAAAAATCAAAAAATTTGAAAATTTGAAAAACAAAAAGTAAAAAAACTGAAAAGCCATATTGATGGTTAGCATGGATGGCTATCTCGCCCATGACTAAGTTGGGAGGAGGAGATCTAAAAAATAGAACATGGTTGTCCATCCGTCAAGGTGGTAGTTGCATTGGCCTATCTTGGTTCGAGGAAAGGCTTTACTTGTTGGATGTTGACCAACTACTTTTTATTTGGGCTTTCAGGCTTGTAGATCAACATGGCCCCAAAGGGAAAGGTTTGATCAATTATATAAGGTCCCTCCCACAATGTTTGAAATTTTGCCCTTTGGGGTACATGTGTGGGGTTCCAATAGAGAACCTTATCTCCTAGTTGAAGTCATGACATTGCTTGTTGAATGCCTTATTCACCTCATTCAAGGATAGGGCCAATAATCAATTTTCATCTAACACATTTAGGTTGACCAATCTTTCTTTCTATGCTAGACTTAGCTGAAGATTTAGATCACAGGCTGTTGAGAGTGTACAAAGCTCATATTGAATCAGGAGCATTAGAAGTTTCTTGTACACTAACTCGTAGGGAGAATAGCTGATAGGAACTTTCCAAGTTGAATGATAAGCATAGAGGGCATCATTAAGTTTGGCACTCCAATCCTTCCTATATTTGCTAATGGTCTGCATTAGTATTTTTGTGATCTCCTAGTGGGTTACCTCTGCCTGACCATTAGCTTGAGGGTGTAAGGTGTTGTTAATTTATGTTCAATCCCCAAGTGTTGCATTAACTTTCTAAAAGTCACACCTATGAAATGAGTTCCATTGTTAGAAATTACTGAATGTGATACCCCAAACCTATTGACAATTTTTGTTGTATGAATCTAGTAGCAATGGACAATGTACAATCAATAACAGCTACTGCTTCTACACATCTTGTGCAATAGTTAGCTACTACTATAATATATGCCTTTCCATTGTACATGGGTGTGATGGGACCATGAAGTCAACATCCCATATGTTGAAAGGTTCTAGTTGTTGAATCCACTATTGAGGATCTTTCATGCGAGTGGTCATCCCCCCATCTCGTTGACAACATTTACAAGACTTGATGAACTAGTGGGCATCCCTAAAGATTGTAGGCCAATAGTATCCTACCATCAAGATTTTTATGGTCATGCATCTCCCTACATAGTGACCTCCACAAGGCCCTTCATGAGCATCCTAGAGAACACATGGTTGATCTTCATCAGGGACACACCAACAAATTAAGCCATCGGCACACACCTTGTAGAGGTGCCCGTTAATTTCCACAAAATATTTGACCTAATGAAGGCATTGTTGCTTCTTTCTAAAATCCAAATCTTGTGGCATCTTCTGAGTGAAAAGATAGGTGAGGATGCCATTGTACCATGTTACTTTTGTAGGTGTTTGTTCACTTATTACTCTTGTAAAGAGAAGCTTGTTTGGAAACTGATCAGAGAGCAGGCTCTCTTTCTCTTTATTATCTCATCCTAAGTGAGAGAGGTGGTCAGCAACCACATTCTTAGTCCCTTTTTGATCTACCATTGTGAGATCAAATTTTTGCAAGATCATGAGCCACCGTATGACATGAGGGCTCACCACCGTTGGCTTTTTCATGAGGAAGTGGATTGCATTGTTGTCCATGTGCACAAATACTTTATAGCCAAGCACGTAGTGCCTGAACTTTTCTAGAGCATACACCACTACCATTAGTTCTTTCTTTGGGGTGGTGTAATTTAATTGTACTCCCACAATGCTTCAACTCACGTAGTGGATGTAATATGGGCATTTCTTATCATCCATCTACATGAGCACTACTTCCAAGGCATATTTAGATGTGTTTGTCATGATATGGAAGGGTCTGAACTAGTTTGGTGCTTATAGGATTGGTGTTTCTATGAGTTTTTCCTTTAACCGTTGGAATGCATGTTCACATTCCTTGGTTCAAATGAAAGGTGCATCTTTCTTTGTAAGCTCTACCAATGGTGTTATGATCTTAGAGAAAAACTTTATAAATTGCTAGTAGTAGACAATGTGTCCAAGGAATGACCAAACATCTTTAACGATCTCTGGTTGACATGTTATTCCTTGGATGACCCTTATCTTTTCTGGGTCCACCTCAATCCCTTTTTGCAAAATTTAGTGCCCTAGCATAATGCCTTCTTGGACCATGAGATGGCTCTTTTGCCAATTGAGTCGTAAGTTTGTTTCAACACATCTCTTCAGTACTTGCTCCAGATGGTCGAAGGCTTGCTCAAAATGTAGCTCCATAGGTGGAAAAGTCATTCATGAAAACTTCAACACCACTACCAATTTGTTGTTGGAAGATACTAAGGACCAAGTATTGAAATGTTGCAGGGGCATTGCATAGACCAAATGGCATCTTACAATATGCAAAAGTCCCCCAAGGACTTGTGAGTGTTATCTTTGGCTAATCTTCTAACGTAATTTGAATTTGGTTATAGCCACTATAATCATCCAAGAAGCTATAATAATAATGCTTGGATATGGTGTCCAATACTTGATCTAAAAATGGCAAAGGAAAATGATCTTTGAATGTTGCCATATTCAACAGCCTAAAATCAATGCAAACCAACCATTTTCCACCCTTCTTCAGCACAATTATAAGTGGGCTAACCCACTCACTATCTATGATGGGATAGATGAACCCCACCTTGAGGAGTTATTTAATTTCCTCTTTGACGATCTACTTTAATTTGGGATTTAGCCACCTCTATGGTTGCCTTCTAGGCTTCATGGCTAGGTCAGTGTAAATGTGATGCTAACATATCATTGGATCAATTCTAGTTAGCTTGGGATACAACCAAGCAAAGGTTGTTGACCATTTGTTAACTATGTTTAACAAATTTTCTTTTTATTTAGGACCAAGTTTAGCATTAATTATGATTGGCTTACCATTGTTTAAAAATGCATACTCTAGATTGGCTAGTAAATTTTTTAGCTCTAGAGGCTCCTACTTGAAGTTATCAGGGATTTCCAACTCTCCTCAACAAGTATCATCATCTTCATGAGAGAGTTGGAAATGAACTTATTCAATTTTGTCCATGCCTTCAACATAAGCACATGTTAGGCTCTCAATTGGTTCCATGCACAATGTGTTGCTATCTGAGTCAATTATCAGCCACTAGGTGCCCTCCTGTTTTATGGATGATACGTATAGACACCTTTGAACATTAATTTCTTATGCACACTATTGCATGCTTTAATGTGTGTACTCTTGATTGACCAAATCTTTTGCACACAATTGCACCCATTATCGTTGTACAAGATGCATGGAAAACGCTTCTTCTCAATATTGCCTAGTTCATTTTCCTTGGATATTTCTAAAGATAGATCCCTTATACCTATACGTGCGTTGATTGTGCTTATTCAAGCCCTTCCCATAATGATGGGGAAGTCACTTTTGCAATTTTCCACCTTGATCATCAAAAAATTAGCAGGATAGGACCATCCACAAACTGTGGTCACAATGTCCTCTACTAATCCCAAAGGAATAGTAATCGACTGATATGCCATTTCTAGATAGATGTTGCTCTTCTTAAGAGGTAGTAGGTTCTAGGCCTTGTACATGTCATGGGAGATGAGATTAACTTTGGAACCAAAGTCAAGAAGAGTTTTGCATGGCTCCTATCCAATGATTTGTAGGTAAATAAGCAGACTTATTGGGTCAGATCTTTTTGTAGAAAGATTTCCAACCTTGATCATGTCGAAAACAACATGAGTTAGCATCATAGTGTGGATTTGAAGCAACACTTGGTTTGAAGGTCACTCAAAGGTGTTTAATGTAAAGGATGAGGGTGTTGGAGATGTAGGATGATCAACTGCACTAGATTGTGAGGGTTGAAGAGGACTACTGAGTCAAAAGAAAGATCTTTTTCTTGATTAATTATCCAAACCACTTGGCTGGAAAGCCGATTGTGAATGTACAGCCCTCGTAGCATTTCATTGTTGCAGCTGTGGTGGAATCTCATCCTACATGGATGGAGTAGGAGGTAACTAGGTTGAAAGTGGAGGTGTGTGTGTAGATGGATGTAGAGAGTGATATGAATATGGATATGGGTTTTTCCCTCGAGTATATGGTGAATGTGTTCAGTGGTACTCTGGAGAGTAATAGTGATGCTGAAATGATGTATGACTTGCAGAACTTCTTGGGAAGATGAGTTGCTGAACATAGTACTCATATGGATTTGGTTGTTCCACTTGGGTAGTAAGCTTATTTTTGTTGGTGGAACTACCTTGGATTACCTTGAGGATAAGGCAATCATCTAGGTGCTTGCCTACGTGCTAATTGAGGATTCAAGGCATACATCCTAGACTCTTGTATGTGTGACACCACATGGCAACATCCCTTTGGATGTTCATATTGATAGATGTCACAATCAATTTTATCATCAAAGTCAGTTTCCACAACTTCCTCTATTGCTGCAGCTTTGCCCTTGGTAGGCACATTCAGCTTCTTTTTGTCGTCTGTGATTAACTATTCTATTCTTTGGATTCTTTAGCAATCTTCATGGTTGTTTGAAATTTTTCATTCAAAGAGTCCCATAATTTGTCAACCTTTGCCAAAATATCAGAAACAGACTTTTGGACGAGCAAGGTTTTCTTGTTCACCACTTCATCAAGTGGTGACTCCTCCTCATCACAAAATTGAACCTCCCATTTCCTGATGGAAGGGTCCATGTTATACTCTTTTGCACTTTTCCTTTTTCATAGCTCACCTTCTTCTTTTGCTACCTACTTAGTTAGCATTTGGATCTGATGAGCTCTTAGTTCAGACAATCTTCCTTGAGCATACACTCCAAGAGTTCTTCTAGTTTCTACTCTAAACCCATCTATGATGTGGTGAAGTTGTTCCCTCTAAGAATAATCATGGCCAGGGCATTGGTGTAAGAGTGAATAGTATCTGCCCATGATGGCATCCAAGGGTTCATGTGTTCCCCATTTCCAACCTTGGATTTGCCTTCTCAAATTAGACACTTTGGAGTACATCTAATATTGGTCGTTGAATAGCTCCAACATGGTACTCCATATGTGGATAGATTTCGGCTCCAAAGACTAGTACTAACTTTCAGCTTCCTTGATGAGTGTCCTAGGAAAGAGTTTGAGTTTTTGCCATTCATTTTTTATGTTCTGTAAGGCATGGGCATCATGAAAAGCTTGTAGATGTGTCTGTGGATCAGAGTTGTATCCCCCCTCAAATCTTAGGATGTTGTTCATGTCTAAGTGCTTGATCTGACTATCTTTTATATGCTTGGTTGGAATTTTAACTACCTTTGCTATGTTGAGCATACTTCAAGTTGCTAATAAAGGTTCATCATCATCCCTGCATCGATGATGGTTTTGACCACCCCTATGATCTTGGTGGCCTTCATGGTCATTATTGTCTCATTGATTACCTTCATCATGATTATTTCGATGATGGCTTCTATGAGAACTATCAAATGAAGAGGAATGTTCAAAATTGGATGAAGGGGATGAAGATGAAGATGGACCGCCACTGCCCTTGTAGTGTCTGCCACCACTCTCTTGCTTATTACGATCACCATTCTTAGATCCCTTGCTATTGTGGTGCTTGCCCGAGTCCCTACCTTGGCTGTCACTTTTTCCTAAACCTATTTTATGAATAGTGGATCACAGGTTCAGGTTCACACCCTCATCACTATTAATAGGGGGTGAAGAATTTTCATGTTGAGAACCTTCAAAGGGAGGATACTCATTGTCATCTTGATCTAGTAGGAAAAAGGGATTAGTGAAATGTTTCCCCTTCATATCCTCATGGAGTTTCTCCTAGCGTTGATCTCGTTTGTGTTGTGTTTTAGTGGGATAGTAGTTTTGAGTGTCATAACCATCCACAATGTATTCTTCATGAAGATCTGCTATGCCCAACTTCTTAAGACTTTGCAATAACATCCTGGGCATAGATTGATCAGGGGGCAAGATGATGTTGCCCTCCATATCACGCCATTGCAGCTATTCATCCTAATGTAGGATGAAGGTGAAGTTTGGCACAAACTCATCTAGATGAGTATACACCACTTTGCACTCTTATGGGACCAGTGGTTTGACATCTTCACACTTGTGAGAAGAAGACATTTTGCAATATAGAATAAAACATCAGTGTGCTTTTATAACTCTATGTATAATGGGAATGATATTGACCTTGAGGTTCATACAACAATATTAATGGTATTCACTTAAACCTAAATAGTGCATGTTTTAATAAACAAAGTCCTTGGCAATAGTGCCAATGATGAGCAACGAGGTACCCTTACACCCAACCATACAAATCACAAAGCATTCACATGCGATCCAGTCGAATTCCATGGACTTTATCGTTTCTGGTGCACTAGTCCTTTAGGAAGTGAATCTTGCCTCAAGGTTAGTTGTTGTCTTCCCAATTACACTTGTGGTGTACAATGGTATGGTTAAGTGTAATTGAGGCATCTGATTTTTATCATTTTGTGTTTTATGGTTTGTTGTTCAAATGTAGATGAAAGTAATTGGATTAACTAATTTAAATTAACTAATTAACTAGCATTTAACTAATCCTAACATAAGCATCTGGTTCCACTTTTCGCACATGTCCTAAACCCATGTATCCACTGCTGGGTGACCAAGCGCTACTCTACCAAGCAATAATGTTGCTGGAATTACCAAGCAAATACATGTTATGCTCAAAGTCGTCATACTTATGTGTTTAATTTATCTTACTTAATCACTTCATTAACTTAATTACTAAAAACATTTAATAAATAATTGAAAACATTAAATGCATAAATAAAATATTTAATCTATCTAGAATGCTATAAGGTTTATTAGAAAGCTCATCTTTATTGCTGCACAAATTGTCATGCTCAGGTACAACAATGCTTGAATAAAGATCTGTATACTCAATGACTCCTGTTGCGGGCACTCGAGAGAAAAATTCTAACTTTCAAATGGAAAAACTGCAAGAGCTTCGTTGTAACTACAATCTCTTATGCCATAAATGTAGCTGGTATGCATGTATTTATAGCCAAAAATTGACATTGCGTCGACGGGGCCTCATCGATGCATGATAAGATGCATCAACGAGGCCCAGTCAATGAGGCCACGTCGACAAGGCCTCCTCGATGAGGCGATGTCAACAAGGCCTCCTCGATGAGGCGATGTCAACAAGGCCTCCTCGATGAAGCCAACCGAAAGTGACTCATTAGTTTACATTTAGCTTGTACTTATATACTATTATTATGAATGTATTTAAAAAAGAAACACAAGATAAAATCCCTTGGTGTATGGTATTTTCAGATGATATTGTGTTGGTGGATGCAACTCTATAAAATATTGCTGCTAAAATGGAGGAGTGGAAACATACTTTAGAATCAAAAGACTTAGAAATTAAAGGGAAAATTTTATAGGACAACAATTAGGCTTGCTATCTTATATAATGTTGAATGTTGGATAATACAAAGAGGCATGACCAATAAATAAGTGTGGCAAAAAGGCGAATGCTTTGATGAATATTGAATGATACTAGATGAGATAAACCACATAATACAAGCATCAAAGGAAGGCTTGGAGTGGCTCCTATTTAAGATAAATTATAATAATGGTGGCTTAGATGGTTTGGACATGTGCAAAGAAGATTAGACAATAAGCCTATAAACAGAGGTTGTTACATCATTGTTCTAGGAAAGCCATTGAAAGGAAAACCAAAGAAAACATGAAAAAAATGATTGAAGATGATTTGAAGAAATTACAACTAAACAAGAATCTAGGTCTTCATAGAGGTGAATGGTACCTTGTTCTTTAGAATTTCCTTCCTCATACATTCCAATATGAACTTACAAACATAGAAGGTTCTAATTTAATTGGAGCAAATATGTTGGTATTATTGATGGAATATTATTTAGAATTATATATAAGCTCTCCCATATGTTAGAAAATAAGCCTTTTACTAAGGATTAACTATGTGATACTAACCATATTTTAATGCAAGATGTTTATTTTCATTCATGCCATATGACAACCTAGTTCATGATCTTTGTTCTCTAAGTTGAGTAAGGGATTTTTGTATATTTTTCCAACTTGTTACTTTTGTACTAACTTTCTCCCTATTTCACAATGTTACAAGTATAAATGATGGTTTGGTTAATTACCAAGTTAGTTATATAGAGAAAATTACAAAAAGTACATTGAATTTTAGTTCATCTATATATTGGAAATTATCTAATTCACCATTTTAGTAGATTTTGAATTCTTGTGAAGAATAAATATTGTGCTACAAAATATTTCTGAACTCTCATGGATTATTATTTTTCATGTATGCTCCCCTTACTCTTTATAATTTCCTTCATTGTACATTCCAATATGAAGTTACAAACATAGAAGGTGCTTGATGTGGTTGGAGCAAATATGTTGGCATTATGGATGGAATATTATTTAGTGTTACATATAAGCTCTCATTGGAGCATCGTGGACAAAATATTTTCTACATTACCAATACACTCCCTATACGCATTATGGATAGAATATTATTTAGCGTTACCAATCTATAATTGATACTTACCACTCGACCAAAATGAGGATGTTCTTGATGATGATAAGACCTAGTTACTAATGTTATGCTAAAATGTCATATTGCTTTCTATTATGTATTTCCTTTATGTTTCTTATATTTTTGGTGAGGTGTGATAAGTTCCTTTTTGAATTGCTATTTTTAGTACTCTTTAGGTTGTGTAAGATGTACTTTGTTGACTTGTAACATCCTACTTACCAAGCCTAGGCAAATGAAGCATTACTTAAAGGTAAAAAGATGTCCATCCCAAGCTTGATGAGATTCAATCTATCAATGAGGTGTGCTTACATGGAACTTCCTAGTTAATCTAAGATATACTTTTTGCTAATAAGGGTTGACTTAAACGTCCACAAAAAGAGTCTTGAATAATAACGAGTCCTTGGTCTTTAGGTCTCCACTTCCATCTTGCTTCAAACATTTATATAACATAATTGATCTAGTTGTTAAGTTTAGTGGTATGACAAGTGAGCTACGCCCTTACCCATAATAATATTATTAATATTATTTTATACCCAAATGTCCTTACCATACCCTTTTTTGGCAAACATTTACGAAGCGTCGCACTAGATGGGTCTTTCGTCCGCTAATTGAAATCCTTGCATCAAAAAACCATAGCAGGGTATGAGTTGTGTTTTTTCCTTCCACTTTTACTCGCTACATTAACACGTTACACGGTCACCGGCAGGGAATCTGTAGCTCCTCACTCGACCTAGGCTCGGGGTTTTACCAGGGATACTGAGGAATTGGCCTTGTTCATCGCAAGAAGAGAGAGGCGGCAGTTGCAGAAGGTACAGAAGCTCAGATTTGCTATTCGTTTGCAGACGCTGAAATAATTTACCTGCCTCAAAACATACAGATTTATCTTTGTTTTCGGCAAAGCGACAAAATGGCAAGATTTTTGGCCGGACGGATCTTTAACCTTAAGCGCGTTATGAGATCGCCGAGTCAGCAGCAGCAGCTTCGATATCTAAACATACATGAATATCAGGTGTTCAATTTGCATTTTTGTTTTGGATGTTTAGTTGACCTGTTGCGTTTTCTGTGTTTGTTCGGCAATTTAATGTTTCACATACGCAAATGATCTGGATATGAAATATGCTTGTTCGATCCTAGTGTCTCTATGAAGGGAATGTAGTGCCAAACTTAATCAGATTTGTTTTTAAAGATTGGATTAACGGACATCTAGTCTGCGTTTGTTCTTTTTAATTATATTGTTAGAATCTTATTTTGGTCACCGCATCTTACTAAACAAATTTGACTACCGTTACCGTATACTTGCAGTTCCATTACCATCAGTTTTTAAGGTCGTGCAAACGTTCCCCAGAATCTGAAAAATTTATATGAATGTCCACGAAATCATATAGAAATATCAAACCAATATAAGGGGTTGCACTTTGGGCTTTACATTTTGTACACTTCAATCAGAGCAAAAAGTTTCATAACCGAACTTAGAAATTAGAAATTGACTGACATTGAGACTGCTAGAGTTTAGTAATTATTACACTTTGATCAACATGTATAATGTTTCATTTGTTGTGAACGATTACACCATATTACCCTACCACAAAAGATTCACAGCTTTAAGTGATAAGTATTTTGGTTTCTCATAATCAAGCTGCTTTAAATATATGGTTGAACCAAAGATATTAATCCGTTGAAAAGTGTATCGGTTTATTCCTTTTTCAAGATATTTCAAATCTTGAAGGAAAAAGATTAGAAGAACGTTTGAAGGGACAAAAGTCAATCTAGATAGAGTATGGTGGCTAGCAGTAAAAAATTGGAAAGAGAATGTGGTTCATAAAATAGGACTTGATTGCTTTAATTTTTGAGCCTTACATGATCGGAACTTTTCTTTTCAAAGTTAGGATTAGATTAGCATCTTGAGATGTTTTTTTTTTTATAATTTTAAACTTTTTCATAAGAAATTTGATCCTATTGTCTTGGTTGATTATTAACATCCTAAAGTGCAAAATCTCATAGTACTTCAAATATTATTTTATTAGTATAATCTAATTGTACTTGGTAAAAAAAATATTCTTGTAATCATTAATAAAATTTTATTTAAAACCCTATACATACAAATATCCATTTTACTCTGCTCTTATCATATTTACTATTGAACTGCTCATACTTGGAAGAATTTTTTAACTGGTGGCTGCTGCACTAATGGAACCATGAAGACAATATGCAGTGATTGCAAGTTATTTCTATATTCTTTTTCTTTTAGGAAGTGGTCTCCATTCAAAGAAATTTTAATTTAGGTTATTTAGGCTACTGTAGAATTGAGGAGAAGTGCTATAGTACCTATCTACAATAAATAGGGAGGCATTCAAAACTGTAGCAAATATAAATCAATTAAACTTATGAGTCAGAAAAAGTTATAGAAAAAAGTAATAGAACAATGCATTAGACAAGCATCAGTTGTTTCTGAAAATCATTTTGGTTTTATAACCCCCTGGAATCACTCATTTCATTCAAATGATTCCTTCTTACTAGAAACCATGATTTGAAATTATACTTTTTGGCAATACCCATTTCTCAGTCCTAGAAGGTTAACTATGGAAGCCATTTTCTTCTTAAGACAATTGATAGAAACATTCAAATGTAAAAAGAGCGTTCTACATATGATTTTCATTATTTGGACAAGACTTATGATATAGTCCCCCAAGAGATTATTTGGGGTGTCAAAGAGGAAATATAACCTAATTGGATATATTAGTGCAATTGAAGGCATGATGGAGCCACAACTAGAGTTGGCACCGTTTGTGGAGAAATTGCTAACTTTTTTGTCAGGGCAAGGTTACACCAAGGATCTGCCTTAAGCTTTTATTTGTTTCCAGTTATTATGGATGAGTTATCTAAAGAAGTACAAGATGATATCCCTTGGTATATGCTTTTTGTAGATGATATTGTATTGGTGGATAAATCTCAGGAAGCCTTTGCTATGAAAATGGTGAATAACCCTAGCATAAAAAGGTGAAGGATCAGCACAAGTAAAGCAAAATTGAAGAAGTATGGATGAAATGGGGAGAAGCTAGTGGCATGCTTTGCGATAAAAGAATTTTGTTAGATTGAAGAGAAAATTCTACACAACTGTTATCAGACTTGTTGTACTATATGGTGTAAATGTTGATTGATTAATAAACATTAGGAATAATGTGTGAATGTGATAGAGATCAGAATGCAAAGTGGATGTTGGGTAGCCAGGAAAGATTTATTTATTAATTCTCTTTACAGGAAGTTTGAGGGTAGCAGTTATAGTTGAAAAGATAAATAAAAGATATCTTAGATGATTTGGTCATGTACAAAGAAGACTAGAGATTTTGCTTGTTAGAAGAGGCTGCTTAGTTAAAGTGGAAGGAAACAACACAGAGGTAGATTGAAACACAACAAAGATGTAGATTGAAACATACTTGGTATATGATAATAAAGAAATATACTCAAGAAATGAGTGTTGACATTAATTTAGCTCTTAATAGAGGTGAATGACAGTAAAAGAACTCATACAACTGACCCCATGCAGTTGTGGTAAGGCTAGTTTGATGATGAGGCTACTTTGGAATGGAAACTTGGAAATTATGACTGATCTTTAATCCAGGTTTTTAATTTTTAAATTTTAGATCAGCATGGAATACATTACTTATTTAAAGTAAAGGTCTGTGTGCAATTGAACACTGGGGTTAATGCTTCTAGGATTTTGGCTGTCAGAATTCTCATAATATTTCTAATGAGTATCTGCCTGCATTTTGCAACAATAAAAAATAGGATTATACAATTTGTTTTTAAGATTGTGACTCTTTCCTTTACTATTTGCTGAGTTTTTTAAGGCTTCTTTCTTTATATGATCTCTTTATTATGATTGTGAATTATTATTGGTTCATTTCTTATCATGAAATTGAAATCATTTTTAATTAAGTCCAAGACCCTATCGATCTGTTGGACGAGTTCAGTTCCAACATTTTTTGTGGGCATAATTTTGGTATATCATTGTGGTGGACTATTGAGATCAAACCTGACTTGTAGAATGCAAGTCAATGTCTTAACCAATGAGTCACATAGCTTGATTGGTTTTGATTCGTTTTAATATCTTGATAGGACACTTACAAAATCAACTATTTATAACAGTCACATGTGCCTTCTAGCCAGTTGTATCTATGTATTTTCCATATACCATAATTCTCTTCATCCTCTAGTTTTTGTTTTGATGCTTATCTTTTAAATTGGAAGTTATTTTTTATCTATTTGATTGCAGGGTGCAGAGTTAATGAGCAAGTTTGGAGTGAATGTTCCAAAGGGTGTAGTGGTATCCTCTATTGCAGAAGTGAAACAAACAATCAGTAGTACCTTTGCCACTGAGAAAGAGGTACTTGTTACTTTGTTTAAGAGATTCAGTTGCTTGAAAGAAATACCATTAACATAATACTTGAATCTATGGTTTCTGCATGAAAATATTTTTTGGTATCTGAATAAGTTTATTAACTTTACATCAAAATGACAACACACATCTCTATTCATCAATTATCACTTTCCAGCATCTTTACTTTGTTTCCAAATTATATTGTTGTGTCTCTAATTGAATTGATAAATGGTTTTATCCACTTGATATATGGATTTTTGAGACTGCTTTGTTATAATTGAGAGTGCCGTATTGTGGTCGTTGTTGCATCGTATACATCATCTACTATTTAGCAAAGTTACAGCATCTACCATTATTGTTGTTGTAATAATCTTTATGTATCAAAAGCTACGAAAAGTCCAGACTATTCCATCAATTCGTGTTTTTCAAAAAAATTATCTTTAATGCAGGTTGTTGTGAAAAGCCAAATCCTTGCAGGTGGTCGTGGCTTGGGTACTTTTAAAAATGGATTCAAAGGAGGTGTTCATATTGCCAAAGTTGAAGAAGCAGAGGACATTGCTAGTGAGTGTACCTTTGCTGTATTCATTTACTCATAAATTTATTACCATGTTATTTTACTAAGGGCACAGAGATACTAATCAGATGCATTTCTATGTGATATGACATCATGATTGGAGAGTTATGGCTTGATATCTTTAGTAGTTTATTCATCCATGATTTCTGTTTATGCATCTTTGAGAAATTTTAAAGTTGATTTTAATTGTCGGTTGTCCTAACTGTTGATATTGAATCATTTTACATTGCCAGGTAAGATGCTTGGACAAGTTCTTGTTACTAAACAGACTGGACCAGGAGGCAAGCCAGTCAATAAGGTTTGTGTTTTGTACGTTCACAATGAAATAAACTTTTCATCTATAAGAAAGAGTGCTTAACGTTTATATTATTTAGCAGTGTTCTATAGGTGAAGCTGACTTTTTGCTAGAACCACCATCATTTAATTCAAAAAGCTTAAAATCTCTTCCATGTGAGCATCTTTTGCAGTTAGTCACTAAATTTTTCCACAGTTGGCCACTGCAACAATGAATGCTGATGATTGTTTGAGGGACTAGGTTTATTTGATGTCAAGCTACACTCATGGTGCATTTACATTGTTTCAAGACAAAAGATTATGTATTCCAGCCCATTTAAGTTAGAGGTTTAAAATTTTGGATTCAGTGATTGTCTCTCATTCACAGTTACTAACTTTCTTAAATTCATTTTCAGTTGTTTCCATATGGGTGATGAGTCATTGACTTTATTAAATTAATTTTCGGTTGTTTGCATGGTTATTTTGAATGTTATATATGGCTGATGAGCTATGACTGCAGGTCTACATATGTCAAAAGCTTTCACTTGTTAACGAAATGTACTTTGCTATTACTTTGGATCGTGCTTCTGCTGGACCGGTAAGCTAGACTCTCTTCTTCTTCTTTGACTCTCTTCTTCTTCTTCTTCTTCTTTTTCAAACAAGGTAAACCTGGACTCTCGTCGTTTAATTGATGTTATTTGTCTTTTTCTTGAACAGTTTATAGTGCTGCATTGTTACATTGTAATTTTAGGTCAATGTTACAGGTTTATAAGAATCAACATCTAAACCATTGTTACTGTGGAGGTTAATATCCTAAAACATACATTGGCAAAAATTTCTTTGATTCCTATCCACACCCAGGGGAAGAGATTTTTCAAGGTCACAGAAGACACAGTTTAACTCAAAAGTTTCACAGATTGTTTCTTTCAAGCTCCAGTCTATATCTTAGAGACCATAGTCGCTAATGTATTTTTCCCCAGGTTACCCATACAAACAACTGTTATTTCTTTTTTGAATCACAGAAGGTGTCAGCCTTGATTCATTTCATGGGAAATTTGTTCATCTATGAAACACCAAAGGCATCTGTAATTTTCTAACTGTACAGAGAGATAAACAGATTACCCATGCTGGATGTAGCTTGATTAAATATTAGTAATATTCGAGCTCAGTACCGAGTCATAATCAGCCATTCATATTAATTGAGCGTGGTGCTGACTTGTGGACCTGGTGTTCTGGAAACTACATACTGAATGGTTTGAAATTCTTACAGAAACTATGGAATAGTGTTTGAGTTTCAGTCCAGTGGAAGATTAATGATTTTTAACTGCAATTAGCCTTTTTTGTAAAACAAAACTCATCTTCATAAGCTATAGTTGCATAATTTTTTGATTTACAAATTTTTGTGAGTACAAATGGGTGGTGATTATGTACTCTTCATTGATTGTCCGTATATTATTTCTCACAAGTGACAAATTGACCCACAACTTCTTGGGAATTCTCATACACCACTTATGGAATTGTCTTTAAAATTACTTACATGCATATCTTTGGCCCCAAGGTTTTGGCATTTTATTTGCCATGGTTCTACTGTTAGACTCATTAAGCTAAATGGTTGTAGCTTTTTATTCCTTGTGATTTTGGTTTTTGGTGTTTTATTTACAATAGTTCCACCATTAGATTTTGGTATTCCTTGTCATTTTGTTCATGGCTTTTTTTATTCAATTTATTTATTTTACATTTGTGTGTTGTTCCATCTCAATTCTTCTCCACCCATTCTTTCTCTTATTTTAGATTCATGATGCTATAGATTCTTGTGAGTTCGTACATCCATCTACAAACATCAAACTTGAACAAATTTTGTGAATTTAATTAGTGATTGAATCGCTGTTATCATAAATGTTAAAGTTTAACAAATGGAGTAAAAGCTTATAGTCACCAAGCGAAACTGAGAAAGTTTGAATTGAGTTTCTTAATAGAAATCTGATTCAAATGGTTGAAAAGCATTAAATTTCAGAATTGAAGGAAGATCTCTAAGTTTTCATTCTTAATAATTTGAAATCCAAATATAAAACGAACTATTGCAATAATATGACATTCAAATAAACTTCAAGCTAGTTGTCAGCCAATGGCACTTCCCATAACTTGCATTTGCCTGTTCTGTGGTCAGAAACCTGAAAAGGATTGTGAGGACTACCTGAGGGTTTGCCGTTACTGTTCTCAGTGCAGAGCTGCAACTGTTGTTATGATAGTTATGTTCCAGTCATAACCATATGACCATTATAGTTAACAATAATAGAATCCATGAACTACCATCAATTTAGTGACTTATTAACACCAGTTCTCAGTTCTGCTGTAATGATGTTTCTAGGCTTTGAAGATAAGTGTTCGTTACATTTCTGCAATGTGTTTTAACATTACCGTTCTGCCAATATTATTGTTCTTTGGACCTCTTATATGAATTGTGAAGCAGACGATTTGGACCAGTTTGTTTGTTCTTCCCCCCACCTTGAAGGCAATTGTGATTAATTGTGGGTGAATTTGACTTTCTTTAAAGGAAAATCGGAATAGCCCAGGCATTGACTGGTAATTAATCACAGATGGAGATATTGTAAACGCTGATTCATATTTATTAGGACTTACATTTGTCATCAATGTTAATCTTCTACCTGCATTTCCTGGACGTCACAGGGTGGTTAGTTCTCTAACTTTTAAAATAGAGTTCAAGAGTTTACTTCCTTGTACTGCTTTGTGTGTATCTTTAAAGGCTGTGTTATTGCTCTTTCTCACATTTAGATGGTGTTTTGTATTCCTCTAGAGAAACAACTTCTGCAGTTAGCTTGTGACACTTCTAACTGGATTAGCTATTGCTTCTCCATTGAACTTTCTGAATTTCAGTAGCATGTTCTAAAAGGTGCAGGATGACATAGAAATTCACTTTCTTGACAGTTTTTAGTTAATGATTTAGGTTTTTTTTTAGTTTTTGAGGATAATCTTTTTGGGATTTAATTTTTCACCGAGTGGGTGAAAGAGGCAAATCTTGTGAACAAGCTACTCCACATCAACAAAGCTTCTCAGTAGTTGATAAGAAATGCTCAAAAGGTTCTAACGCCTGGAATATTTAAAAATATTTAATGTAATTCCGTTGAAACTCTTTTAGTTTGTACCTCAATAAAGCGGCTGCCTTGTTCCCACAGGAAAAGGAAAAGAGGCAACATGAATTCAAGATTTTCCATGAAGGCTTCCAACTTGATCACGAAAGATCGTGGATTGGATCCACATGGCTGAGTGGCCAGTTTGCAGTTCTACTTCATTTCATATACCGAGATCATGGGCTTTCTTTTTTGTCATTTTTGAAATGGCCTCTGCTACAGGATTTTGGGATTTTGTGGGCCATATGGCCACTTTTGGGGTGATTGTAATGATGGGGTAATGGAAACGATTGCTGTTGCAAGTGCATGTTCTTGCTTTTGTTTTTCTTCTCTGGACGGTGTCTGATTGGGGGTTGCCTCTGGCTGATTGGGAGAATCCCTCCGTCTGCCTTTTGTACAGTCTTTTTCCTCCCTGTTTATAACATCAATCCTGACCTTGATAAACAAAAACCACATGCATGAATATTGTGCGTACCATGATCTAATGGAATATAAATTGCGTAATTTACAGTTTGTTATTGTATTTCAACACATTAATTGTTATAATAGCCTTAATTTAGTTAAATTTCTTTGGTGCATTAGTTGTGGAAATTGTCTCATTCCAAAATGTTGATGTTTCATGAACTGTGCTTTTTTGAATAGCATTATCCGTCAGTTTGTTAAAAGAGTGCATCTATTTTCAACAGGTTATAATTGCTTGCAGTAAGGGTGGTACAAGCATTGAAGACCTAGCAGAAAAATATCCTGATATGATTATTAAGGTATGCATTTTTTTAGAAATGATTTTTTTTTTTAAATTTTAGTTAAGAGTAGCATCATTTTTCTAACAAAAAGATGGGTAAAATTGTATCGAGGGTGAGGGCCAATTTGGTTAGAAGGAATGGTACTCAATATTAGGAGAAAATTACAGAAGTTTGAATCGGATGTTTCTGTGAATTTCCTCTGGAATCTTTCAACACTAGTGGTTTTTACTTGTCTCTTAACAGTTTAAGAGGAAGGGAATGCTCCCATAATTGAAATCATGCTATAAACTATTCCCATAGCATTTAGGTTTATTCTAGAAGTTATTTGTTATTTATATTGCCATACATGTGTTTCCGAATTATCGTCAAGTTGTCTGCCTACTTTAATGCGTTAGCACATGCTGTTGGGATAAGGTACCAAGATGATGATGATATGTGTTTCTAATTTTTCTTTTCAATGATGTATCGTTGTGAGAGCTTTTGTTTTTAAACATTAGTTTAAGCCTCACATTGGTTAGTGGATATTTAGAAAAATTATATTGGCCTTAGCTTAGTGAAAACCTGGATAAAATTGAGTATACAAGGTTAAACTTTGTATTTCTTTAAAGTTGATATTACATATTAAGTTTTTAAAGTCAGAATTAATAAATTATTAGTACTAAAGCACTGAGGTATGGATTTCATTTCTACAGCTTGAAAACAGATATCTAGGAAATGCATTTGTTGTTTGCCTTGCTCTTCTTTCTGTCTGTTTTTCTATTTCTTTTTCTCAGAATAACTTGCTCTACTGTCTTTTCATTTAATTGGTTAACAACAGGTACCCATTGATATTTTCAAGGGTATAACAGATGAAGATGCAGCTAAAGTTGTTGATGGCCTTGGGCTCAAGTTAGCAGACAGGGACGCATCTATAAGTCAAGTGAAAAACTTGTACAAGCTCTTTGGTGAAACAGATTGCACACTGCTCGAGGTATTTGACTTGAACAATGTTGGCTAATGATTTATTGCAATTTTAGCAGTGAGCATTTGTGTTGAAACTAAGTATCCACATATTGCTTTGGTAATTAGTTGCTGAGTCTGGGTTCTTGTTATGGGATAGATTAATCCTATTGCAGAGACTGCCGATGGCAAGTTGGTGGCAGCCGATGCCAAATTAAATTTTGATGATAATGCTGCCTTTCGTCAAAAGGAAATTTTTGTACTTCGTGATCGATCTCAGGAGGATCCTAGGGAGGTAATACCTTCCTTTATTTTAATTTTTTGTTTTTCATTATAAGATTTAGCTTTGGATTGTGTACTTGAAACAAAAGGTTGTCGAGACAAACAAAAACATAGTGTGGATATTAACAGATCAATACCTATAGCTCAGATTAGACTTTTGTATAGGAAGTTATACCTATAGATTGCTGTTTCTCCATAGTCTGGCATTGTTATAGATTATTTCTCATTTCAGTACATTGCAGAACATATGCACGGCAGTTTGGCTTGTCCTTGGGTTCGCTTAAAACCATCCTTAATGTTGAAAATTTTAGAATTATCACTATTAGTGAGATTAGAGAATCAATGAGCATTATATGAAACTTTCAACATTGATCTTCAGCGGGCTGGAAATTCTAATTTCTGAAGGGCTTCCATCCAAGAAATATCAGTTAGTCCTTTTAAGAGGGTTGCTTTGTTTTCGTGCACCGTTTAGGGAATGACTTGCCTTATTTTATGGTTATTCATGTTAATTTTATTTTGTTAACATTTTTGTCAAGTTTCTATTATTTTCCTTCAATATGTGTTTTGACAAGCCACAGTCACCTTCAAATTATTTCAAGTAGCTATTAATTGTACTCTTTTTTTGTGTGCTAATGTTCATGACCTGTTTACCAGGTTGCAGCGGCAGAGGCAGACCTCAACTACATAGGCTTGGATGGAGAAATTGGATGCATGGTTAATGGTGCAGGCTTGGCAATGGCTACCATGGATATTATCAAGTTACACGGTGGGACACCAGCAAATTTTCTCGATGTAGGGGGAAATGCTTCTGAAGGGCAGGTGAGAACAGTGTACAATAATTAAATCATGTTGCACTTGCATATATGCCATGATGATGGTTTTCTTTCTTTCCTTTTTTTCTTTAAAAAAATTATATGTCCTTATTTCTTCACTGCCCCTTTTCTGAAAAGACTTGCACTTTGCGATTATTTTCTTACTAATGCATCTTCTGCTTGCCTGATAGTTTCTATATTAAATCCATCAAAGCAGGTGGGTATGTTCTTTATTTTGTGTCATTATTTGAAATGACACCTATTCCATATTTTATTTTAATGTAGGTCATTGAAGCGTTTAAAATTCTGACATCTGATGAAAAAGTCAAGGCAATTCTAGTGAATATTTTTGGTGGAATTATGAAATGTGATGTAATTGCAAGTGGAATTGTCAATGCTGCAAAACAAGTAAGTGCAAACTAGAGTGAAATATTTATTTTCTATATTTTCTTATATTACTGAAGTCATTCAAGTCTTTACACTTGCTTATGCATAGATGAATTTGGTCAACCTTTGTAACCAAAGGTTTGGGCATTTTCAATCAGTCTTTGTAGAGATTAGCAAGATGTTATATTTGCAGCTAAATTATTTCACGGCTTTAATACGATGAGATTTGTATCTCATATTTGCATCCGTGTGCTACATATATGCATGCCTAGAACCAAATATCTATTTTCTGTATTTTCTTGTATGACTCAAATCGTTGAAATCTTTTACATTTGCATACCCATAGATGAATTTGGTCAACTTGGTGTAACAAAAGGTTTGGCATTTTTCGTCAATCTCTTTGTATTGGTTATGAAGAGGTCGTTTCTGCAGGTAAACTTTTTTCCAGCGTTAATGCATGAGATATCTCTCGTACTTGTGTGCATGTGCAACATGTATGCATGCTCATGTACATGGGTGCAAGTAAGGCTACAAGTAAAATGAAATCTTTCGAAAAGAAGCAGGTTTTTGTAGCTACACATTTATAAAAAATGTTTTTCTTGCTCATTATTTACTTGCAAAATTACGTGCATGTGCAAGATGTATGCATGCTCTTGCCCATGGGTGGATGCACAGTATTTTCCTTAGCACTTTTGGGAAGCTTGAATAATAGCGGGGCAGGGCCGTACGACGGGTAATAACTTGCTAAGCAACATAACTCAAACAAAACTAGAAGCACAGAAACAGATGACAGGTCCCCGCTACTTCACACGATGATCCTGTAGCATAGAGAGAACCTAAATTTGAACATGGGTGGTCAGGAGAATACCTTGATAAGCACTGATTTAACTGCAAATGTAAGTATCATCAAATGCTCTGAACTAAGTATTCTGAAGGTTGAATCTCATCTGCAATGTGGCCGTGAAAAAGTTTGTAGGATAAATCCAACTTCTACAGCTAGCTAAGATCTTCTATCTATGCAGGGACCATTCCCTGCAAGTTATTATAGCCCAAGCTTTAACATTTGACGCATTCTCATTTCTTTGATGGAACATGGGAGTGGACCATTCAGTCTATTCCTCCTAAAATCGATCATTGTCACGTTCCTGCAATTTGGTAACGATTTGGATTTTGACCTGAAAATGCATTGTAAAATGCAGTCAGGATCCTCAACCATGATGGGAAGGCTATTGATATGATAATATGAGCATCTGCAACTGCAGGCAATTGCTCAAAGTAGGCGGAAGGTTCCTGGAGAGCTTGTTTCCTGAAACATCTAAGTATCGTAATTGCTAAAAGTATGATCTTTGTTACTAATAGTTGTAATTCTGATCCTGGTGATACCGGCAATTACTGGTCGTAGCAGCCCCTGCCTCACTATTCAACCTTCCTGTACTTTTTGGTGGAGTGGCTGATTCAGGTAAATAATCAAAAGGTCCTTCAAAGGGTTCTTTCTACACTCTTGCAGCCCATACATCCACCATGATACCTTTTATTTGTAACTTGCTTGGGAAGACTTAATTTTGCTTGGAGTACCAGTAGCACCCCACATATTCTGGCAATTGGCTCAGTCAGGATAGGTGGAAAAATCTGCCTACGAAAGAATAGGTTGACTGGGTAGAAGCAACCTCGAAGAACACCTTTTACGAGAGATTCCTATTCTCCTCTTTCAAGATCTTAGAACCAAAAGATTTTAAGGTTCATATAAAATTACACACTCTAAATCAATAACATACTCCAGTTTGTATACGCATTAGTTTGTTACAAACACCTTTCCATGTATTTTTGAATTTAATTTAATTGAATTAGATGTGGGCTGTTCAATGACTTTCTGATAGAATGGTTGCTTTGTTATATATTATATGTTGTTTTGGTCATTTCCATGTATCATTGGGTTCATTATTATCTTACAGGTTCAACTTAAGGTCCCTGTTGTGGTCCGTTTGGAAGGGACAAATGTTGATTTGGGTAAAAGAATCCTTAAGGTACTAAACTACCAATGATAATTTCTCACATCTGTATTACTTTTTGTATGCACTTAAAATATGGGAAATTTCTCAGTGCGTGGATGGGATACTCTGTAATATGCAGGAAAGTAAAATGGCCATTATTGCTGCCGAGGACTTGGATGACGCTGCTGAAAAGGCTGTGAAGGCATCATCAACATAAGTAGGTAGAAGGGATGCAGGATAACTTTTAAGGATTTATTGTTTGCAATTTTTTATTAAGCTTTGCCTAGAACATGTCCAATCCTGATGAATTCTTGCTACGATACAAGGCACACAATTGATTTTGCCCTGTATGTTGAAGTTGTTTTGTTGAATTTGAACTGAACTGTCAATAATTCTTTTTTGATCCTCCTATACGGGCTATTAAGGCTGCGCCTTGATGCAGGCCTCCGACTGTCTTCAACATTGACAGTTTTTTAAGCATTTGTTCAGCATCTTCCATATGCAATTGTGACAGTTCTGTTGATATTTAAATGCCCTGTTTTCCATGTAATCTCGTTGGTTCTGTTTCTTGAAAGGTTCGGCAACTGTTTTTAGGATAATGTAATTTGTCAAGGACAAAATTCAGTAAGCTTTTAAATAGCCACATCATCATGATGTTAAGAAATTAGTGTTATTGTGAAAACAGTGGTAACGAAAACAAGCAAAAACACAAATTTTCGCGGAAACCGAAACCCAACCTGTGGGAAAAATAACCCGCAACCGGTGCAACACGTTCGCCTTCTATCTGAAAAATAACTCAAGAACATAAGCCCTCCTTGATAACTTTGATAGCTTATTGTTGTTACCACACTTCGTAAACCCTTCCCTTCATCTTGCATTGTGCTACGGTCACTCATTTAGTCTAAAGCTCTTTTTCCAACTCTAATCTTTATTTATAGAAGGAAAACAATAGCCTTTTGCTCTTGTTAACTCATTAGGGTAATGTAATTTATAAAGGTTAAATTTCAATAAGCTCTTTAATATTGAACACGATGGTTTATCCTGTCAACATAGGGCTGATTTGATAATGTAAGATTTGACAATGCAGGTCAGGAGGTGTTTCAGCCTTCCCCTAGGATCATACCTATGACTTGCGAGTCATAAGCTGCATGCTCTAGGTATCATTGACTCATTGGGTCAGTATGCATGGAGTAAATGTCTCCTATGAGGCTAGAGGGTCACAAATAAGTTTTTAGATGGTCACATTTTCTTTCTAGTACAAGATTAACAATTCCGACATTTTCAAGGATATGTGATGGAGATGACAATTTTACAATTCCAACATTTTTAAGGATATGTGATGCAGATGACAAATTTGTTTGGAGAGTATCTAATAGAGATTAGGCTTTTGCTCTAACCCTCCTAAGGCTTGCCTTGGTAGGATGAGTGTTGAGCACTTCGAAATAATGATCCTTTATGTGTGTGTATGTGAGGTTTAATTCATTGATTAAATTTAACAATATGTTATCAATTTTGAATTTCATTGATTAAATTTTACTTATAAAATGGATGAGTGGAGATAATACTCTAGAATGAAAAGGTTTAAAAATTAGCAAAAGTAGGATACAATATATGTCATGCTATTTTATTAATATCATAAATAGCGGTGAAATAGAAGTGATGATTTAAGGCTAAAAAGTTCCTTGTTGCAAATAGTTCTATTGCTTATGATCAATGTTCTAATCAAATATTGAAATTGATAAAGATAGAATTGAAGCAAGATGGTTAAAGTGGAGGCACGCTATTAGTGTTTTATATGATAAAACAAAAAATCCAAAAAACTAAAGGGAAAAATTAAAGGGAAAATTTTATAGGACAACAATTAGGTTTGCTATTTTATATGTTGTTGGATGTTGGGTAGTACAAGAGAGGTAGGAACAATAAATCAGTGGCAAAAATGAGAATGCTTAGATATTGAATCTTATGAGAAGATTTGGAGTGGCTTCTATGTTGGACAATGAGTTTGTATAAAAGGTTGCTACAGCACTTCTCTAAGAAAATCATCTAAAAGAAGAAAAAAAGACCAAAAAAGACATGAAAAAAAATTGGAAATAAACAAAGATCTACCTTTTCATAAAAGACAAATAGCTGAAAAACACTAATGTATATAACCTTATTTTGTAGGGATGGGGCTAAGATGATGATCATTATCAATGGCTAAGTCTTGCCTTTTATATTTGCTATAGTGGGCCATGAAAAAAAAGGGAGATTTGAGCCTCTAAGCTCTCATTTGTTATTATAACTGCGTGCTATTATTTTAATTAATTGAAATAGTTTTTTATTTTACTTAAACATGGATAACACGATCATCTGTGTGGCAATCAAACATGCATGACATGTCATAATACAATTAACGTAAGCTATGGAATAGGAAAATGCCTTGTACTTCCGAATCTGACTTCTCAAAATAAAGCACATTTTATAATCATCATTCAGTCTTATGAAGCATCTAAAATCTGGCAGGCATTCCCCATGCCGGGTCCGATGGGCATCATCTATAAAAATGTGGTTGAAAGCCATGCAAATCGGAGTTTCCCATCGTCGTTGTACCGTCTCTTATTTGTATGCTTTGCGATTTTCAGTTAAGATGTAACCGGAATTTAGAATTTTTTATCCTTACCTGCAAGGAAACATGAGAAAACTTGCTAGCAGTTGGCGGGTTATTCTTACGTGTGTATGTATATGTATATATATCTATTGAGTATGAACTGAGCAGTTTCTGTTGGGCGAAATCATTAACGATCAGTCGGATCCTCCTCGTCAATGGCTTCCAGAAATCGCAACCATTGTGCTAAATCCAATGCTTGCAACCATTTGCATAATGTAGCCCATTTGTTTTCTTTGCTCCGGTAATAACAAAAGAAAATGTTGTTTATAGGGGTGTAGCTATGCTCTCTCTCTTTCTTAAACCTAGTTGCAGGTACGTTCTTTGTTTGGGTACACTCATAAAATATTAAGTAGGACACTTGTGAGTGGGTCGTATATACTTTACTACCTCTATAAGGGTTCACATCTATCTTGTTTTGTTGTGTAAGGATTATTTTACCTGTCAAAGTTTCTTACTCTTCAAAAACATAAAAATAAAAATTCTACACATTTGTCATCACTATATTATAGTAGCTTTACTTGTTCAAATAAAAATTCTACACATTTTTCATCACTATATTATAGTAGCTTACTTGTTCAAAGTATTATGCTGATAAATGAGATCGAAAATTAAATCACAAATTCCATTATCTCATTTTTTATTTTTAATATATAAATTTTTACTTAACATGAGATTTCTACCTCTTTTCCTTATTTTTGAAGTATTCACATTATCCTTTGTATTTAAAAAATAGTAAAAAATTATCACTTATCTATTTTTTCCTTAATGCATTGTTTTTTTACAATTTTTTAACTATGATAAATTTTTTTTAATCATGGCTTTTGCTTAGTAGGTTCAAAGCGAAGACTTCTCCAAAGCATTTAACTAGTGCATCTATCTTAGTAAGTCATTAAATAACTATGGAAAGATGTACGCATAGGAAAGCCACTTTATTTATGGTGCACTTCCATACTCATTGGTTGGGCCACCTTTAGGTACAAGAAAGTTTGTATTTAGATTATGGAGAAGGTCCTACTACTTGTACATTCTCTGCGCAAAGGCACAAAGGTTCACATGAGTATCGTTGCTTTTGACAACCGTGGTGACATTACAACATACTATTGGGAGCCTTAGTTTCCTCTTAAGCAAAATTAGGGATTTAACATACCAAACCTAGTTGTTGTTTCAGTCTCCTTGTGAAAAAGCATAGGTGTAAGTGATCAAATGCTATAATCTTCAATCATGAATCTTTATGTAATAGAAAACGTTAATAAATTGAATTCTACAATGACATTGTTAGTTGCAGAGCATAAAACATATCATAGTTTCAGTTTTAATATAAATTAATTAATTTTACATTTAACTTTATTTAAATGCCTTTTTTTATGTATTTGTGTTTTTTGTTTTTAAGAAAATATGTTGGACTTTCTTACAAAAAATAAATAATGATCATCATAAAGTTAAGATCAAGAGATAAAGTTTTTTGTGGGAATTATTATGGTTATGTCTACCATATGTATTGGCATGAAATTGTAATATTAGAAAATTAAATGA
This sequence comes from Gnetum montanum, assembly GCA_015680685.1. NCBI lineage: Eukaryota > Viridiplantae > Streptophyta > Gnetopsida > Gnetales > Gnetaceae > Gnetum > Gnetum montanum. The sequence goes on along the minus strand of MNCI01022113.1, from coordinate 578,530 downwards.
TTATTATTATACCACAAAAATTAAATAATTATTAGAGGAGAAAGTACATTGGTTTTAATTTTTTATAATAGATAAATATATGGTTATTCTACTATGAAATATTAAGACACCTATTTCTCTCTCATGTATGTTAGGTGAAACATGATATTTCCATTTTTTTTCTTTTTTAAGTATTCACATTGTAAGTATCATTTTGCATTTAAAAAATAGTACAAAAATGTATATATACTATTTTCTAACTATAATCTTTGCTTAACATGTTTGAACATATTTGAATTATGATATGTGTTTTTTACTTTAGAATTATAATAACAAAAGAAAACATTCTTGGGATGTAGCCCACTAATTAGGACAACTATGATGTGAGTTTTTTACTTTAGTATTTTAATAACAAAAGAAAATGTTCTTGGGATGTATCCCACTAGTTAAGACACTTCTCTTTCTCTTGTGCAAGGATTTAGGCACCTTCTTTGTTAGGATGCAATTGTTTGTGTAATGGTTTGGATACTTAGCTCCCTATTCTATGAGGTTCTAGATACATTCTTTATTGGGATGTGGTTAAGATATTTATTTATCCCTCTTGTATGAGGTTTGAGATACTTTCTTTCTTAGGATGTAGTTAGGAAATATTAAGGAGTGGTTAGGATATTTATCTCTCTCCTCTGAGGTTCTAGATACTTACTTTCTTTATTGGGATGTAACTATGAAATATTAGGCAAGTGTCTAGGACACTTATTTCTTTCTCTTGTTCAAGGTTCTAGATACATTATTACTTTCTTGCTTAAGATGCAATTGTGAAATATTAGGTAGTGGTTAGGGCACTTATTTGTCTTTTTTGTTTAAGGTTCTAGATATCTTCTTTGTTGGGATGTAGTTACGAAATTCCTTCTTTGCTGGTTTGTAGTGGTGAAATATTAGACAATGATTAGAATACTTATGCATAGGGGTCCTCATAGTTTTGACCAATGAGATTTATCATATGGAATGCAGTGCGATCTAGTTGTAAGCTTCGAAGATGATGTTGAATGGATTGCTAAAAACACTCGTTGCATATTATTACATTCAATAAATATAAAAGAGATTATAATAGATTATAATACATATGATATAAATAAAAAATTGTGTTGCCATGGTGGAAGATAGAGAAAATATTTATGATTTTATATTTTATAATTTTTATGTATTTTATGAATATAAGAATAAAATAAACATAAACACTCACACATTGCAATCCTTCTATGGGTTAGGGATGTCCCAATCCTTTATGGGATAGGTGCAAGACCACACATGAAAAATAGTAAAATGGCTCTTAGTTGCATCCTTGATGGCCCAACACCATGCTGTATAGATTTAACCTCCTTAGACAAGGATGAATTGTCATAGCTTGATAGAATACAAATTAAATATATGTTTTTGTTATTTTAATGTTTAAGAAATTATTGGTGAAATAAAGGAAAACCAGAGCTTTATTCACTGTGCAAACATTGGACTCTGCATTGACCAAATGGTTTCAGGCTATGTAAGCAAGGTTACACTTTGATAGAGTCTAGTTGCACTTGTGAAAGTGATGAGTCAAAATACACACACAAACAAGGAAAAGAATTAACTTATGTAGGGGAGGAAGATCTCTTCATACAAATTGGATACCACAAGCTTTAATAGAAATGAAAGTTAAGTGTAATATGTGTATAAGAGTTCATCCTAGGTATTTATAGTTTTTGAGAAATGATGGAGAAGGTTTGTTAGCCCCTAGATGTCAACGGAGGTTTGTCAACGTAGCATGAGCTAATCTTAGTCACACTATTAGAAAAGAAGGCCAAACCAGACCTAGTAGGGGGTGCATCAGTGTCCCTATGCTAACATAGGAGGTGCATTGACATAGGGAAGTTAGTGCACCCCCGTCAAATCACACTTTGTATGATCAATTCTGAATAAAAACTAGAATGTAAGAAGACATGTTGAAAGGACCATAGGGTGTTTGAATGAGGTTGAAATCATCCTAAGGAACTTAGAACATAAACACAACCTCAAAGTATAACATAGGGGGAAAGGATGCAAACCCAGGAGACATTAAACATCAACCAAATATGCTAGACTACAAACATAGGACATGTGAAATACTTCCCAAATTCAAGGCTTACAACTGACATACAACTAACCATTAGATTCTTTATCATTTATCTCTCTCTTATGCGTGGTTCCAGATACCTTATTTATTAGGATTATGTGAAATATTAGACAGTGTATCATATATACTATATGGGTTAGGGTTTGTTTTGTAGGTAAGTAATATCTACTTTTGAACATAACATTCATACATTATTATATTTACGTTGTTTTCCATGTTTACAATGATGTATAATGCATTCAAAATAAAATGTCCATTGATATATGAAACCTTTACTTTTAGAATATGATACTAAATAAAAAACTTAAGTTTGAATAGTGAAACCATATTTTTTTCATTGTTTTTATATTATTGTAGCATTATTTTTCCTCTCTCCTTAAGTTATGCAAGTTGTTATGGCACAAAACTATAGTAAAAAATCCAATCATAAACTCCATATATCATAATTTAAGTTATAAATTTTTATTTTGCATAATTTTGTATGCTTCCACATCATTTTGCATTCAAAAAATAGTGAACAAAACATATTTTTTTCAAGGTCAAATGTATCATCTATCTACATATTACCTAACTTAATTCTAACTATGGTTTTTGCTTAATATGTTTAAACATAAGCTGTAGCTTTTCTACTTTTTCATAATTTAATATTTTGTAACTATGGTCTTTGCTTAATATATTTTAAACATTTTCTAATTGTGGTCTTTGCTTAGCGGGTTCAAAATGGAGACTTCTACAAAGTATTTAAGGATTGCACTTAGCTTTGTACATCATTTAAGAATTATGGAAAAACATACATGTGTAAACTACTTTATTCATGATGCTTTTGCATACCCGATGGTTAGGTTGCCTCTAGGTAAATAAAAGTTTATATTTAGATTAGGGAGAATGCCCTATTGCATAAACATTGTGTGTGTAGAGATTCAGATGAGTGTTGTTGGTTTCAACATTTTGAAGGCCTTACACACATCATTTCTAGTATTAATTTTCCCTATGATTTGAAGGTACATGAGAATTGATTAAAGTTTCATTGCATAGTGGTAGCATGCATGTTTAGTTTGAGAATTTAATGTTATTATGAGGCAAGAAAAGCATAGGAACAAAAGTTGCAAAGTTTGCATATAGATAACTACTTAAATGATTCTGTGAAAGTTAATTAGTAGCCTTCTTTTTCTCTTAAAAAACTTGTAATTATGTAATACCAAACCTATTTGTTGTTCAAATCTCATTGTGAAAATTGAAGTAAGCGATTAGATGTTATAATCTTGAGACATAGGTTATTGTATAAAAAATGTTAATAAATTGAAGTCTATAATCATATTAATAAAAAAATGTCCTTAAGGATGTGGCCCACCAACCAAGATACTTATCTCTTTCTTATACAAGGACCTATATATCTTTCAATAAAACATCAAATATTTTATCCCTAGAAGCTCAAGATTAAGATGCCATTTTTTGGGGAATGTTGGCCTAGCCCTTACCTTAAAATTGTTGAAATTAATTTTTCAACGTTGCATTGATGTATTTGTGTTGGTGTAGATAAATTGATGCATTTGATATTTTTAATTATAGATATGCTCATTCAAATGCCAAAAATTAGTTAGTTTAGTAAAAAGTAAGGAAACTCTATTATTTTTATTTCTTAATTTGTATGAGTCAGCAAGTGCTTGTAGTGCGTCTAAATCAATTATCTAGAGTCTTTAATTGAGTGGCTATGCTTAGATGTATACATAAATAATAAAAAAGATTAGGATTGGTTTCTTTACATTACAACACTAACTAGTGGTAGAGTAGATCTTGTATCCAACTATACAGATTACAAGCATTCATGTGTAATTAAATTTTATGAACTAGGACTAATATAGATGTCTAGATACTTAGGAGATAAATCGCAAGTTATTGTCATCCCAAATAGACTTGTGCGGGTTAGTTCATATAGTTAAGTGTGATTGAGGCATATGATGATGATGTTGATGTGACCATAACAAAAAATATGATTAAACTATTAAAATTCTAAGTTACTTAGTCAAATTGCAAGAAATAAATCTACTCTAGCTTATGAATAGAGTGTCCATCCCCAACTCACCATAGATATCCTAAATGTATGTTAATGTTGCTGGGTTTCTAAGTATCCACTATTAAGCATACTAAGTAGTGCACTGTTGCAATTATTAAATGTTAATACATTTATGCTCAAAGCTGGTCATACTAATGTAATGTAGTTAAGTGCAATGATTGTAAAATAATTGACTAAGTGCTTAAAATTAAAAAAATAATTAAATTTAAATTTTAATTAAGAAAAATATTAAACTAATGTCAAGTTCTGCATTGAAGGAAAATGGATCTCAATCTTATTACCATATGAAAATGTGTTTAGGTACTTGATCACTTGAATAAGACTCTGTACAATCCACTTAGCTCATGCTGGAGGCACTCAATGATAAATTCTAACTGCTATGGAAAAAAACTACAAGAGCCTTACTATGCTATTGACTGAATAATGCCATAAATGCAATGGGTGCATGCATTTATATAGGCATTGATAACACTTACATCAATGTTGTTATGTTGATGAAGTAGATTGTGCATTGGTGCTACTGCATCAACATTGCTATGTTGACATAACTTGTTAAAATCAAGATTCATCATACCCTCATAACTCATTGAAAACACATCCTTAACTTAACAAAATTGGGACTAAGTTATTAAAAAAAATTATAGGAGTGACTAGATTAACTTTGATTAATTGACTTGAGTGTCACATTGCAAAATTTATTTAAACGTTTGCAAATTTTGACTCATGAAAAAATTGAATACATTATAAAAATTATCATGTAGATATACACAAAAATGTTTTTGAGGCATATGTCTTAGGTAGTGCAAGGGAGTGATGGTGATGAGTCACCATTTAGTTCACCGCGATATCGCAACCTTGCCACGATGTCACATATGCAATATCGCAGCCTGTCTCCTCATCTATAAATAAGAGGTAGATAGTTTCGATAAGAAAATTTTTGTCAGTTTTAGTTTAAGTGTTAAAGTTTTAGTTCTTGTTTTGCTCTCAACCCTTTTCCTCCCAGTGTATGCCCGTAGTGTGGTGGTTGTAATTGTACGACATCTTTTATTCGAGTGTGACATACTTGGACACGTACATGATCGACAATAAAGATCGAGATTACTTCATCATTGTAGCATTCACTTAGTTTAATTAATTAATTATTTAATTTTTATTTACTACTTTCTTAGTTATTCTCTCTCTCACCCTTAAACTCCTATTAAATGCGAAATGAGTATGACTTGATTACGAGCATTTAAGTGTGACTACTTGGTAACCCAGTAGCATACCTAGGATCTATGCTTGGTAATCCCAGTGGTAGTCATGCACAAAGTCCAAGATGTGTACAGATGATTAAGGAATAAATGCTCATCACACTTAGGCTAGCTTAGATTCTCTCTCACCCTTTCTCTCTTAGCTTAGATAATATTACCTTCCATTGTCTTCAGGAGTAGCATTAGGTTAGAAACACATCATACACCTCACTCTAGACTAAACCATACGTGAAAAAGCTAATACTAGTCTAGGTGGGAAGATGGCAAACTGTGACCTAAGGCTAACTGTCTAGATGCCACAACTAGTTAGTCTACGGAGTTTGACCGGATTGCGCGTGTAATGCTCGTATTCGTATGGTTTAGTGTAGGGGTACCTCACCACTCATCATTGGCGCCGTTGCCGGGGATGGTGCTAGTTATCTAGATTAGTTATATCATACAAGGTCGCTGTATAGGAATTAACGATAGTTCTTTTAGAAAGAAATAATTATTAAAATTCACACACAATCTCACAACCATGCCTCTGCTACAAGACTATAATAATGCCACACCTAGTGAGGAAGTTCATTGGAGAACCAACGACTATATGACAATGAAGATTGGAGTATGCAACCCGAGGTGGGGGTTTCTTATAAACATAAACGAAAGCAATGTCATCCCAATGCATGAAAGCATAACTTACCTAATGACGATGAACCCCCACTGGCCACTACAAGCTTAACGCAAATACAAGAGGTTGTTCGAATCTTCCGTAGGCATCGTAAAGAGAGTTATCTACCCAGGCTCGATTTAAACAACTTTTTCAATTTTTTAGGAGGCCATGACTTAGATCTGCATCAACATTTACAAGCCTTCTACGATGCCTGTTCATGGAACAACATTGATAACAGTTGGCAAAAACACTTGTTGGCCAAGCAAAAGTATGGTATAGATCATTAAAACCAAATTCAATATGATGTTGGCCAACAATGGTAGAACTTTTTAATGAAAGATATCAAACCTATGCAAGAGTGTCGACCTTGAGGAAACAAATCCAAGAGTGGAAACAAGCACAACATGAACCCTTGGACATGGCCTTAGAAAGATATTACGCATTGTTAAACAACTGTCCAGGTCATAAGTTCTCTAAGGAAAGGCTAATGTACCATATCATTGATGGGCTTCATGATGAAACAAGAGAGACCTTAGGAATCTATGCCCAAGGTCAACTATACGAACTACGAACCCATCAAGTCCAAGAGCTTATTAAGTGGGTAGCAAAAGAAGAAGGAGAAATGACTAGATGGGAGAGTGTTGAAAAACATCAACGAGACCAAAATCTCAACTTAACAAAGGTCCATGATCGCAAAAAGGAGAAATCAACCAATCTCAACGAGGAAAAATCATCTTTGCCAACACCACAATCATTAGAGGAAGTCAAGGCAAAGATTAATAAGATGTTGGAATGGACGTATAAAAAGTGTGGAGAATATATCGATATCATTGGAGATAGAGTTTTGACAACCCAAGAAGCAGGACAAAGTCTCAGTAGACAATCAGAAAGAAGGAATAAGGAAAATAAGAGCTCAACTGCCAATCACACATATGAATGCAAAATTTGCCTGTACGATCACCCCAAGGGTCAATGCCCAATCTTGTTATATTTATCTAAGAATTGGGGAAGCATGTTACATCCAGAGTTCATATAGAGATACTGTGTTCGATCATAGTGGAAACAATCCTAGTTGTGGGGGAAGCCATCCCTAAGCTGGAGACACCCTTCATACCATCCAAATCCAAATGCTTATCTTGTTCAACATCTTGTTTCCCCAACTGGGTCAACATACTCTATCTTTCTGCATTACCATTCTCCTCAATACTATCAACCCATGTCCTCAACACAACCACCACCTTGTGCACCTTATACTTCTCCTAATTTTTAACATTCTCATCCTTTCCCTCCTTCTACATCGCCACCAATTGTTCCTAAGGTGTCTTCACCAAAGCAACAACCTCCGAACGTTAGTTGTGCTACTATTGCCAATAGCAGTGAGAGACCTTAGCAACATCAAAGACATTCCTTCTTTAGAAATGACCCTAGGAAGGGACAACACAATTCCAAGGCCACTGCATCCTCCAACTTAGCACAAGTCCAACAATGTGGTGCACCCTTATCTTCGAACCCAACACCTCATGTTACTTCATCAGGGCCACCAATTAAGACTCCAACAGCCATACAGCCCAATGAACACAGGCATGGAGAGCAACGTCCCGATCCTTGCATACCATCTTACAGTCACAAACATCATAGTGGGTCAACTCGTTATCTGGGAACCACATCTCATAAATTTCCCCACTATGCTTACTATAACCAAGTGTGTGGAGCCCAATGGGGTAAATATGACCAAGTCCGAATATTTCCAACATGCAAGGATCCTCACTTTCCACCTATTAATCCTTTCCATACTCAACTGTTTAGTTATGGGGGATATCCCCCATTCTAGTAACAAGCAGGATTAATAACCAATCTTTATTTTCTTTGATTTTCAACTTTTTGTTTTCCAGTTTTTCATTTTTTCAATTTCTTGTTTTATCTTTTTATCTTTTTGTCTTTTTGTCTTTCTGCATTTTTTATAAGTAATCTCATCTACGAATAAAACACTCATGTGGATTGTTGGTTGAGGTGTGTTCTATGTTATCAAGTCTCAAGTGATCAATTACATGGACAGTGAGCCCATTACACCCACTCATCCATTCTACAAATAAAAGGTTCTATTCAAGGGCACAGTCTTGACATTCTTAAACCTTAAAATTAATTTTAATTTTGTGTTCATTGTACCCATAATGAAGAAGGATGGACCAAGAGGGAATGATTAGGGTGTGACATCAAGGGGACTTGTGGATTCTCTTTGGTGCCGTCTGTGAGAGTTATCATGCAATGTGGTTGTACTAAGATCCTTGTAGATCTAATGAATAATGGGAGTAAGAGTAATAAAAAGGGCACTCAAAAATCCAATGCTATTCTAGGGGGTCCCGCTAGAAAGACATGCACCCATGCCTGAAGGTTGGCAGCTTCTCTAGATTTAGTAAAGAGAGAGAGAAAAAAAAACAAACAAAGGAAGTGCTACAAAACAAAAAAAAATCACTCCTCCCTTGAACAAAATGCCAAATTATCGTACACCTTGTTGTTATGGTAATCTCATAGTTGCTCATCATGGGATGAAACAATGCGATTTCACTGATTAGAGGAATGGACTTGGTCCTGGTTTTGGAACGACGGGTTAATGACACATTAATCATGCTTTACACACAAGATTCACTGTGCCTTGGGTTAGTTACCTCATGTCCCAATCTCTATGATCCCTTCTATACTTCGTCTCATCTCATTGTTTGTGTAATTGTAGCTCATGTCGTGTGTAACGTAGAATTCTTCCCTCATTCCGGTGATATTTACATGTGTGTGTTTTGTGGAAGCAGTGTGGATTACATTTAATCCTTCTAGTGCCCACGGACACTTTTAAGTGTGGTTACACAAGGGCATTATAGGTTGAAACCTACTTTGGGGAGGATCCACTTGTGTAATCTTTTGTAATTTTCACTTAGGACACAACACACACACACTATTTCTTACCCTCTGCCTATTTTTAATAACCTTCTTTCCCTTATTACTACCCCTCCGAATTTCAACGTTCCTATGTATCATTACATAGCCTTTTTCTCCCATCCAAGGTCCTTATTGATAAAATCCACACCATTGTAATTAACTGTGCCTTTTGAATTAATGGAATTACCCTAGAAGGCACTCAAATCCTTATAGGAAGAAAACAAGCAGCTTGTTGCTGACAACCTTCGGTTGACCTTTGTGGAGAAGCAAAAGAATGTTCTTGAGGAACACTTTCATTAGTTGTGATAATAATTCATTCGGGTCAACCAAGACATGAGCCGTTGAGCCAGGGAGAATAGAACCCTCTCAATGGAGGAGGTACGTGCAATCCGTCAAAAGACAGCCATCGAAATAAGCATGTGGCAAAATGAGGCTAAACGGCATGAAAAGCTAAAGGAGCACTTTCGGGACCAGGTGGGGATGTACAAATAGATTCTTGAGAAGGAGATCCATATGGCCAAGGCCCACATCAATGCTATCAATACTTAACACACTGACTGGTAGGCCATATTGGACACTTATGCATTTTCCCACCAGGTGGAAGTTAAGAACCGGGACCTACAGATCTAGGATCTTACAGAATACATGGAGTTGGCAAACTTGCGGTATGCCAACCTTGCCATGTTAATAGCAGGGCACCCAAGAACAGAGCTCGAGCAACAGGTAGCTACCACCTATGTCAAATATGAAACAAAGTTTGTAGAACGCAAGAAGATATTGCAAAAATTGGAGATTGCAAATTCTGAACTTGAGGTGGTGAAGGCAAGCTACCAAGGCCAAAAAGGTGTTGCAGTAGATTTGGCTTGATAGCTTGTGGATTTTCAAGAGTACAGAGATAAAGCCAGAGCCTATGAGGAGGAACGACGGGTATTTGCGGCATGGTATGTCAAGGCAAATCAAATGTTCCTGCAACTACCTTGCCCATGGGAGTTGCCTTCTCCATCAAACATTGAAACATTAGCATGGATGGCATAGGATCCCTGGACTGAAGAGGAGAAACTCCAGGCCATACTTCAACACCATCAAGCCCTAAGAGCTGGAGTACAAGACAAGGGGAAAGCACCTATGGAGGATCCACCGCCACCAGGAACTACATGAGTTCCAACAATTTTGTAGCTGTAGAATGTTTTTTGTGTTGTGTCTCAATTTTGTTTTGATTCCATACTACGGCATAAACCCACTCTCACCATTTAATAATCCCATACCTATCCACTATGTAATCAATGGCGCTTGTTCTCACTATAACTCAAGGACGAGTTTTCATTCAGTTATGAGGGTATGATGAGTCACCATTTAGTTCACCATGATGTCATGTATGCGATATCCCAGCCTGTCTCCTCATGTATAAATAAGAGGTAGATAGTTCCGATAAGCAGCTTTTTGTCAATTTTAGTTTAAGTGTTAAAGTTTTAGTTCTTGTTTTTCTCTCAACCCTTTTCCTCCTAGTGTATGCCTGTAGTGTGGTGATTGTAATTGTATGACATTCTTTATTCGAGTGTGACGTACTTGGACACGCACATGACCAGCAATAAAGATTGAGATTACTTCATCATTGCAGCATTCACTTAGTTTAATTAATTAATTAATTAATTATTATTTATTACTTTCCTAGTTAATCTCTCTCTCACCCTTAAACTCCTATTAAACACGGAATGAGTACGACTTGATTATGAGCATTTAAGTGTGACTACTTTGGTAACCCAGTAGCATACCTAGGATCTACGCTTGGTAATCCCAGTGGTAGTTGTGCACGAAGTCCAAGATGTGTACGGATGATTGAGGAATGGATGCTCATCGCACTTAGGCTAGCTTAGATTCTCTCTCACCCTTTCTCTCTTAGCTTAGATAATATTACCTTCCATTGTCTTCAGGAGTAGCATTAGGTTAGAAACACATCATACACCTCACTCTGGACTAAACCATACGTGACAAAGCTAATACTAGTCTAGGTGGGAAGACAATGAACTGCAACCTAAGGCTAACTGTCTAGATGCCACAACTAGTTCGTCTACAGAGTTTGACCAGATTGCGCGTGTAACACTCATATTCATATGGTTGAGTGTAGGGGTACCTCGCCACTCATTAGATGGATCCTTATGTCTCAGTGATAGTTGTGGATAGCATACTGCTACTAACTTCAACCTGAATGCATATAGTAAAGCTTTCATTTTTTCTCTTTCATCCTAGAAACATTAATGATCTAGGCTAATTCACCTAAATTAGAAGTTTTAAGAACTTTTTGAAGACAAGATAGAGCTGGAATTCTTGTCTTAATGAGTGTAGGCTAGATTGATATCTTCCAAGATGTCAAAGACATCTAGAATCAATGGCTTAGCACCCATTAGTCTTTCTAGCACTTTCTTGTTTTGTGCTACATTCATACCCTATTATTCAAATTCTGTAAACATTTGGATATTTTCCGTTATCGCAAAGTTTGGTATTGGTAGTGTAGGAGCTTGAAGAACTTGTCTAATGTAAATTGCCACCATCTCCACAACTGTCACTTGTTCTTTATGTAATATAAGCATCACTGTAGATTCATTTCCTTCTTCCAACATCAAAGAGAAAGATACAATATTAATCAAGGTTTTTGGCATCTATTCTAATGGAAGAGATATTACAATCACCCTTGTGGCAAGGTTCACCTAGATAGTGGCTTAACTTCTATGTGTGGAGAAGAGGCTGGAAAGATCATCCTATTGTTAACTCATAGTTCAATAAACTTCATTTACATGGTTCATTGTGGGATGATAATCTAATGAACCTCCACATGGTGCTTGTTGTGATGCTCTTAATTCTTCTATCTTTGCTCTAGCACTTGATGTTTGCTTGGCTAGTAAAGGTGGAACTTCCTTCTAGAGTCTCAGTGCTGGTTTCTTCTTTGTCATTTCTTTCAATAAGGTTGTCATGGCTTTGTAAAGTATGTTATTTATGTAGTGGGAAATCCCTCTTATAGAGTTCTCTAATTAAGCATGGAAAGGGAAGTGTTTTCTTGCTCTTCTAATTTTCTTTGAAATTCTTCTTAATTTTGATGAATATGAGTTGGGGTAGGTTAATGAGAAATCATTTACTAAGCACTACACATGACCTAGCTAAGAAGGATGTGATCTTATTAGGTTATATCATTAGATTGAGATGATACATTGCTATCTTGAAATGGATCCTTTTAGCTTGGGTTATCACTACACTCCTTCTTATCTACTTTGTAATACCATTACATTCAATCTTTCTTACTCTTTTGGTTTGATTAGATAAATATCTCTACAACCTAGGCATGGATGTTGGGAAGTCTAAAGAGATCAATAATGACCTCCATAGAGTAGGAGATGGTAATATCCTTTTCTTGGTTACTTTTCCCTCATTTGGAATGGACCATCTACCTCTAAAACTCTTTTAGATGCCATCTAAAATGACATGAATGATTGGTCATTAGTTTGTAGTCATTATCTTTAGGCATTATTACCATTGATCATCCTTGAATTTTGGCTTAATTTCAAAAAATTTTGCATTAATGCCTTTGAGTGATCGCAATTTATGATCTTGGATGTTCTAAGGTAGTTAATTATTTTTAATTTATCATTATTTTAATCATTACTTATTATTTACTACCTTGGTTATTCAAAATATAGGGGTTTTAAAGTGTTTAAAATCATATGTGTGCTACCCCCATGATGTAGAGCTTGACTTTGGGAGCTCCCAGACTTTTCAATGAGTTTGATTAAGTGTTTGGTTCATGAGATATATTGTTTAGAAGGTTTGGACTCTATGAACTATAAAAAATTTTCTTGTGAATTGAGAAAATGAAATAAAAATTAGTTGAGTGTTGTAGCTATTTATAGGTTTTTTGTGCCATGTTGACATTGATGTGTCAATGGGGCTTCATCAACATAGGTTGTTGCATCAATAGGGATGATCTAGATAATTTTATTTAAAATTTTTGTCAATCAGCTATTAATTTCAAGGTAAATTTGAGGTTGAACAAGAGCTCAAAGAAGGGTCTAACATGAGGATACTATGGTTAGATGTGGATGACAAGTTAGGTAGATTGGTAAAGCATAATTCATATAATTCAGGGTTGTCAAGTGATACTTCATAAAGAAAATGAGTGAAAAGTTATGATGCAATTGATCTATGCAATTGCATTTGAATGATTTGGGCATGTGGAGTTGGTGCATAGATCAGATGTTTAAGAGTTATACAAGTGGATCCTCCCAAAATAAGGCTTCTACCATTGCCCTTGTATAAACATCTCACAAGATGTACATGGGCATGTTAGAGATTGAATGTTAATTGATTCTCTATTCCACACCTAGATAACTATTATTATCAAGATCTTGCACTATACTACACAAACCATTAGATACATAATCGTATGTAGTAGTGAGGTGAATAATGAAATGAGAAGGAGTTATAGCAATTAGGGTATGAGATGTCTTACCATATTTATAATAGGCTCTTGTGTTTATTATGGTTAGAATGATCATCATACCTATTTGTCTAGGTTTCAAACCAACTCCATACCTTTATTAGTGACATTACATTGTATCATCTTAGACTCATCACCATGAGGCTAAAGACAACCACATGAAAACACCTTAAATAAATAAGAGAAAACATGAAAGTAGTTATTAAATTAATTAATTACTTAAAACATTAAGTTTGAGGACTCTTTTAGAGAGGTGTCTTTCGGAAACCTTCATTTCCTTCTTCTAGAATTTCAAAAGGAGGTTCTTCTATGTTTGGTTTCCACCTTGGAAGTGTGATTTTGTCAACAAGACCAAAGTTGATTGCTTCTTCTGGTGACATACAAGTATACACAACAAGGGCTTTTTCAAGAAACTTTGCACTTTGAGAGATTCTCATATAATAGCACTATACAATTATGTTGCATAATTGTTGAACTAAATAGGCATCTCTAACAAAAAGCCAAATTGGTCCATCATGAAGAAAAGCCTTTGGTTGGTGGACCATTACTCTATTGTTAGGCGTTGCATGACGAAAACTATAGGTCCCCACACTTAAAGTTGCTATTGAAGCAACTAGTCCAAGGCCGATTGTATATACTGTTTCTTTAATTTGAAGCATAGTGTCAAATATACCTAGACCTGGCAATAGTGCCCCATCGCAAGAATTAATATAAAACAAATGGTTCTATTTTTGTATTCACTTATATCGCTCAAAAAGTAGTAAAGTAAAATACCCACAAGCATACCTCCAAGATCGTCATCAACAGCTTGACCCAAAAAAAAGACAATGGTTTATGGACAGCATGTTGGTTGGGATAGATTATACCAATCCCTCTCAATGAACCACATGTGTACTTTTCCCTACATATGACTCTTGTTACTCAGAAAGCGACGAGTCGAACATCTACTCAATTTTTTGTTGCAATGCTTTGCCCAAATTTATTATTTTAAGGAATGAAAAACCTATTTCAATTATGAAAGACTATTTTGGACTACTTCTTGACATGCCTATTTCAGCTTAATTTATATCTGATTAAATTATGATCTCATTAAATACCAAAAGGCACAAAGTAATTTGCTTATTTCTGGGAAGATTTTCATAAAAAACTCTTTAGGTTTTGACTCTACTCCTATACAAAAATCCTGTCATTCCTTGAATTTATAGTGTAAAGAATTTAATGTCATTTCAGACTTTGTTTTTTCTAAGGATTTTCAGATAAGTTTATAGATATAGATTTTGAAGTGTATAATCTAATCCAAAACTACTAAAAAAAATTCCAAATTGGGCAAAGCCTTCATTAATTAATATAGAATAACCCTGGATTTATAGAATCTATATGATTCCCAAATTGTGCCTTGTTGTTCCTTCCTTTTATTGCATGCCTTTTCAACCTCATAGTGAATGCTAACCCCATTAATGGTGTACCTTCAGGCATGGATACATATATTTCAAGTTACATAATGAAACTAGTCTAAGAGACCTTGAGATTTATGAAAGTTGTCTACCTTTAAGCATGGGTGCATGTCTTTTTAGTGGTATCCTAAGAATATTTTTTATGTGAATTAATTAATTACTATGTTATCTTTACTATTGAAAATTATCTAGCGTGCTCATGTGTTTCATGTTCTCTACAACATCAAGAGGTTGAGATTAATGGGGATGTTAGTAAAAAAAATAAAAAATGCATCACTTCTTGACTTATGTTGAGATTCATAAATCATGTAACTTGTGTGTCTATGAGGTCTATGTTGTTAGGAGTTTGATTCTTCCATAATTAAAATCTTGTAAAATTATGTGCACAAATTAGTGGTCATAGTGGGTTGTTAGAGTTGGTAAAAAATGTCAAACATGTGCTTTAGGAAATGACAAAATATTAAAGCATGTGGGGTGGTAGTGGTTAGGCATGGCATCTTTCTCACATCTATAAATCATGCTTCATGTTAAGTGAAGTGTGCGAAGAAGTGGAAGCATGAAGAAAAGAGAGCAAGAGAGTTGAGTTAAGAAGGGAGAAATTCTCTAAGAGGTGAAGTGTGCTCTTAAGAACCTTTAGCTCAAAGCATGTCATTGTAAAAGAGAATGTTTTGATTTCATGTTCATTTTTTTATCTCAATTTGTTCTCATGATCTTCCTTGTTTTCATGCTTACAATGTTATATTCATAGTTAACCTCATCTCAATTTTTTCTTATGTTCTCAATTTTTATCTCAGGTTTACAGTTGTTCTCATGTTTATAGTTGATTTTAAGATCAAAATGTATCGATCTCAATTATTCTCAGTTGATCTCATTTCTCAGTTGATCTCAAGATCTTAGTTGTTCTCACTTGATTTTAATATAATCTCATGATTCCAGTTCCTTAGTTTAAATTGAATAGTTTGACTTAGTCTTTTCATGAAAAAATGAATTTATGAATTTGTTTCATGAAAAAATGAATCTATAAATTTGTTTTTTTCTTTTGCTTCTAAACTTTGATAATAGTATAAAGTGTTTGTTGAAATTATTTTAAGGTTTTTTTTCAAAACACATAAATTAATTTAATGATTTCTCTTTATGTTTAATGATATGAAGTGTGTGCTACATAGTTTTAGAAAGCTTTTTGAATTTTCTAGAAGAAATAAAAGTATAAAAATATTTTGGAAAAATTAGTTTATCTTAGTTTTATTCATGCTTATTTGAAGTCGGAAAATTTTGGATAGTGTTAAGAGATTGACTAATGACGTAATTTTTTAGAAATATTTTCATATATGGATTTTTTCCCAAATTGAAGAATTTTTCATAGGCTTTCCCATTGTGAGTCATAGGATAAAGTTGTTATCATTTAAGAGATAACATTTTTTTATTATAAGTGTTTAGAAATAGAAACTTAATAGACTTTGGAAACAATGAGAATGAATATTTCATGCACTCCAAGTCTTCCACTACAACAACTTCAACACTTCCTAAAAGACTACAGATGGGTATGGATAACATGTCTTTCCAGTGACATAGTAAGGTAACAACTTTATTAATGAACATTTTTTCATCAAAATTAAAACATGAGCATTAGTATAACCACATAGAGTTGTAACACTCATAGAGAGAGTTTAAAGATTCAACAAATCCCCTTAGTATCATACCCATTTCCATTCCTTCTTGGTTCTTCCCTCTTTCTTCAAGGTATAATGATCATGAGTTATTTTTATTGTCATGTGAAAAAAATCGCATTACTTTCATGACTAAGGCCTATTATGCATAGAGACTTAAAAAAAAAAAAAAAAAAGCCCCCACGATAAAACAAAAAAAAAAAAAAAAAAAAAAAAAAAAAAAAAAATACAAAACATAAATCATAAAACATAAGAAAATGAAAAGTTATATGGAAGGGAAAATTTATAACAAAAGAAAAATAAAAAAGCATTACAAAATAAAAAAGTGTAAAATGGGTTCTTACAAGGTGTTAATTTGAATAGGTAGCTTCCCCATGACTAAGTTAGAAGGTGGAGATACAAAATATGGAATGAGCTTTAATAGTGGTAGAGGTATTTGTTGAGTGGGCAACTACCTAAAAATCCTTGATTTGTTGCATGTTGACTAATATGAGTTTTTGTGAGCAATTAGGATGGTATATTTGCATGGTGTGAGATTGAAAGGTAGATTGTATAATGTAAGATCCTTTTCAAAGTTTCTGAAATTTGGTATGTTAAGGTACATGAGTGGAGTTCTAATAAAGGACCTTGCCTCTTACTTGAAATTGTACTCATTTATCTCAGTGTTATGCCATTGTTTGACATAAACTTTGTATATTTTATTAATCATGAGGCTATTCTACTCATGCATGGTTATATTTCTTGGTCATTTGAATGCTACATTCTTCTTTGTCAATCCCACTAGCAGCTTTGCAATTTTGAAGTTCTTAATTAATCTTTGATAGTAGCCTATGTGTCCAAGGAATAATGTGATTCTTTGGATCATCTTAATTTTATTGAGATTTGTTAAAAACTTCTTCTTGAATTGTTAACTTATGTAGTTTTGACTCTTGATATCCTAGATGTGATAATTTTGGAATGTCTAAAATTCTAGACTGTGAAAAAATGAGTTATTAAAATCTTGATAATGCATTTAATATGATGCTTGCTTGATAATTTGGTTGCACTAATGATTGATTATAATGAATTGATAACTAATAATGGAAATTGATACTAGTGATAGATGTGTAAATTAGAGAAGAAAGGAGTACACAGAATCATGAAATTAAAAAGAAAATTAAATGTCAACTTTAGTTCCTTCAAAATAGGTTATTTCATTCATGGATGGCCTTATAATTTATAGGAAATGATTGGGGCAATACGTTGAGAACTTGAGAAGTCATTCCCCATAATGAAAATAAAGAAATTCAAGCAAAATAAAGATGAGTTGGGACCAAAATAGTTTACATCCTCCTATCAACTGAAAAATAAATAAAAATAGTTTGACTTTGTATACATTTGTCTTCATTTGGATAGAGCATTGGACATTACTTGTTAATAGTTCCTCCTTTAGTGTGTAATGTTTTCTTTTTTTCCTTCTTGCTTTCTTGATGCCTATATTATTGTAAAGGTGCTCATGCTTGTAATGAAGAAGAGGTTTGGTGAGTAAGTATACCAATTATTCATTAGTATTCACATCTAATGATTTTATTTTTCCTTCCTTTACTTTTTGCTTAATAAAATAATATTTCACATAATGTGCTTTAATTTTTTTGTGAAGAACATGTTTATTTGAGAGTTGTAGGGCTAAATTATTGTCACAATATAAGTTGATGGGGAGTTCTATGTGAAAACCAAGGTGATTCATGAGTTTGTTTAGCCACAAGATGTGTTGAGTACATTCTGTCATGGTAATAAATTATGCTTCACAAGTTGAAAGACTAATAGATGTTTGTTTTTTCTGACTTCCAATTAATTGCATTATTTCCATGAAATATTATTGATCCTGATGTAGATTTTCTATCATTGTGATTTCCTCTTGAATCAACATCTAAATAATCATGAAATTATCTATATTCTTTGGTTTAGCTACTTCCATTTTCTGTTGTGCCTTTTACATAATTGAGTACATGGATGAGAGCATTGAGATGATATTGTCTAGGTTCTTGCATGAATATTAATAGAAGAAAGGTGGAAAATTCTAGATCTATTCTAGTGTGACAAAGAAATCTAGGTATTGCAATCATGCTTATGTACAAAGTGGCATCAAGTATGGTTGTGTTGTCTTTGTTGTTTAGATGTATGTTGTGATGAAGAAGAGTATTGGTGCTTTTTGCTTTGACGATTTTTTACTTTTCTAAAATGATAGTTACATATTTTGTTTGATGAATTTTAATTCTCTCCTTGTCTTGGTCAACTTGTATTCTAAGAAAATACTTCAGCTCCCCTAGGTCTTTCACTTCATGTTTGTCTTGAGGTCCTCTATAAGTTCATCATTTGTGGCTATGATGATGAAATCATTTACATAGAGAGAGATTATTATAAAGTGCTTGTTATCATGCTTATAGTATAGAGTTAGTTTAAACATGAAAGATGAGTATTCTTTTTTTTAGAAGATAATCATTGATTCTATGGAACTAAGCTCTTAGAGCATGTTTTAGGCCATATAGGGCTTTCTTTAATTCGTAGACTTTGTCTTCCTTACCTTTGATGGTGTATCCTTCAGGTTGATAAATATAAACTTCTTCATTGATATTACCATTTAGGAACATTGAGTTTACATCAATCTGATGTAATTCGAATTTGTGATGAGTAGAAATTGAGAGAATGAGTTTGATGATTTCAAATCTTACTATTGGAGCAAAACTCTCTTCATAGTCTATGTACTTCTTTTGTTTGAATCACCTTGCAACTAGTCTTGCTTTATGTTTGATGACTTCTCATTTTTCATTAAATTTGATCTTGTATACCCATTTACAATCAATTACATTTTCTCCTTTTGGTTTGTCCACTCATTCCCATGTATTACTTTTCATGATAGCTTCATATTATCTGTCTATAGCTTCTTTCTATGTATTTTTTCTCAAGGCTTCTTCTATATTTTTTGGTTCAAGAGAGAGAGCTGAGTATTCCATGTTGTTGATGGCATTAGATCTAGTTGTTCTTCTCTAAAAGTTATTGTCTAACATTTGTTCTTGAGGATGATCTCTTTGTACCCATGGTTTAGGATTATTTTGTATTCATGTCCTTTTATTTGAATTCTAAAAATCTTTCATGTCAATTTTATTTTCCCTAAAAATCACATCTCTAGATGAGTGCCATTTTTTCTCTATGGGATCATAGTAAGTGTATCCACTCATCTTGGTGTCATATCCTAGAAAAATGCATTTCTTTCCTCTACTATCCAATTTATCTATGAATTGCTTTGGAATTTTGACATAACAATGACATCCAAATATTCTTATATATTTTATATTTAGTAGTTTTCTATAGAAGAGTTTGTAGGAGAACTTTTCTTTGTTGTTGCTGCTGATTATTCTATTGGTAATATAGGTTGCAACATTCATGGCCATGCTCCAAAAATTATTAGAGATTTGAGCATTTTGAAGATGACATCTCATCATGTGCTATAAGGTGTTTTTTTTTTCCTTTCTACAATGCCATTTTATTATCAAGTATATCCACATGTGGTTTGATGAAAAATCCCTTGATGTGTACAAAAATCTTTGAATTCTTGATTAATGAAATCTTCCCCCTTTCTAATTTAATAGTTTTGATGAATAGAGGCATAGTATTTTTAATGATAATGTATAAGTCTTTGAATTTGATTATTACCTTAGCCTTGCTCTTCATGTTGTCTGTCCACGTATATCTTGAGAAAACATCTACCATGACAAGTGTATAATTGGCTCCTTCTATAGAGGTGATAATTATAGGTGCAATGAGATCCATGTGGAGAAGATCAAGAGGACTTTCTTTTCTTTGTATAGTTTTTGTATGAGGACTGTTAATTTGGTTTCTGTGAATGCATATTTCACATTTTTCTTTGGGAGTATCTCTTATTTGAATTCCTATTGCTTTCTTGAACTTTGTCATTTTTTCTAGTTTGTTATAAGAGGTGTGTTCTAATCATTTGTGTCAAATTTTGGCTTTTTCTTCATTTGTTGTTTGATGTTTGGACATGCTTTGATATGAATCTTTTTGTATTCCTTTTTCTAATGTAGTAACTTGAATCATGGATTGGTTATTATCTTGAATGAGGTTAGATTAAAGTGATTGCAATCTATGCGATAGTATCTATTGTTGTAGGCTTTTGTTCTAATGATATCCTATTTGTTTTTCTTTTTAATCATGCACTAATCATCTTTGAAACTAATTTTGATTCCTTTCTTAGCCATTTATCCTATTGAGATAAGAGGATTTGAGAGATTTGGTAAATAGAAGACATTAGTGATGGCTATAATCTTGTTATTTGGTAATTTGATAATGTAGCTTCCAACTCCTTCTATGTTAAGGTGGTTATCATCTCTTATTTCTATGTTGCTAATGCTTTTTGATTTGTATTGAAGAAGGTGAGAATTGTATAGTATCATGTTATTTGAGCATTCACTATCTATAATCCAAGAATTTTGCTTAATTATTTTGCTAAAATTGAGAGCTTTGCTCTTGCCTTGGGGATCTTCTTGATTTGATGTCATTGCTCCTTCATTTTTGTCTTGGAGTTAAAGAGCATCAAGTCCAAAGTTATACTAATATACTTTTGTGGTGTAGTTTACATCCTAATCAACCATTGGATGTTATCCTACTTTTTAGTTGCTAGATATAGACATCTTTACATACTTTCTTGTTTGGTACATAAACTACATGTTGTGATAGTTCTGTGTTTGATTGTCCAAATCTTCTGCCTGCAGTTGTACCCCATGTATCTGTATAGAATGCATTGAACTCTCTTCTTCTCTACCACTCTATGCTCATTCTCCTAGGATAGTTTTTTTGATTTCAAGCTTGATATCAATTGTACTTAGCTAAGCCCTTCTCATAATGACGGGAAATTCCCCTTTATAGTTGTTTACATGGATCACCAAGAAATTGGTAGGGTATGACTAGTTAATAATGGTGATTTCACAATCTTTGATTAGTCCTAAAGGAATGGTGATAGATTAGTTTGCAAGCTTCAACATGATATTGCATTTCTTAAGTGGTGGCCAATTCCAAGCTTTGTACATCTTCTATGAAATAAAATTAACTTTAGAACCTAAGTCTAGTAGAGCTTTACATGGTACATTTCTTGTAATTTGCAAGGAGATTAGGGGACTTCCTAGATTAGTTCTCTTCCTAAGAAGGGTTTCTATCTTTATTTAATTAGTAATTGTATGGATCAACATAAAAATTTTTACATTAGAGGAACTTCGATTTGAAGGAAGCTTATGAGGTATTTTGGGAGGTTACTAATGTAGGGTCTATAGTCATAAATGCAATAGGTTTAGATGGGATGGTAGGTGTAAAGAATGAGTGTTTTTGAGGCATGTGCTCAAAACCACTTGAGTTGTCATCCATCTACAAGTTCATGACTCTTGTGACATTTTTTTGTTATGGCTTTGAAGGTATTTTATCTTGGATAGGTGGGGTAGCTAACAATGAATTTAAAGCATGCGGTTGATAGCATTGATTAGAATAAGGATCATAAGAAGGAGCTTAAACCCATGAAGTAATGAATCTGTGGTACTTAAGAGCAAAATAGTGATAGATAGGAACATGTGTGGTAGAGACACTTGGAGATATAGGTTGTTAGACATAATATCCATAGGGATTAAATTATTGGTAAGGGTATTGGTACTTGTTGTCACATTTTCACCATTTTTATGGAGACATGATGGTTCTTAGTAGACTTTAAAAAGTTGATAAAGTTATGATATGTTGGTTTTATCAAAAAAATATATTTGAAGTTAGCCTGCCAAATATAAGGCAAAAATTTTGAAGGTGATATTTTAATTAAAATATCAAAGCAACGTTGGGGGAGAATATTGGATTTATGTGAGGGATATATCCAATTGGGAAATTGATAAACTTTCAAAGTTAAACAATGAACTTTAAAATTTACAAAATGGCGTTCATTAAAATATTAAATTTTAGGCAAACATTTTATGTAAAGTTGCTGAAATGGGATTTTCAAAAAATTAGCTAAACTCCAGGAAAATATCAAATGACTTCCAACGACACCAGCATCTCATATCTGTCAGCTTCCAGAATCAAACCCTTGCTTTCTCAAGAAGTAATGTCAGCATCCATAGCCTGAAACGCGACCTGGAACATAGATCATATGTGAAGTAGTTGGCTGTGTACATCATGGATTTCAGTAACAACAGGCCACAAAGATAATTCCACACAGCACCAGGCTTGTCCAAGCATTAATGATTGCAGATTCATGACTTCCACAACCATTAGATATCACCATTTGCTAACAAACCCGCAGTTGCAGAGTCTCCTTCATTTGTAGATCCCTTGACAGTGAAAGCCTTGGAACCCCTGCAATACTTACCTTGAACAAGCTCCATCACGTTGCCATATGCTGATTTCTCAGCAGAGGGCATCATGAAAAATCATGGCAAAAATTGCAAAGACTTGGTGGCAATTACCTATTCATGGAAGTGCTAACACAGGCGGTAAAGATGGTACCATTTTTTCCACTTTTCATGTTATAGAGTGGCATTGAAAAAATTAATCAAAGATGATACATCACCGTGCTAGTCATAGAGGTAGAGACGGAGCTACGAACAAGTGGTTGCTGCCCTACAGAGGCACGTGGGATTGATGGAGTTTGTGGCAAGCACATCGTGATTACTCACTGGTAGTTTCACCATGTTTACTATTGCATTTCACACCCGCAATTATTTTTTCACAATATTGTGGTTTCATATTACATACATTTGTATTAAGGTTTTGGCATGGAGTTATAAAATGACCAAAGGAATAATCATAAAATAAAACCATGACATGGAAAGATGAAGAATAAAATATAATAATTAAATATAAACAACCATAGATTGACTATCTTGCAATTGAGTGACCTTTTATTGAAGAAGGCACCTTGAATTAGAGTTATCTCTACTTTAAAAGCATAAATTATTTTTTCCTTATAGGAAGATATATTATAAGGGTTGATGTGCCAAAAATTAAGAGCTCATATTAAGGATAAAGCCTCAAGAATATTAAGAAAAATAAAATAGAAGATTTATAAGTTAGTTATTGGAAAGGACACTTGCCAACTATGGCTTAAATTTCTCATGGAAGTTATAACATCTTAGGGTTGTTATGAATTAATCCCCTAAATATTTGTAACACCCTTAACTTTTCATGATTATTGTAGCTACCCTAAGGTCACTATAAAAAGGTCTTCAAAGATATAATTTTAAAAGGGGGAAGCATTGGGGGAAAAGATACTTAGAAGAATATTGAAGATTGTAAAGCATGACTTGCTACAGACATTAGTTTAGCTACTTTGTTTTAATCCTATGAGTTCATTTTTTCCCATTTTGTGTTAGTTACTTAGCTAATGGTTTAGATAGTATCATGCTTGGCACTTAATTTTTGGATTTTTCTAGGTTGTCTTTATAGCTTTGTTTTTTGCACAATATTAGACTTCTATTAAGTTTTTCCAAATAAGAGATTATGTTTTATTAGAAAAGCATCTTGAGCAATTTAATAATAATGTCTTATCGAAATTTCATGTTTGAATTTAGGTAATCTAGAAAATCTTCGATACTTTGAGATGATTGAAATAACATCTTTATTTTTAAAGTCTATTGCCTTAATATTATGATTCTGAAACTGTCAAATTTTTTTGGAAGTTTTATTGTTTGCAATTCTTGACCAATATCAACTAGGCAAATAGAAGCTTGTATTTTGTCATTTACAAAGCATTTTGGTAGTTAAATAAAAGTGTCTTTTATGAAATTACTTGTTGAGCCTATAGGGTTCGGACAATTTGTAATAGACTGAATTGGAATAGCTTTATTACGAAGTGTTTTCTCATGTCACTTTATCTTGATCAAATGTTTAAGATCCCATAGAAATTTACTTTCTTTTCTTTTCTCTTTCTAAAACCTATTGAATCTTGTTCTATCTCTAGTTTTCTAGTGGAATTTTCTCTGTGTGGGAAATAATGTGTAGATTGGCAGAATTGTGTTCAAAATTTTTTGTGAAATTTTATTTCTTACAAGTAATGTACTAGGGACTATATAGACTAAGTGATTTGACAAAATAGGAATCTTTAATAACTCACAGTATTTGACAAAGCTAGCTAAATTTCTTTATGATAGCTAGTTATAATTTCATACATAAATCCAAGCATTTCAACATTTACAACAACAAACACATACTCACATTTAGCTCGTTGCATAATTGATGTGTTTATCTGGAGGTATTTGGGCCTTGGTATTGCTAGAAGACTAGCAAGCACCTAAACCATATATTTTATGGCTTCTCAACTCAAAGTCATCTCGAACTACCTAGAAGTGATGTCTCACATCATTTGTAGCATCATTTTTGGCTCTTTATTCATGATCTTTAGTTTTGATGTCCAAGGTTAGATCCCATGTTGATCCTAACTTCAACTCTTTTGTACATCTACTTCTATAACATGTGGTATCATTTTATCTTTTGACATTTTGTGTCAATCCTTATTGGTGATTAAAATTATAGGTAGTGAATAAGCATCCATGAAATCATTACATCTATTTTCTTTATAGCTAAGTGATGGTCAACTGCAGTCTAAGGTTTATGGTTACATGACATAGGATCTCATGTGGCTATGATGTGAAGATAGATTGCAGCACAGATGATAGTCATAGTAGTGATGGTGGATTTCTTCAGTAGGTGATCTTAAAGAATATATAGGACTTAACTAATCTTTCTTCTAGCTAGTAAGCTGACCATAACTAGGGCCATTTTTCATCACAATGCATATTTGGATCTAGATATAAAGTCACTTTGGTTAAATCATAGTTGAATGAAACTATATTTTTTTGGCTTATCCTTTTATAAGTGATCACTATTAGAAATCATTAATTCTTTGGCAATATTTGCTATTATTCTAGAGTCTTTTGAAACACCATCAAATCTAGACTATGGCATTCCAGCTACAAATTTTGGCTAACTGTTAACACTATGCTCTCCTTCATATGGGAGCATAGTTAGCCTCTCATGGATAGCGTGTAGTAAGCCTCTAGTAAAGAGCATGGTAAGCATGAAGGCTAGTTTTTGCATATTTTTCAAAGTGTTGAGACTACACTCTCCCCCAAATGGGAGCATAGTTAGCCTTTAGTAGAAAGTGTAGTTAGCATGAAAGCCAATTTTTGCAATCTTTTCTAAGTGCTAAGACTACGCTTTTCCCCAGATGGAAGCATAGTTAGCCTCTAGTAGAGAGTGTCATCAACATGAAGGCTAGTTTTTGCAATTTTTTCTAAGTGCTGAGACTACACTATTCCCTAGATGGGAGCATAGTCAGCCTTCAGTAGAAAGTGTAGTTAGCATGAAGGCTGATTTTTGTAGATTTTTCTAAGTGTTGAGACTATGCTCTCCCCTATATGAGAGCGTAGTCAGCCTCTAGTAGAGCGTGTAGTTAGCATGAAGGTCATTTTTTGCAATATTTTCTAAGTGCTGAGACTATGCTCTCCCCCAGGCTAGAGTGTAGTCAGCCTCTGGTAGAGAGCATAGTCAACACGAAAGCTAGTTTTTGTAGATTTTTCTAAGTGCTGAGACTATGCTCTCCCCTAGCCCAACGCATAGTCAATCTCTCGTAGAGAGTGTAGTTAGCCAAAATAGTCTCCAGTAGTTCCCACAACATAGCAACAATGCTTAGCTTATTTCTAGAATGTAGTCAACTCACCTTTGGCAAGCATAGTAGGCAAAGCACTTCTTTCTTATATTTCCTTTTACCCCAAAATTGTAACTATGCTTGACCCCATGTGAGAGCGTGGAGAGGGTAGTCCTACATAGTGTAGTCTCTGAGTGTCATTTTTTCAAGTACCTTGTAGTCTTCTTGGCATACACATGCGGTTGGTAGCATAGTCATAGTCTCACAGTCTTGAAGAGTCTAGTAGAGCACAACAAAGCACAACACCACCAATCCCATTGGTATACTACATGAATAGTGACTATGCTGAGTGTGGTCCTAACCATCCCCTCCACCACATGGTGGCCATCCTACATTTTTTGCTAACCCTAGACCTATGAATACCCTTGCCCTTAAATTTTTTTAGGGTTGGCAAATCAAAGGGTTGGCACAATCTAAGGAGCACTTAGGAGAAAACCAAAGGCATTTTGGTGAACCAAGAAGAGGCGAAGTTGTAGACCACTGTAGATCCCCACAACCCAATAGAACACTGTAGCGAATAGTATACCAAGGTGGCCAACCTAGTAGATGTAGACACCCTGATAGAACACTAGTCTTCATGGATAGACACCTCAGAGACTATGACTATGTTGTCCACTACACCTATTGTACACTATGTACATTCTAACCCCCTTTGGTGTTAACTATGCTCAACCCCATTTGTGGTGGTGTTCTACTTCTCTCTCTCTTTCTTTGCATTTTTCACACTTTACTTGCATTTTTCGCTATTTTACTACATAGTCGTGCCTAATACTATGCTCAAGTGACAGTCTACATGTATTGACACCACTCACATTGTTGAAACTTTTGACTATGCTCCTCCTAGTTTAGGCACTTGTGACTATGCTCAACATCATCAAAACTGTTGACACTATAAACATCGTTAACACCATAAACATCGCTTGCACACTTAACACCATTTCACATTAGCACTGCAACTACCAACACCACACCCCCGTTGCATCTAGTAAGTCCCTGTTTGTTCAACCAGACCATTCAGGGTGCTCCGTCTCTACCTCTAGTAGGCCCTCACCTAGATTTGGGGTTAGGTTGTGTGTTGTGGACCTTAGTGTTCTAGCCATTGATGTTTTTGGTTACTACAGTTTTTGGTACTAGAAGGAGGGCTAAACCACTTTGTTAGACTTTGTTGTGGTTGTATTACATGTTTTCTGCATCATAGTGGTTGGCTTTGGGCCAACGTAGGCCATAACACCCTTGTGGACTTGCTGCACGTGCAATAGTAGTTGGATTTTAGGCCAGTGCAGGTGTTGTCTATTAACCTATTGGTGCAAACTGGATCTTGTAGTTGATCTTCCTGGGATCCCATGTAGTAACCCAAATTGCAATCATTTCCACTGTCTACCAAACTCTTGTCATTTTTAGTTGGAGCATAGTCATCTCTAGCATAGTCAGCGTAGTCCATTCTTCGACATGGAGAGCATAGTTAGCATAGTCCACTCTCCAACTTGGAGAGCATAGTTAGTGTAGTTCACTTTCCAACATGGAGAGCATAGTTAGCATAGTCTTCTCTTTAGCGTAGAGAGCATAGTCAGTGGTGTTAGCTAGGATAGAGTTAATTTCAATGTAGTCCACAGTGTTTCGCAAGTAGCAATCCTTGTAGCCCCCTTTTTCAACTTGATCTGTGAACATGAACCTAGATCAACCTTCAGTGTCAGTCTCAAACACACTCGACATCTTGTCTATTCAATAGGAAACTAGGATTGATGACCTTAATGACAAGATGAAGGCAATCCCTTAGGTTGTGTAGCCAAGATCTAGAATACTCTATACTAAGTAACAAGCAGTTTAACTTCATATGCATGAAGATTCAAGCAGGGTTAACTGTAGATGGTTCTAACATGGAGGCAAAATGAAACTATGAGCTAGTCAACTAGGATGGATAGGAGTATATCCCCTCCTCCTTTGATATCATTCTGGTCACAAAGCCCTATCATTGACTATTAGCCCAGCTCATTTGAGCAAGTGAGTGTGATGTAGGAACATACTATGAGGAAGTCCTACAGGAGGAAGAGGATGAGTTTGAAGCTCACTTCGAGCATGAGGGCTCTATCCACATTGTCTTCCAACAAGTGGTCCCTAGTCTAGCTTCCTTGTGACCTCGTTCACCTATCTTCCTTGAGGTAGTCATAGCACCAGCATCACCTTCCCACTCCACCAAGCCTAGGTTAATGCTTGTGGTAGTAGCACACTGGACACATGATGTAATGGCTCCCTTTGACTTGGCCTTCGTGGCATCATCATAATCCATTCAAACATCCCTACTTGTAGTGACCATAGCAGTTCAACTACACATCTACATAGGGCCTATCTCTAGGCCCCAAATGACTGAGGCATCTCACATCTTACCTACTTCAACCATGTTCCTAGCATCGACCCAACCAACATATGTGTTTTTTCCCCTAGTCATCGCCCCCATAGCATGGTTGATGTATCAAGTGCATCACATAGCTTAGCAACATACAACCAGCCCATGGGCCACACAATTGACCCAATAGCACATAGCACAACCAGTGCAGCCAGCTAGAGCATCTCTAGACTTAGACTAGGCATTCCAAATGATCCAAAGCTTGATAGAAGAGGTGAGATGGCTTAAAGCTACATCCTCCAAAACTATTAAAGTTGTGGAATTCTACTAGGATGACCCTATAAGTCCTGTGGTTCCACCTTTGGCTCTTCCAATCAAGGTCTTGCTACCCCAATTCACCAAATATAATGGTGAAAGAGACTTCAATGTGCATTTGATCATGTCTAGGTTAGAGTGCCTACTATTGCAAGTGTGGCCACATGTCATCACGTGTGTCTTCACCATGTCATTGACTAGAAAAGCATTAGATTGGTACCATTTATTACCTAGGAGCTCTATCTTTTCTTTGGAGGACCTCTTGAGCTAATTTTTAATGTGCTTCAAATACAACTTAAAGCCAGAGACAACTTTGGACCAATTGATGCAAATCAAGTAGGGCCACATAGAGCTTGTACAAAAATTCATTCAATGCTAGAGTACCTCATTAAATAAAATACTAGAGTTGATAGCCGAAACACACCTCCTAGCCATTTTTAAGGGTGTAGTCAATGACTTCATAAAGTCAAAACTGTATTACTTAGGCCCACAATCCCTAAGCCAAGCCTTTGCTCAAACTAAGAACATAGAGGACATGATAAAAGCTAGTAAGGACCCAACCTATGTGGCCTGCAAGAACCAACATGTAAGGAGGGACTAAGATAAGGGAAGGTAGAACATAATAGTGGCAACTGTGGCCAAAGAAGCCAAAGCGACCAATTAGAGGCAAGCAACTAGGTAACCCAAAGCCTTGGCCAATAGCAAACCTACCAACTCTAGTGTCAAGGTGAGCAACTAGTTTACATCCTTGGTTGGCATAGTGCAAGCTATTCAAAGGTCCAACTTTAAATGTCAAAATTGCTATAAGTATACCCCATTTCCGTTGAAGCCTTTAGAGTTGTTGGACCAAATACTAAAATTTGGATGTATCTAGTACAAGCAAATGTTCAAGGATGCTTGCAAAAAACATGATAGGTATTGTGAACTACTAAGAAATCCCACATTGGTAGCACCAAATAAGCCCCTAGTCCCAAGCTATTTTAGGCTAGACCGATTTTGCCACTACCACCAGTTGCCCAGCCATAATATTGACTTTTTCCTAGCCTTGTAGGATGACCTACAAAGGATGATTGATAGAGGTGAGCTAGTACTTAACATTGCAAACTTGGTTAGGCCTCAAAACTAGTCCATGAGGGTGTACAATGACCCTCTAAACATAGATGACACTGGCTATGTCATAAATGCTATTATTATTGATGATGACCCATAACCAATGTAGCAACCATTTGTGGTCTAAGTACCCTCTGGTAGCCCAAGGATCCCCTTAGCCCCCACGAGTTCGAGGCCCCCTTTCATTATTAGAGTGCCACCTCAAGCACCTACAACACCCTTCATAGTTAGGGTTCCCCCACAAGTTGCATAAACAATAATAGTTCAGCCAACCTTCATCATTTGAGTGCCATAGCATGTTAGCCCCTTACCTACCCAAAACCCAGTAGTGGGCAATGCATCAGTTCCTTTCTTTCCAAGGGGTAACCTTGCTAGCAACATTAGTAGGTCCCCTAGGTGGCAACACAGGAGACCTAATGAGCATATCATAGACAAGATGACTAGGCAACATCAAGGCCAAATGGTGTTGGGTCTACCAAAACTAGTTCCCATATCTGTGGTCCCTATGGCCAAAACAACTAAAGAGGCCATGACAAGCAAATCACAGGGGAGCATTGAGGCCCCTAAACAAACCAAGCAAACAAGGCCTACGTCACCTGTGTAAGAGATCCTTCGCTTATGTTGCATGGAAGAAGTCAAGGCCAGCAAAAACATGGTTGATGGTAAAGACTTTGTAGATGCATTAGCCCAAGTTAAACAAGCACTTATGCAGAAAAACACAACATTAAGCTTGTATGACTTGATGAGCTCATCTACCCACCAAAAAGCACTGGTGTAGATGTTGATCTCCATCCTTATTACAGAGGACATCCCTATAGATGAGACCTCCATCCATGTAGTGATGCTACCCCCTACACCATAAGAATTAAGTTCCACATCCCTAGCATTTTGCGATGAAGCAATCAAGGTCAATTTAGAGAGGGGCAAGGTCATAATAGCTCGTATGTTTATTACCATATATGTTGGGAAATGCAAGATTCATAGAGTGCATGTCAATGATGGATCGACAACAAACGTTATACCATACACCATTGTGGATAAGCTAGGCCTCATAGATCAAATTAGGCCAACAAAAAATACGTGTCTAAAATCCTTCAATAGGTCACATGTCATCATCAGGGGCACTGTCATAATAGCTTTTGTAGTAGGGGAGCAATTCCCCATCACTGCTGAATTCATTGTTGTAGAGGAGATGCTAGGCTTTAACTTAATATTGGGCAGACCCTAGCTAGCCCAATTACAAGTTGTCTCCTCTCCAATATTCATCAAGAAATCCACCTCCCATATGAAGGTGGTGAAATCATCATCCATGGTGATAATGTCATCCCCTTGGTCATCAACAATGTAGACATGGAGCAAGGATTGAAGGTGGAGTTTCCTGATGATGCATCTATGGTAAAAGATGAGAATCACAAGGTAAACATGATTGAAAAAGTAGTAGAAGCCAGTGACCTCTTGGAGAATACCTTTTGGGTAGAATTTCCCTTTGACGTAGTGAGCGAGGATCAAGGAGACTACCAAATAGTGCAATCTAGGCCCTACACACCTCCTAACCCACACTAGATTAGGAAGCAACTGCATGACTAAGGTTGTCCCTTAGTCCAAAATGTGCTAGGTGCTTACCTACTCTTCATATTTGCAAATCATATATTTTATCTTTTGCTTACATTACATTTGTTTCACATTAGATTAGCATTACAACATGTTATTTGCATTTGGTTTGATTACTTAGATCATACATCAGTTGGCTTAATTTATGCATTTGCTTACTTTGTTTACTTATTCATCTACTTTGTCTATGCATTTGCTTACCTATTTTACATTTCCATAGTTATTATGTTAATGCATGAAAAATATCAAAAATGCATAAAAATCATAAGAGCAAAAATCATAAAAAACAAAGAGAGTTAGCAATATGTGTGCCTCGGAATGGCCTTAAACTATTTCTTTAGCCTGGAATGGTCCTAAACTATCATCATGTCTTGGAATGACCTAGTATTAGTATCATTGCATAATTCTAGGCTAGCACATTAATTCATCATGTAGGCACATTTTCATAGGTTGCATTATAAATATAGCAAATGTAGTAAAATCGTCATATAGGGATAAAAGTTTGTGCATTACATTTAGCAAATAATCATTCATAGCATATGTCATATGAATAACAATACATAGCATGAATAACATCACATAGCAAAAACATAGCAAAAAAGCCTAGTGGAAGGTACATCTGGTCATGCTCAACCAATAGCGCTAGGTGGGGATGGAGGTTCTACTTCCTCCACTGAGTCGCTGGGGCCTACAACATTTCTTGGTACATACCACAACCATTAACAAATATGCACAATTAGCAAGCATGTATTATACAAGTTAACTCAAAACATAAAAATCATAAAAGCCTAACATAGCAGAAACTAACCTAGGAGGGTCCTGCATCAATGAGTTCTAGAGGTAACTTCCCAAGGCTGGCCTTCAAGCATCAGAGGATCTTAGCTTTGAAAAGTTACATCTAGTCTTCCTAGCCAAAATCAATACCTG
This sequence comes from Gnetum montanum, assembly GCA_015680685.1. NCBI lineage: Eukaryota > Viridiplantae > Streptophyta > Gnetopsida > Gnetales > Gnetaceae > Gnetum > Gnetum montanum. Next base: position 545,845 of record MNCI01022113.1, on the reverse strand, counting down.
TAAGGGTCTTGCCTTTGTCCATGGTGGTCCATGTGGGTGGTTGCATGAAAAACGTGGTAGAAGAGGCCTCTTCAAAGGGGGTGATGATCTGTCTCATGGAAGAATCACTCACAACCATACTTTGCATGAACAAGTCATATGTCTACTTCCTACCAGTCGCCTTAAGAAACATCTCAAGGTAGCAGTGTTTAGTAAACTCTTCCTTGTACCATCATAGGTATGCATGGTGCTTCTACTTGTATTTATGCTTGTGATTCTTTTGCATAAGTTCCCATCAATAAACCTTTGTGCTATAATTCTTTCAATCCTAGTTCTTCTAAGCAAGCAAATCCATCTAGAGCTGCTGCTCTACTAGTTTCCACGTGGCCTCATTCTTACCTCTGAGAGTTGTCCAATACCTAACATACTCAATCTTAGAGGCACACTAGGTGACATCTCTTCACAATCTAGTCACTATGAAGTCATATCTAGATTGAAGATCCTTAATCTTCTTATCTTGGCTAGTCACCTTCTCTTGCAGTTCATGCATGCGTGTCCAATGGTGCTCATTAGAGTGCCTGCAGATCCACAATGAATTTGCATAAGAAAGCGTGCACTTGTTTAATGTCTCATTCATGTGATGAGGCACTTGATCAACTTCAGGAGGAGGGTCAAGCAAAGCATCCATCCTTGCCACTTTTCTTGGATCCCATTATAGCTTAGGACCTATAGGCATATAACAACCAATCGATCTTAGCTGAAAACTAAGCATTTATGCAATAAGCAGGATAACATAAAGTGAAATAGCACTAAATGTGTACCTAGCTCTAGGTTTTCTTGTTGCAAGGAGTCCACCATGTCCTTAACAATTCCTTCCATGAAGGCAAGTTTGTCTGGCATCTCTAGCCATGGCTCCATGTGGTAGGTAGATGTGCGATTGCTTGTGGGAATATCTAATGTTGCAATACAATGATGCGATTAGCATGTGGCCTAATATAGCTCAAGATACTAGAATAAACAAGGGAAGACATATGGCAATAAAGGTAGATTACTTAACAAGCCCTTAGGCATGAGTGTAGGGGGCTCACCTAGCTACGTACCATTGAACAAAGTGTCAAAATCACCCCCATCAAGGTAGAGTAGCCACTCTTCTTTCAACTATTGGAGGGCCTTTGCTACTTCATGAAGCTCATCTCCATGAGCTACTTCCTCCTCACCCTCATGAGGTGCTTCCTTCGATGCTACCTCAACTGCTACTCTTGTAACCCTCTATTCTTTTTCTGCAATTAACACATATACATGTATAATAGATCATTTGCTAATTAATAGGAAAAACATAAAAAATAATGCATATATAAATGCAACTAAGGCATTTAAGAAGCTACAAATACTAATCTACGACATGTACATGGAAGCTTTGTAGCTTGATGTGGATACTTTTGCTACTTGGCTTCCTAATCTTAGGGGCTATTTTCTCTTGAGGACATAGCCTCTTGATCTTGGCCTTAGATGGTCCAATTTTCTCTACCATATAGTGATATGCCTTGCTCACATCCCTGGTCCCAACTGAAGAGCCCTCACCCATACTATTGCATGAATAATGTGAGTGTCCCACAGGAACCTTGGTCATTACTGATAATGACTCATTAATCTCCTCTAGAGGATCCTACGCATGTGTAGTCAAAAACATATGTTTGATCCATGATTGAGATAGCTACTCATGATCTTGCACCACTCATCATCCATCATCTTGCATAACTAGAAGCTTTGCAAACTTTTCCAGGTATCCTATGAAGAATGCAAAGTGGACATGGGACCTTGCCTGGAGGTTGAATCAAAGCTAAGAAACCTCTACATGCAGACTGGTGGCTATGTATGTAGCTTTGTTGAACCTTGTGCCCTCTAGTAGTACCTCTTTCATCACTTGTGCCTGTTCCACCTCTAGGATATTTCTTGGAAAAGTAGTTTCAGGAAGGCATGAGTGCGAAACAGAGGGTAGAGCTCCTGCACCTCAGGCACTTGCACATCTTTGATCAATATGCCTTTGTAAGATTGAGTGAACCCCAACTAGTTCTTGATCTTCTCTCTATGGTTTGCCTCCTTGCTAACCTTATTGACAATTATTGGGCCATTAGTAGGAATGCCAAAGAGATCAGTGAAGAAGCCCTCACTGAGGTCCAACACTACTGTCATGCTGCACACCTGGGTAACAAACTTCTTGACATCATTGCTAAGGAAGTTAATGATGGTGACCATTTTGGCCACCAAGATACTTGGGCAAAGGGCCAAGAATAGGTCCATTAGCCTAGCATGCATGAGCTAAGCCATCAATGCATCTGGTGCTTTGTGGCATAGCCAGTGTTTCACACCCTTTACATCTCCATATTTCATGATAAGGGTGGCCTCTGTGTGACTTGTGGTGACCATTGTAGCCTTGGCTAAGGCAACTGCCATTGTAACACAAAGCTAAACAACATTAGCATCATGAAACATGTACACAAGCAAGCACATGAGTGAAAAACATAGATACATACATGGCACAAATAGAGTGCAAGATGAGGATGGTGGTGTAGATGCCTCCTTGGTATTAATATCACCAGTAGACTACTCCTCATCTAACTAGCCATGGGTCCTGCATTGCTCTTATGTCTTTGGATGATGAGAAATATAGGTGTCTAAATCATGTTCCATCTGCTCAATCGCGATTGCTTGAACATTTGTGCTAGACGAGAAAACCTCTAAACTAGTGTGGGTTAAGGCCAAAGCATATGGATCATCATGTAGGCCATCTTCATCAACTCTGAATCTAGCAATTAACCATGGAAACATTAGCAATTTAACATAAACAAGTAGCAAAAAAAAAAAAAAAAAAAACTGCATAAGCTATAGAAGCACTTATCCCCTAGTGCAGTAGATAGTTCTAGGAGGGTTCTAGAAGAGAGTATGTGATGAATCGTGATTCATTGGGCTCCGATATCGGACCCCTAATATCAGATCTATGATATTGGGTATGTGATATCGTGACCTAAGTAATGATATTGAATACACAATATCGTGACTCTTGTGTAGGTCTATAAATACTCATGCAGGTGCACAGAGGAAAAGAAGTAAGTGAAGATAGGAAAGTTAGAGTAGTCTTTTAGTTTTCATTTTTAGTTCTTCTCAACCTTCTCCTAGTGCATGCTCGTAGTGTGATGATTGTAATTGTACAACACCTTTATTCAAGTGTGACATACTTGGACATGCACATGACTAGAAATAAAGATTGAGATTACTTCATCATTGTAGCATTCACTTAGTTTAATTATTTAATTGTTATCGTTATTTATCATTATTAAACACGGAATGAGTATGACTTAATCATGAGCATCTACATGTGACTACTTAGTATCCTAGTAGCGTACTTGGGCCATGTGCTTGGTAATCCCAGTGGTAGTCATGCACAAGGTCTGAGATGTGTATGGATGATTAAGGAACATATGCTCATTGTACTTAGGCTAGCTTAGATTCTCTCTCCCTATCTCCTATTAGTTTAACTCTCTCTCCCCTTTCCTCCTAGCTTAATTAAAGATTATTTTCCATTGTCTTTAGGAGCAGCATTAGTTTAGGAATACATCTTACACATCACTTTGGACTAAACCATACTTGACAAAGCAAATACTAGTCTAGGTGGGAAGACAATGAACTGTGATCAACGAGCAACTATCTAGATACCACAACTAGCCCATCTGCGGAGTTCGACAGGATCATGTGTGAAATGCTCATATTTGTATGGTTGAGTGTAGGGGTAGTTTGCCACTCATCATAGGTGCCGTTATCAGGGATAGTTCTAGTTATCTAGATTAGTTATATCATACAAGATCGCTGTAACAAAGTATTAACGATATATCTTTCAGAAAAATAATAATAATAATAATTGTAATTAAATCACATAAAAATTCACAACAATGTCTCTCTCACAAGACTATGATAATGCAAAAACTAGTAAGGCAATTCATTGGAGAACCAACGAATTATATAATGATGAAGATGAAGTTTGGAGTACCCAATCTAGTGTAGGGGTTTCCTATGAACATAAACGAAGATAACATCATCCCAACTCACAAATGCATAACATACCTAGTGACGATGAACCCCTACTAGCCACTACAAGCCTAACAGAAATACAAGAGGCTGTTCAAATATCTGACAGGCATCATAAGGAAAGGCGTCTACCCAAGCTTGGCTTAAATAACTTTCCTAAGTTTTCAGGAGGCTATGATTTAGATCTGCAACATCATCTACAAGCCTTCCATGATGCCTATGTATGGAATAACATTGATAATGGATGGAAAAAATTTAAGCTCTTTCCAATGATACTTGTTGGCCACGCAAAAGTATGGTATAGGTCCTTACGATAAAAATCAATCTGATGTTGGCCAACAATTATAGAACTCTTCAATGAAAGATATCAAACCTATGAAAGAGTGTCAGCCTTGAGGAGACAAATCCAAGAGTGGAAACAAGCACAACATGAACCCTTGGACATGGCCTTAGAAAGATATTATGAAATATTAAACAACTGCCCAGGCCACGGGTTCTTTGAGGAAAGGCTAATGTACCATATCATGGATGGGCTCTGTAGTGAAACAAGGGAAACCCTAGGGATGTATGCCCCAAGTCAACTATATGAACTATGGATCCACCAATTTCAAGAGCTTATTAAGTGAGTATCAAAAGAAGAAGGAGAAATGGCTAAATGGGAGAATGTTGAAAAATCTCAATAGGTCGAAAAATTAATAAGGACCCATGATAATGAAGAGGAGAAAATAACTCACTGTAAGGAGGTGGAACCATCTTTGCTAGTACAACAATCATTGGATGAAATTGAGACAAAGATCAATAGGATGATGGAATGGATACATGAAAAATGTGGAGAATATGCCAACATTATTGGAGATAGAGTTATGATAACCCAAGAAATAGGACAAAATACCTTTAGACGATTGGAAAGAAGGGTTGAAGAGAATGAGAACTTAACTGCCAATCATACGTATCAATGTAACATTTTCCCGTACGATCACCCCAAGGGCCAATTCCCAATCTTGTCACATTTACATGAGCATTGGGGAAAAATGTTACATCCAAAGTTCATGCAAAAATACTATGTTCAATCACAGTGGTAATAATCCCAGTTGTGGGGAAGGCCATCCCCAAACTAGTCAAACCCTTCATACCATCTGAACTTAAGTGCTTATCAAGTTCAACATCTTGTTTCCCCAACTGAGTCAACATATTCTATCTCGTCACATTATTATCATTCTCCTCAATACTATCAACCCATATCCTCTCCAATAGGACCGCCACCTTGTGTTTACACTTCTCCTTAATTTCAACATTCTCATCCTTCACCTCCTTCTACATTGCCACCAAATGTTCCAGAAGGTATTGCAGCACAACATCAACCCACAAACGTTACTTTTGCTTCTACTATCAATAGCAATGGGAATTCTCCACAATAGCATAAGCATCCCTTCTTTAGATGTGACCGTAGAAAGGGATACCATAGTTCAGAAACCACTGCATCTACCAACTCAGTGTAATTCCAACACTATGGTGCATCTTCCTCTTCAAACCCAATGCCTCACATTACCTTATCAGGGCCACCACTCAATGCTCCAACAACTAGGTGGCCCAATGAATATAGCCACAGAAGAAGACATATTCATCCTTGCATGCCATCTTACAGTCAAGGATGCCATAGTGGGGTAGCTCCTTATCCCATGACCCCAGCATATAACCTACCCCACTATGTCGATTATGATCAAGTGTGTGAACCCCAAGTTGGGTACGTTCCAACCACCACATCAAAAGACACCCAATGGTTCAGATATGACCGGGTCCCAATATTTTCAACATGCAAAGACCCCAACTTTCCATTTATTAATCCTAGCCATGCTCAAAGGTTTAGTTATGGGGGGTATCCTCCATTCTAACAAGCAGGATTACTAAATATTTTTCCTTTTCTTTAATTTTACAATTTTTTGTTTTCCAGTTTTTCATCTTTCAAATTATTGTTTTATCTTTTTGTTTTTTTATGAGTAATCTCATCTATGAATAAAGCAGTCATGTGACTCATTGGTTGAAGTGTTGTTCTATGCTATCAAGTCTCAGGTGACTAATTATTTGAATAGCAAGCCCACAACATCCATCCACCCATTTCATTAATAAGAGGTTCTACCCTGGGTACAACGATATTCCTGATCATTAAAACTTAAAGTAACCTTGTGTTTATTATACCCAGAGTGAAGAAGGATGGACTAAGCGGGAATTGCTAGGGTGTGACATCAAGGGGACTTGTGGATTATCTTTGGTAACATCTGTAGGAGTTATCATGCAGCTTGGTTGTACTAAGATCCTTGTAGATCTAATGAAAAATAGGAGTAAGAGTAATCAAAAGGCGCTCAACTAGAAAAAAATAATGCTATTCTAGGAGGTCCCACAGAAAAGACATGCACCCATGCCTAAAGGTAGGTAGCTTCTTTGGATTAGGCAATACTTCAAAAGAAAATGAGTGCCATAAAGAAAAATCACTCCTCCCTTGAACAAAATGCCAAGTGATCATACACCTTGCTATCATGGTGCTCTTATGGTTGTCCATCATTGGATGAAGCAATGCAATGTCATTGATCAGAGGAATGGACTTGGTCCTGATTTTGGAGTGACAAGTTAATGACACATTAATCATGCCTTACACTGAGGATTCATTCTACCCTGGGCCAGTTACCTTGTGTCCCACTCTTTACAATCCCTTCTACAATTCATTCCACCTCGCTATTCATGTAATTGGGACTTGTGATTTGTGTAGCATTGAATTTATACCTCATCACAGTGGTATTTAACATGTGTGTGTTTTTTTGCATTGGTGTCAATTACATTTAAATCTTCTAGTGCCTATGGACATTTTAAGGTGTGGTTATGTAAGGGCATTATAGGTTAGAACTTGCTTTGGGGAGGACCCACTTGCATGACTTTTGTAATTTGCACTTGTAACACATTACCCTCACATCATTTTATACCCTCCGAATATTATATTATACCATTCTTCTTGCCCTTATCATCCTGCCTGTTCAAATGTTCCTATGTACAAACAAATGTCCTTTTTCCTCATACTCTTCATGATTTGCATTGCCAGACTTTACACCACTATCCTTTTTATGCCTTCTAGCCTGATCATTCTTACCTTGGACCTTTTACATTGACTTAAAGTCCTCCATTTATACCATAGAATTTCCAAAATTTATCAATTTTTCCAAGTACCCTGTTTTCAATAGGCCGCGATATTAGGTCCCCGATATCAAGTCAGCCACGATATTGGGTCCCTGCTATTGGGTATGCAATATTGTGTTCTCAAAAACTATATATATGGATCCTCCCCATGAACATCACCATCATTTACAACTATTCATGCAAGGGAGTTTTTCAAATTTTCTTCTACGACTTGTGACCTACGCATCTCTTGTTCCAATAGCCATAACTTGCTCACTAATTCTTTGATTTTGATTTTGTTCAAACCTACCAGAACCTGGAGTGTTCAGGTTAGTCGTGGGGGAGGGGTACACTTTGAATTGTGCATAAAATTTTTGAAATTCATCATTTTCTAAAGGACACTATCAAGGGTAATTGATTATGAAAAATGATAAACATGTGTCAAAAACAATTTCATCTCATCACTTATACCAGGAAATTAAATGTGAAGCCACCTAATCAAAGGGGGCCAAATATTAAAAATTTTTGGGGATATTTTTACAAAAAATTTCTAACTTTAATTTACATAGAATAAGAAACAAATTCATTAAGGCAAGAAGTAAGGTATAACTTAACTTTGGTAAGCAACCTTACTAATGACTGGCCCCGTGTGATTGCAGATGATCCCAAAGCATGGACAACAAGAAGGACCCTCTCAAGGTGTGTCTAAGTGACCTAGGAGGAATAGAGGGTAGGCATCTACCTAACAACATGTAGAGTAGGAGGTGCAATCATTTAGTACCCATTAAGAGACTCCTGCTATTATACAATCGGGATAGGCAGAATGAGGAGCTGCTGTAGCGCCTGAATGGGGAAAACACCTCATGTTGTCCCCAAAATGTGTTTAGGCCATTTGTGAAAGGTCCATGTTGACTGTAGTGATTGTGAAATTGAACTTTGGACCTTTCATAGAATTTTATCTTGAGGCTGTTAGGGACCAACTCAAAGGGTCCCCATTATGGCCTATCCTCTTCGATAGCAGTGCTTGGTACTTAGGAGAAACGTACCAACTTTGGCACAATAAGGAAGAAGGCACCACAATTGACATTGGTGGTGTGTTTATAGATTTTTTTGTCAAGACCATCTCAGAAGTGTTAAACCTTCCAAATTTAGGACCAAAAGTTGCTCACATGCCCACTCACTCCAATGCGGATACACGTAAGACTTGGTTGAAGAGGACATATGATAGAGAAGATAAGACATATGGAGAGTTGACATTGGAGGAAAGGATATATTTCAAGATTAGTACTTATCACATCTTCCCCACAAGAGGATTAAACAAGATTTCAACATATGTGGCAAAAGGAAGTATGATATTGATGGGAAAGGATAATGCTAACCTTCCTGATTTGTATCTCATGGAGATCTTGAGGTGGTTTGAAGAATGCAAGATAGGGAAGTTCACGTTGCCCTTCCCTTGTCTCATCAAGAAGCTATGCAAGTGTGCTGGAATTCTAGGGTACACCAATGACATCCCCAGAAGAGCCCAAAATGCTTCATTCATTGAACTATTGAAGCCACTAGCTCCAAGGAAAAGTGTTGGTGAGACACTAGAGCCAGAGCAAGAGCAAGAACAGATGGTGGGGCCAACTACAACTCAAATTGTAGAGCCTAGCCATCTTCCAAGCACAAGGCCCAGTTGAAAACAAGAAGCAGGGCCCAACACGAGCTAGCGAGATTAACAGCCACCATCGCTGCAGGATTACTGACTGTCGATGAACCACCTCAGGGCCATTGCTGAGACAGTTAGTTGGGGAAGTCATGATGATGCTAATCTCTTCCATATCATTGATGACACCATACAATCCTCAGTTTCTATTGATCATGCACAGGGTGAGGTGTCCATCCAAATAGGAGGAGGGGAGACTCATTGGTCACAAAAAATTTTAGGGAACATTGTGTCTTTCTAGGTGTAATTGGAAATAGGTGAAGGGGCCATAGTGGTGGTCATGTAGCACTAGGGTGTAGCAGGAGTCGCAGAAGTGATCACAGACCACATCAAATAATCTTTTAACATCCATGTTATGCCACCAGTAGATTTCACTGGAGTACATGATGCTCAAACTTTGGTTAGTCCCTCGATGACTGCTGTGAAGTATGAGGATGTGCTTGATTGGTTGCTGCAAAAAGGACAAGTAATGATGTCCTTGTTTGACATACCACAAGATGTTATGGTAGCATAATTAGACCTCATCTCCACCAAAGGGAAGTTGGTCATGGCAGAGATCAGGGTTGAGCATGCAGAAGCAGAGTTGGCAAGACTCCAAGAAAGGCTCGTAACCCTGCAAGCTGCACAATGGGACCCCTCTCAGTTTGTTCTCGTAGACTAGTTGGATACCTTTAGAATTATTGGTTGACAATACAAGAGTGGTGGAGGAGAAAGAGAAGGTCAATTGGGATGCCTCCAAGGCACAAGCGAAAACCTACCCACACGGTAAGGCACTCAGAGCTTTACAAGAAGAGAATAAACAGCTCACTGCTGACAACCTTCGGTTGACCACTATGGAAAAATAGAAAAATGTTCTTAAGGAAAAATTTCAGCAATTATGAGAACAGTTGGTCAGGGTCAACCAAGACATGAACTGTTTGGCCAAAGAGAATCGAACCCTCTCAATGGAGGAGGTACACGCAATCCTTCAGAAGATAACCATTGAAATAAGCACACGGCAAAACGAGGTCAAGTGGCATGAGAAATTAAAGAAACACTTCAGAGACTAGGTGGGAATGTACAAGCAAGTCATCGAGAAGGAGATCCATACGGCCAAGGCCCACATCAACACTTTTAGTGCTCAACACACTGATTGGCCGGCCATATTGGACACATATGCATTTGCCCACTAGGTGGACCTTAAAAGTTCGGACCTGTAGATTCAAGACCTCACAGAGTACATGGAATTGGAAAATTTGCAGTATGCGAATTTAGCCATGTGGACAATAGACACCTGATAATAGAGCTCAAGAATTAGTTAGTTACCACCTACACCAAATATGAACCAAAATTTGCAGAGCACAAGAAAATGCTGTAGAAGCTAGAAGTTGCAAATTCTGAACTAGAGGTGGTTAAGACTAGCTACCAAGGCTAGAGAGTCGTTGTAGCAAACTTGGCTCGATGAATTACAGATTTTCAAGAGTATAGAGATAAAGATAGAGCCTATGAGGAGGAATGATGGTTGTTTGCAGCCTGGTACGTAAAAGCAAATAATATGTTCCTGCAACTACCATGCCCATGGGAGGTGCCGACTCCATCAAACATTGGAGCATTAGCATGGATGGCACAGGATTCCTGAATGGAAGAGGAAAAGCTCCAGGAACTACTTCAAAGTCATCAAATTCCAAAACTTGGAACATAGGACAAGGGGACATAACCCATAGAGGAGCCACTACCACCTGGAACCACATGAGCCAAATATAGTTTACAATTTTGTAATTTTGTATTGTGTCCCAATTTTGTTCTATTGAGTTCTCCATTTCGGCATGAATAAATTCCTAGTCAGTTAATAATCCCATACCTATCCACTATGTAATCGATGGGGTTTGTTCTTATTTTTTTTGACTCGAGGATGAGTTTTCATTCAGTCGTGAGGGTATGATGAATCACAATTCATTGGGCTTCGATATTGGACCCTTGATATCAAATCTACGATATCAGGTATGCAATATCACAACCTAAGTAATGATATCAGGTACATAATATCATGACTCTTGTGTAGGCCTATAAATACACATGTAGGCGCACAGAGGAAAAGAAGTAAGTGAAGATAGGAAAGTTAGAGTAGTCTTTTAGTTTTCATTTTTAGTTCTTCTCAACCCTTTCTCCCAGTGCATGCTTGCAATGTGATGATTGTAATTGTACGACATCTTTATTTGAGTGTGACATACTTGGACATGCACATGACCAGAAATAAAGATTGAGATTACTTCAACATTGCAGCATTCACTTAGTTTAATTATTTAATTGTTATCATTATTTATTATTATTAAACATGGAATGAGTATGACTTAATCACGAACATCTACGTGTGACTACTTGGTATCCCAGTAGCGTACTTGTGCCATGTGCTTGGTAATCCTAGTGGTAGTCATGCATGAGGTCTGAGATGTGTACGGATGATTAAGGAATGGATGCTCATCGTACTTAGGCTAGCTTAGATTCTCTTTCCCTATCTCCTATTAGTTTAACTCTCTCTCCCCTTTCCTCCTAGCTTAATTAAAGATTATTTTCCATTGTCTCTAGGAGTAGCATTAGTTTAGGAACAAATCATACACATCACTCTAGACTAAACCATACCTGACAAAGCAAATACTAGTCCAGGTGGGAGGGCAGTGAACTGTGATCAACGATCAACTATCTAGATACCACAACTAGCCCATCTGCGGAGTTCAACTGGATTGTGCATGAAACACTCGTATTCATATGGTTGAGTGTAGGGGTACCTCGCCACTCATCAGTATGCAACCGCTGTGCGATAAAAAGGGTATTATTCTTGTTATAACAAGCAAACCCCATCATGCAGCATACTTTGGATAACTACCGAATGCTTCTAGGACCTCTACTTGAGCCTCATGCCCCATCAACATTAGCAGTGAACTCATCTAGGATAAACTTCATGATGCTCTGGTTAGCCTCAGGTACCAACATCTTAATGATAGCACTAGCAGCCTTAACCATCAAGTGTGATCACATGATCACATTGAATTGTTATAATAGGTACTCCAAGAGCTCTTAAGCTCTTAGTTGGAACCACATCTCCTAATGATTGACTCACAAATTAGGCATAGGGGTGTTGGGGATAGGTTTGCTTATGCAACACAAGATGCACATGAGCTCAACCACGATCAAAATGGGTTTTAGAAACATTCTATAATCACCAAGAAACAGACAAAGCATTAGTATACATGCATAGATGCAAAATTTTGATATACATATTATAAATTATTAACATAAATTAGCAAAATGCCTAAATTTGACAATACACCCTAGGGCCCCATGGGTATAGGATGTCAATTAACTTGTTTGATGCGCCCAGCACTCATTGGGGTACAACATACTTTGCATGATTAACATCACCCAAGATTAACAAATTTTTTTCTAACTCTAGACTACCTCAATGAAGAGCGTAGTCCTAGAAATAGAAATTTTAACTAACCCTCTAAAATTTTGATTAACACTTGTAGTAACTACCCTCTCAACTCTTGATGTGTAGAGAGCGTAATTTCAACCCATGGCCATGGAGAGCATAGTATCCACGCATTGACGCACCACCACACTCATCGTGTTCTACCATGGCCCTCCCTCTCCCTCATTGTCACTACCCTAGGCATAGTTCTCAAAGTGCCAAAATCCCACTCGCGGTGCTAACATCCCTAGACTTGCATACTAGAGTATAGTCTGCAGGGCTATCCTTGCAATGATAAAAAACAAAAAAAGACAAGAAAGGGAAAGAAAAGAGCATGCAAAGATAACATAAAAAGAACAGATCTTTTTTCCCCTACCATTGCTAAAACCAAGGACCCTGTGGCCGAGCCATGGTGCATAATACACAGAGCCTCAAGCATCCACAAAAAACATGGTATAGATCATAGTTGTGCCATAGTATGTGACACTGGCTATGGTCCTTGCAGCCATGCCACAATGCAAAACACATAGGACCTTAAGCCATATAGTCTCTAAAAACACACAAAAAAAGAACTGGAAACAATGTGGCATGTAATCACAACCATGGTCCCATGAAACTGTGCCATAATGTGCAATGGTGGCCATGATCCACGAGGCTGTGTTGTGGTGCATAACGCATGAGGCCCTAAACCCTACAATCCTAAAACCCCCAACCCTAAGCCCCACACCATACAAAACAAAAAGAAAATAGAAAACCTCCCTCAGTGTTGCAAAACCCTTTCTGCTGCCATGCCCTCCCTACTGCTGGAAAAAATAACAATGACGTGCAATTGTAGTTGTGGTCCCTTGTGGTAGTGCCATGACACATGATGGTAGCCATGGCCCTTGTAGCCATGCTGTAGTGCTTAATGGTGGCTATGGACCCCATGGCTATGTCATGCAACACATGTGCAAATCCTTAACCTCATGTAGCCACAAACCTGCAAAGGCCTCACACAAAAATAGAAAAAATTAAAGCAAGGGGGAGAGTTTAGTCAGTGTACTTGGCTGACACTGACAACCTCCTCTCCTCCACATGCACCTATGGTAGGTGACTCAGTGCTCTCACTCCCATGGCAACATTCACTAGCCTTGGATGAGTGCATGTGCTTCGGTGCGTCATCTTCCCCCAACCATCACCAAAGGTAGAAGTAGCAGTAAGAATACACTCTTAGCATTGCATTAAAGGTAAAGAAAATGACAAGTTACCATGGTAAAATTATGCCTATATATCCTCTTGGGGTCATTTAATGATCCACCAACCTTGGACTACACTTCCCACCAAACGCCCAGTGGAGAGCATAGTTGGGTGAGAACGTAGTTAATCATACTTAGCCCAACACCATGATTTTTCACTGCCTTGCAAACATACAAGTTAATTACACTTCAAAACATGATTTGCCCTCCTTGGAATGACATGTTTGATGTGTCCACAGCCTGTTGAGGCAAAAAACTTGCACAAACATGTTTACCTCCCATAGCAACTTACATGCATACTTAGGAAAATTTCATTAGATTGCTTTTCTTATTCATGCATATTAACTTTGTCAAATAAGTGGCACTTCATGTTTTTTTGGTTTATTTTATAGGAATACAACATGGCTATGCACAAGCAGATCTTCCCACCTTTAGTCCTCACAAGGCCTCATGGTGACCCTAAGCAGTGCATTGACCCTCATTGCATAGACCTCAAGCCTATAGCCTACAATGAGTACATAGCATTTGTAGAAGCACCACTAGACTACACCAATCATCTAGTTAAGGCCCTTGACTTGGAGATAGGGGACATCGTAGATGATCCCCTTGTTGATATTTCTATGGCAGCACATAATGGTGAGGCAAAAATGCTAAAACTAAGCTCCTCGCTAGAACCCCAATATGCTCAAGACATTGCTAGAGTGCTTAATGATAACATTAAAGCATTTTCATGGTCATATGAGGACATGTTAGGCCTAGATCCCTAGGTAGTCTAGCATAACATCATCCTTAATTCCTACATCAAACCAGTTATGCAAAAAGCACATAAGGTTGAACTTGAGGTGGTGTTGGTAGTTCATGATGAGATCACCAAGCTTTACAAATATGGTTTCATTCGAGCTATTGACTATGTAGACTAGGTCTCCAACATCATGGTTGTGCCTATGAAAAATGGAAGTTTACACATTTGCATAGACTTTTGAGACCTAAACAAGGCAACCATCAAAGATGACTTCTCATTGCCTAGTATCAATCAACTGATTGATACCATCGCTGGGCATGCCTTGTTGTCCTTTATGGATAGGTTCTTAGGCTACAACCAGATTAGGATCAATCCTAAGCACCAACTTAGTACAACCTTTATGACCCCTTGGGGTATGTTTTGCTACATAATGATGTACATCTTTAGTGACTACATGCTTAGTTTACTCAATGACTACATAGATGATATTGTGGTTAAGTCTAAAGTGGCCCACAACCATGTGAATGACTTAGACTTAGTAATTTAAATGTTGCCTAAAACACGAGCTTAGGCTAAACCCCAAGAAGTATGTTTTTGGTGTTAGAACAAGTAGGATGCTAGGCTTTGTTGTATTTAAAGTAGGTATACGCATAGACCTCGATAAGGTTAAGGCCATAACCAACTTAGTGCCATCGGCTAACCTTAAGGAGCTATGAGGGTTGTAATGTAGACTATAATTCATATGCAGGTTTATCACTTGGTTAACCAACAAGCTACAACCAATGCAACATTTACTCAAGAAAGGAGCCCACTTCAAGTGGACAGCTCAGTGTTAGCAAGCATTTGATAACATTAAGCAAGAGTTAGCACAACTGCCTACGATTCACCCTTCGCAAGGAGATAAGCCTTTTAACATCTACCTTACTACTTCTAACATGTTCATTGCTTCTCTGCTTTGCCAAAAGTGAGATGATGGCATAGAGATCCTAGTCTACTACTTAAGCCATGCATTAGTAGCCCATGAAATGAGATACAATGACGTGAAAAAGTGTTGCCTTGCCCTAGTATTCTTACTAAAGAAATGAAGGCATTACCTATTCCACTACTAGGTTAATATCATTTGCAAGAACAATGTACTTCAAGCTATAACAATGAATATCTATGAAAGTAATTTCATTGCATGATGGAAAGCAATAATAGCAGAGTTTGACCTACATTATGTCATGCAAGCCATAATGAAAGGTCAAGCTATAGCCACACAACTCATGGCTTCAACAGTAGATGATCAAGATACCATAGACCTTGAGTCCCTAGATGAGCATGTTAGCAGTATTAGCCAAGTGCCTGACAATTATAAGGAACTCTTACATTTTGACAGAGCTTCAGCCTCTCAAGGAGGTAGCACTGCTACTATTATCACATTTCCCTTTGAGGAGATCAGACCCCTTGCATATCGTTTCACATTTCCTTGTACCAACAATGTGGTGGAGTACAAAGGTCTCCTATGAGGCATCCTTGCAACATGTGACCTAGGGATCCAACCCATAGTAATCCAAGGTGATTCATAACTAGTGGTTGATTAGGTAACAGAGGTTTACATCTATAAAGCACAACATTTACAGCCTTACTGCAACTTGGAAAAACACTTGCTCCAACACTTTGTAGTTGCTAATGTCCAACATGTTCCCTAAAGAAAAAATGCCATAGTTGATGCACTTGTAACTTTAGCCCTTAGCATAGCACCTAGCATGTTCAACACATTGTCCACCTTAGTGGTAGATTGGACTACACCTATCATGCAAACTATTGAAGATGCATCCATAGCCACAGTTAGCAATACCTATTCAAAACATTGGTATAATGATATTAAGGTGTACCTTCTACAAGGTGAGCCCTGGAAACACTTAATTGCTGCTCAAAAGGACATAGTATGCAAACATTCATGGTAGTATGTCATCATGGGTGATAACATGTTATGTCGTAGATCTTATGATGGCATACTACTAACTTGCGTAAGCAAAAATGAAGCAAAATCAATTGTTGAGCAAGTCCATGAAGGACTCTGTGGAGGTCACATAGCACCTAGGGAAATTGCCACAAAAATTAGATGGCTAGGCTACTATTAGCCTTAGATGAAGAGAAATTGCATCTAGAAGGTCAAAACATGTGACACTTGTCAGTAGCATAGAAACTTAATATACATGTCACCAACTAAATTGCATATAATGCAAATCACATGGTTGTTCCAACATTAGGGCCTAGACATCATCAGACCCAATAATGCCTAAGTTCTCTATATGACATAGCTAAATAATAATTGCAATGGAATATTTTACCAAGTGGGTTGAAGCTATTCTCTTTAGGAAGACAACATCACAGTAGGATTGCAAGTTTGTGTTGGACAACATAGTGACCTGTTTTTGTTTGCCCATGACCATAGTGATAGACAATGGACCATAGTTTAGCAGCACCAAGGTGGACACTTTGGCATCAATCACTTCTTTTCATCACCATACTACCCTCAGGAAAATAGCTAAGTATAGGCCACTAACAAGGTCATCTTCAATGTCCTTAAGAAGATGCTAAGCAACAACAAATGACAATGGCATGATTAGCTAGTCTATGCACTTTGGGCCTACTACATGATGCATTGAATAGCAATAGGTATGATGCTTTATTTCCTTGCCTATTGATTTGAAGTATTTTTTCCACTTGAATTGTAGGTTCCATTGCTTTGGGTAATCCTCTTGAACTTCATCAATGAAGGTAAGAACAACTAGTTGAGAACTGTTGACCTTGACTCAATAGAGGAGGAGCACATGCGTATGCTTGATCACATCAAGTGGTATTAAGAAAGGGAAAAACAAAAGCATCATCACAACTAGCATCAGCATCTGATTAGGAAAGGGAACCTAGTTGTCAAGGTCATTCATGAACCTACAGATAAATTCTCAGCCAAATAGGAAGGGCCTTTTCTAGTCACTAAGGCCTATGAAAATGGAGCATTCAAGCTTACTAATCAAGATAAAAATGAGTTTTCCAGTCCAATAAACCATTTGCACTTGAAGCCATACTATATCTAGCATGAAACACCACACATCAATCAAGTAAGGTAAGCAGTCGTCCACTACGACATTAAACTACCACAGTTCATCCACTATGACATTAAACTAGCACAGCTTGTTCACTATGACATTAAATAGGCATAGTTTGTCCTTGGGTCATTATGTTAAACTAGCACCATGCATCCGCTAAGACTATAAAATGGTAGTCCATTATGAGTTTAAACTAGTAATCCACCATGACTCTAAAGTGGCACAACACATCCACTAAGATGTTAAACTAGCATAGAGTAGTTTGCTAAGATATAAATGAGCATAGCACGGTCTACCAAGACCTTAAAATGGGTCCACTGATCTGCTAGGACCTCAAACTAGTAAAGCCATGGTCTACCAAGACCTTAAATTGGATTTGTTGTCAATCATTAATAACTTTTTCCATCTTTTTGCAAGAAAGCGAGCGAGCATACTATAATTCCAAAATAAAGCACTTGTAATCTATGCGACTTATGTTGCTAATGTGGCCTTTTGCATTTTTCCATCTATAGTCTATTTGCATTTGTGTTCTGTGTGGTTTCTTATCTTCTTGGAGTTGTGTTTGTAGGATGAAGCCCTGGGAGGTCTTGCAAAGGTGCATCTCATCATAGTAGCAAGTCACCATACTATCGTGATGTGCATGATTGGACTAGCTAAACCTCTTAAGAGTGCATATCCCTATTATCCTGCTATAGCATACTCACATCTACTCCTATATCTTGATATCCTCTCATTCCCTACATAGCAAAAATTGCAAACCTATTTAACACTCACATGTTGTGACCACATGGCATCCTCTTCAAATCAAGCTTTACAGCCTAAGGCAGATGTAACATAAGTCATCCTATGGGAAGTCTTTGTCAACTGATCCAAGCCTAAGTAGATGTAACATAAGTGATCTTGGGGAGGAAACACTTGTTGTAGAAATGTAATTCAATTTCACCAATGAAAAAGCAAGGCTCATCTAGTGATGTGCAACTCACTTGATGGGAAGCACTTCATAGTAAGCATTTAGTGATGTGCAAAGCTCAAAGAAGGTTCACCTTACAAAAAAAGGAAGGTGGGGAGGAGAGCACATCACCAAGCAATCTAGTAGTATAGCAATTTTTTAGTTGACATAGCCTTGAACCAACACCTTGACTCTCTTACAAGCACTTCGACCAAAGGTCAATGTTTTCAAGATTTTTCTAAGTGTTGAGACTACGCTCTCCCCTAGCCGAGAGTGTAGTCAACCTCTTGTAGAGAGCATAGTTAGCCAAAATAGTCTCTAGTAGTCCCCATAGCACAAAAATGATGTTTGGCTTAGCTCCAAAACGTAGTCAACTCACCTTTATCAAGAGTAGTTGGCAAAACACTTCTTTCTTATATTCCCTTTTGCCCCAAAATCGTAACTACATTTGACCCCACGTGAGAGCTTGGAGAGTGTAGTCCTGCATAGTGTAGTCTCTGAGTGTCATTTTTAGGTACCTTGCGATCTTTTTGGCACAAATATGCAATTGGTAGCATAGTCATAATCTCGTAGAGGCTGGTAGAGCATAACAAAGCACAACACCACTAGCCCCATCGATACACTACATGAATAGTGACTACACTGAGTGTAGTCCCAATTGTCCCCTTTGCCATGTGGTAGCCATCTTGCATTTTTCACTAACCCTAGAACTATAAATACCTGTGCCCTAAAAGTTTTTAGGGTTGGTAAATCAAAGGATTGACAAAATCTAAGAAGCACTTGGGAGAAAACCAAAGGTATTTTGACAAACTAAGAAGAGGCAAAGTTGCAGACCACTGCAGACCCCCATAGCTGAACAGAACACCGTAGTCAATGGTACATCAAGGTGGACAACTTGGTAGATGTATACACCTTGGTAGAATGCCAATCTTTGTGGGCAGACACCATAGAGACTATGACTATGCTGTCTGCTACACCTGTTGTACACTATGTACCTTCTAACCCCCTTTGGTATTAACTACACTCAACAACATTTGGGGTGGTGTTCCACTTCTCTTTCTCTTTCTTTGCATTTTTCACATGTTACTTGCATTTTTTGCTATTTTACTACATAGCCATGCTTAAAACTATGCTTGGGTGGTGGTCTACATGTGTTGACACCATCCACTTTGTTGAAACTTTTGACTACACTTTCCCCATTGGGCACTTGTGACTATGCTCAACACTGTCGACACTATAAACACTGTTAACACCACAAACACTGCCTGCACACTTCACACTATTTTACATCAGCACTATAGATAACCATGCTACACCTCCATTGCATATGGTGAGACCGTGTTTGATCAGCCAGACCATTCATGGTGCCCCATCTCTACCTTCGGCAAGCCCTCAAGCAAATTTGGGGTTAGGTTGTGCACCCATGGACCTCGGTGTTCTAGCCACCAACGTTTTTGGTCACTACATCTTTCTCTTAAAAAATTCTTTAAAAATGCCTAGTTTATTTTACTAACCATAGCTTACTGTACTTCACTTTTTAAAGATCCTTATTCTGTTGCTACGATGGATATGTGAGAATTAAACAAGTCTAGTTTTCTTAAGGCTATGCCTATGACAAAGATATGCACAAACCTTCATCTACTACATGATTTTTCTTTGATCTCTATGACAATATTAAAAAACACTATGATCAAGATTTACCATTTACTTCTTCTCCATATTCTTATTATAGCTAATGCTTGGTGTCATCAGTGGTTGTAGTAGTGGCTTTGAGCTTCCATGTGTGCATGGATATGATTGTGATTGTGGCTACAACAACTTTGCATCTAGCTATCTATGTTGCTATCACTGCCATATATTATATATCTCTTTCTCCAAGGATCTCTCTTGGCTATTTTTCATCATCGTAGAAGTAGTGAAGGCCATTTTGTGGGAGCTGGCATATCAAATCTTGATGTAGAAATCCCAATATTTATGATGGTTATCATTATTTCTACAAAACTATATCAATAATATTTTTCTCAAGAAAAAAATTGACTCTTTCTCTACAAAACTTAGTACTACTTTATGAACCATGTTTTGACTAGCTTGAATATTGGATATCTAATATTGGAGCCTTGACATTGGATACCCGATGTCAAAGCCTAGGATGCGATGTTGAATATCTGATATCATAGGGTATATGCTGGCCTATAAATATAGTGCCTAGGCTCATGATTTTCATATTATTTTTTTTCATAGCATAGCAAAGTTCTTACAGTTTGTTTTCTCCAAACAGGAGTCTAAGTGTGTATGAAACTTTATTCGAACACTGATGTACTTGACCACAGTAGTGTGATGGGAATAAAGATGAGCTCTTTTGATCATTCTTGCAGCACTAAGAATAGATTAATATTTCTTTAATGCATTCATCATTTAAGTGCTTTACTTTAATGCATTTTCATTAAGTAATTAATTTCTAGTTGTTAACAAACACAAGAATGACCACTTTGAGCATATGTCTAGCACTTAGTAACTTAGAAACGCTTAACGTTTGGTAACCCAGTAGCACTACATGCATTTAGGATGTGTCTAGAAAGTGGAAATGGGTACTTGTGTTAGGCTAGCTAGGTAGTAGGCTAATTAGATATTAAATTCCTTTATCTTTCATTCTTGTTGTAGGCAGTTAAATTTATAAAACATAAAATGATAAAAATGATGTACCCATATCCTTGAGATTTGCAAGTGTAGCTGGGAGGACAATAAATGTTCTCAACGCCCATTTCACTTCCTAGAGAAATTAGTGCACTTGAGACCTAAAGGTCCATGGATATTGACTAGATCATGCGTGATCACCTTAGTGATTCGTATGGTTGGGCATAGGGGTACCTCACCCCTCATCATTGGCATCATTGCTGAGGACCTTTTGGTTGCTTCATGCATTATCTAGGACTAGTGAAATATTATTCAACTCATCGAAATGAACCTTAGAGTCATATCATACTTTAAAAATAAATATAAAAATTTCTAAAAGCACAATACATTTTTTATTTTCTAATATAAGATGTTTTCTTCTCATAGGAGTGCTTCTCTACCTAGTTCTGATGGAATACATCAGCCAGTGCCTCAATAGTATAGAGTGGCATATGCTCATCCTAGTGAGTATGTACCTAATTTCACCTTCATCTTACACCAAGATGAATAGCTGTGGTGGCGTGACATGGAGGGCAACATCGTGTTGCTACCTAATTGATCCATTCCTGTAATGTTCCAAAAAATGCTTATATGATGGGGTTTCTAGGAACTTTATGCTGAGTATGTTGTGCAAGATACTAATGCTAGGGATTATCGTCCCACTAAGGCATAATGTTTATGGGATCGAAAGTTAGAACAATGTCATGAATTTACAAAGGGAAAAGGATTTAATGATTTCCCATTCCTATTGTACCAAAAAGATGATGGTGAACCCTTCTCTAGGGGTTTTCCATTCAGTGAAATTCCTCTCTTTGACTTCAATGAAGGAAGTCAAAACTAGAACCTATAGTCCACAATTCACAATCCTAGCTTTGGTAAGGATGGATCCAATGATAAAGAAGGATCCAAAGAGGCAAGCTAAGACAGGGATATGGATAAGAAACAAGATTGTGATCATGGTTTCGATCATCAAAGAAGTGGTAGCAAGCACCGTGATGGCAGTAGTTCTTCTTCCTCTTCACCTTCATCATCATCATCTTCTTCTTTTGGCTCTGATCGTAACCACAAGAGGCACAACCATGATGAAGGTGATCAATGGGACCAAAATGATCAAAGGGACCATCAGGCAAGGCAATATCAAGGACAAAAACATTCAAGAGAGGCACATTGCCATGAATGAAGGGGTAGTAGAGGATATTGTAGGAACTATAATCATGGCCTTGATGAGCCTTTACTTGCTATCCAAAGTATGCTCAATATCATAAAGGCAATACAAATTCCAACAAGGCATGTAAAGGATAGTGTGTTCAAGTGGCTAGATATGAACAATATTCCTTGGTTAGAAGGGGGATATAACTTAGATATGCAGAACCATCTCCAAGCTTTCCAAGATGCATGTGCCTTGCAGAACATAGAGAATGAGTGGAAAAAACTTAAGTTGTTCCCACGGACACTCCTTAAAGAAGAAGAGAACTAGTACTAGTCCTTAGAATCAGAATCTATTAGGTGATGGAGTATAATATTTAAATTTTTTAATGAAAAATATTAGACATACTCCAGAGTGTCCAACTTGGATGCCACCATAGGTTGATACTATTTCTTAATGCATAGATGTCATGGCCATGATTATTCTCAACTAGACTACCTTCATCACATTGTAGATGGGTTTTGATCTAAAATAGGAAGAACCCTTGGTGTTTATGCCCAATGGTAGTTGGAAAAATTAAGTGTCCATTAGATCCAAAGATTAATCAAGTAGGTAGCTAAAGAGAAAAGTGGATTAATGCAAGAATGGACATCAGAGATCTTTTCCTAGAAATATCTAATGAAAATGCATTTGGAAAGATCAAGAAGAAGCAAGTTCCATGCATCGCATATAGCGATACATGGTGCAATTGTGTGCAGAAACTCTAGGTAGTAAAATGAGCATCCATCTCTACATGCAAGTAGTGTGTACTAGAAGAAAAAATTCAATGGTGTTTGTACATAGTAGCCACAAAATAAGAGGGCACCCAATGGTTAACCACTAATTCTAAAAGTAGCATACTTTGCATGGAATTGACTGAGAGCTTGACATGCACATATGTCATAGTCATGGATGAACTAGAGTAAGTTCATCACCAACTCTCTAATGATGCAAATGATGATACCTATTGGGGAGAGTTGGAAATTCCTAAAAATCTCAGACAAAAGTCCCTTGAACTAAAAACTCTACTAGCTAGAATAAAATATGTGTTCTTAAAAAATAGGAAGCCAGTCATAATCAATGCAAATCCTGCTCTAGAGCAAAAAAAGATGTTGTTGAATGTGGTTGAAAAATGGTCAATAGATTTTGCTTGGTCATATCCTGAACTCACAGGGATTGATCCTAGGATATGCCAACATTGCATCTACACTAATTTGGCCATGAAGCTAAAGAGATAGCCATAGAGATGATTGAACCGCAAACTAAAGTAGATTATCAAAGAGGAAATCGAACAACTCCTCAAGGCAAGGTTCATTTATCCCATTGCAAATAGAGAGTGGGTTAGTCCACTCATGATTATGCTAAAGAAAGGAGGCAAGTGGTGGGTCTACATTGATTTTCAGCTACTGAATATGGCAACATTCAAGAACCATTTTCCATTTCCATTTGTTGATCAAGTATTAGACACAATATTTGGGCATTGCTAATATAGTTTTCTAGATGGTTATAGTGGCTATAACCAAATTCAAATTGCACCAAAAGACTAGGCCAAGACAACATTCACAAGTCCATAGGGGACTTTTGCATATCATAAGATGCCATTTGATCTATGTAATGCCCTTGCTACACTCCAACACTTGGTTTTAAGCATTTTCCAATAGCAAATAAGTAAAGGTATGGAAGTATTCATAGATGAATTCTCCACCTATGGAGCTACATTTGAGCAAGCCCTAGACCACCTTGAGCAAGTACTGAAATGATGTGTTAAGATAAAACTCAAGCTCCACTAGCAAAAGAGTCATCTAATGATCCAGGAAGGCACTATATTGGGGCATAGAATATCACAAGTAGGAATTGAGGTAGACCCTGAGAAAATAAGGGTCATTCAAGAAATAAGTGACCAACTAGAAATTATCAAAGATGTTTGATCATTCCTTGGACGTACTAGCTAGTATCGACGATTCATAGAGAATTTCTCTAAGATCACAAAGCCATTAGTAGAGCTAACAAAGAAAGATGTTCCATTTTTCTAGACCATGGAATGTGAAAGAGCATTCCAAAAACTAAAGGAAAAACTTATAAAAACTCTAATGCTACAAGCACCTGACTGGTCTAGACCATTTCATGTGATGACGGATACATCAAATTATGCCTTGGGAGCTATGCTTATGTAGATGGACAACAAGAAACGTTCATACTACATCCACTACACTAGTCAAAGCATTGTGGGTGCACAACTAAACTACACCACCACAGGAAAAGAATTGATGGCAGTGGTGTTTGCTCTAGAGAAGTTCAGGAATTATGTGCTTGGATAGAAGTTGTTTGTGTAAATAGACCACAGTGTCATCCACTTCCTAATGAAAAAGCCAATGGTGAGCCCCCGTGTCATATGATGGCTAGTGATGTTACAGCAATTCAATTTTACGATGGTAGATCAAAAGGGTACTAAGAATGTGGTTGCTCACCACTTTTCTTAGCTATGATAAAACAACAAAGAGGAGGAAAATCCACTATCTGATATGTTTATTAATATAATTAGATAATTTCCCAATGAACATAAATGGTATGATGGCATTCTAACCTATCTTCTCACTTAAGAGATGTCACAAGGGTTGGACTACTAGAAGAAGTAATAGTTTCTTCACCAAGTGAAATGATTCATGGAGATCAATAGAAACTTGTACAAGATGTGTGCTGATGGCCTAGTTCAATGGTGTGTCCCTAATGTTGATTAATTTCATGTTCTTTAGGATGCTCATGAAGGTCCTTGTGGAGGCCACTATGTTGGGAGATGCATGACGATTAAAATCCTAATGGCAAGGTACTATTGGCCAATAATTTTCAAGGATGCTCACCTTTATTTCTGCTCTTGTGAATGATGCCAATGAGATGGTTGAATGAATACTTGAATGAAAGGACCTCAACAATGGATTCAACCACTGGAACCATTCAACATCTGGGGCATTGATTTCATGGGTCCCATCACACCCATGTCAAATGGAAAGATGTACATCATAGTCACTGTTGACTATTGTACAAAATGGGTAGAAGTAGCAGCTGTCATCAACTATACATCTTCTACTGCTACTCAATTTGTACAAAAAAATGTTGTAAACATGTTTGGTGTGCCACATGCATTAATTTTTGATAATGGAACTTACTTTACAAGAACTACTTTTTGGAAGCTCATGCAATGCTTGGGGGTTGAACATAAACTCATAACACCCTACCACTCCCAAGCCAATGGTCAGGCTAAGGTTACTAGTAGGGAAATCACGATGATTCTAACAAGAACTATTGGCAAATATAGGAAACACTAACTCAATGATGCCCTTTGGGCCTCCTACTCAACATGGAAACTTCGTATAGGCTACTCTTCCTATGAGCTTGTGTATGGAAAATTACCAACACTTCCTATTCAATCCAAGCTTTGTACACTGTTAACAACTTATGACCTTGACCTTGACTTGAGTCTAGCACAAAAAGAAAGATTGATGAATCTCAACTTCCTAGAAAAAAACTGATTATTGGCCCTATCATCTAATGAGTTGCACAAAGCATTCAACAAAAAGTGCCATGACATTGAAATCAGGAAAGCCAAACTTCAACTAGAATATAAGGTTCTCTACTGGAACCCCACACGTATACGTCAATGAACTAAGTTTCAAACATTATGGGAAGGACCTTACATCATTTATGAAACTTTTTCTTCTAGGTCCATGATGATCTACAACCTTGAGAGCCCAAACAAGAAATAATTGGTCAACATACAACAAGTCAAACCTTTCAATGAGCATAAGCTAGCTAATACAAAAAATGCATTATCAAATGGACAACCATGCTCAATATTTTAGATATTCACCTTTCAACTTAGTCATGGGGGAGATGGTCATCCATGCTAATCATATAAGTGGCTCCTTATTTTTGCATATTTTTGTTTTACTCATTTTTATTTTACAGCTTTTTGTTTTACAAGTTCTTTATTTTACACTTTTTGTTTTCTACATTATTAATTTTCAAAGATTTTGTTTTATAACATTATTAGTACAATTTCTTTTTTCTTGAATATTTTACAATTTCTTATATATTTTTCTTTATTAGGATGTGATTTTCTTATCTTGTTTTAATAATAAGCGTCTTATTACCAACTAAGTACAATTTGATTTAATTGATGTGGGCATGTGCTATCTGGTTATTTGATTGTTGGTGTCTAGATTCTAGCTTTGAATTTTGTTATGAATAATTAGGACATGGTTTCCTGTTTATGCAATAGGTAGTGAGTCCACAACATTCACCCATCCAGAAACTCTATGGTTTTCCTTGTTTTGAAAATGTGTAGTCCCTTTTTCATTAATAAAAGTTTAATGAATTTGTGACTTTGGTAGTTTTTAGATTTGGAAAAGATTCAAAGGTTTGAATAGGATGTGACTTTAAGGAGATTCAGTATTCTTTGTGCCTTTCTATTTTCTTGGGTGCATGTGTGTTTTTATGGATTTCTTACCATTCTATGTCAACCAATAAAAGGAAGTTAAATAAGTCTTTGCATGGTGTGGTTCCCATTTCAAAAAAATAAAAATAAAAAATGATAGAAGTTTAAAGTATATCCCTTAGAGGAAATAATAGGCTACAAGTATTGGTTATGAGACTAAAAAGACATGTTACCCGTGCTTAAAGGTCCCCTCTAACTAAGGCCCTTTCTCACTTTCTACTTCTCTTTTCTTCTCTAATAAGGAATGCTAGTTGTTTTGTGGGAGTACTCTTGTGTCCGAAGAGGGTGGACTGATCTTAGAATGGTAATGCGATGTCACTGAACATGGTTGGTTTTGGTCTTAACTAATGATGAATCTTATCAAGTCATTTAACCATAAAATTCACAAGGGACTTTATGTAACCTTAATCAGGAACTCCATTTCACTCTCTCTCATCCATCTATGCTTTCCATGTCTTACCTTACTACTAATTTCATGTTCTTGTTCGATGTCTTGGTTTGATGTGTCAAAATTCTTAACTTTTTGTTACCATTAATCTTCCATGGAGCCCACGAACTCATTGGTTTGAAGTTATGCAAGGGCATAAAAGGCCTATGCTTGCTTTGGGAAGGACCTACTTGCATATCTTTTGGTTGGGTTAGTTAAGTTCTTTATCCTTAGACATTCTCACAATCAAATCCTTTTATTTACCTCATCAATGACATCCAATTGTGCACATCTTCATAACAGTTTTTAGTGAACTTTCCTTTCTATTACTATGAATTCTTAAACCCTTTTAGGCATTTCATCCTGTTTGAACATTTTCAAATTTAATGAACTACTTATTCATGTTACCGTATTTGTTAGTCTTCTTGCTAACGCTACTAAACAAATCAATCTACCACAATCGCAACCTAGTTGAGTGTAACCACCAATGAGACAAGGAACTTAACAGCTATGTGTTACACATTGCATACTAATTCACAATTTTTTTGTGAATGCAGTGAAAAGCATGGACTAAAAGCAAAACTATCTTCACCAAGAATGATGCAACAATATCACATGACAAGGACTGTGCATGATCGTTGGATCTCCTCTCTCACTCTTCAGCTACCAAGAGGCATTGTATGTCAATTTTATCGAAGGTGTTCACTTCTCTTATCATGAACACCCAATTTTGTAAAAGATTGTAACTCCATACACTCAGGCACTTAGGAGTCTGTATGTTCCATTTGAGTTAGTTGTAAGTTAATAATTCCATACCTACCCAATATTTTGTAAGGAACTTGTTCCTCCTCTTCTTCAGTTGAGGACGAGTTTTCATTCAATCATGGCGGTATGATGAATCATGTTTTGACTAGCTTTGATATTAGAGCCTTGACATCAAATACCCGATGTTGAAGCCCAAGATGTAATGTCAAATATTCAATATTGTGGGGTATATGCTGGCCTATAAATATAGCACCTAGGATCATGATTTTCATATCAGTTTTTGTCATAGCATAGCGAAGCTCTTGCAGTTTGTTTTTTCCAAAGTTAGAATATTTTTTTAGTGCCTACAGTAGGAGTCTAAGGGTGTATAGAACTTTATTCGAACACTGATGTACTTGAGCACAACAATGTGATGAGAATAAAAATGAGCTATTTTGATCATCCTTGTAGCACTGAGAATAGATTAATATTTCTTTAATGCATTCATCATCCAAGAACTTTACTTTAATGCATTTTCATGTAGCAATTAATTTCTAATTATTAGTGAACACAAGCATGATCACTTCAAGCATACGTGTAGCACTTGTGTCAGGCTAGCTAGGTAGCAGGCTAAAATTCTTTTATCTTCCATTCTTATTGTAGGTAATTAAATTTATAAAACATAAAATGATAAAAATGATGTATCTTAATTACACTTAAACCATATCCTTGAGCTTCACAAGTGTAGTTGGGAAGACAACGAATGTTCTCAACACCCATTTCACTTCCTAGAGAAATTAGTGCACTTGAGAACTATAGGTCCATGGAATTCAACCGGATCATGCATGAATGCCTTAGTGATTCGTATGGTTTGGCATAGGGGTACCTCACCACTCATCACTACTAATTTTTGACTTAGTAAGATTCAATAGAGGATTAATAAACCAAGATCATTTCCTCATGCTATTATGCCAAAATGAAATTTGAGCACTCAACTCTAATACCAAATGAAAGAATTGAGAGTAATGAGTAAGATGAGAGAATTAAAATATAGGGAAACTAAAAAACCAAACATCACATCCCATGATGGAAATACAAAGAATTTATAAAAAATAAAGTGTTGTTCCACACCCCTAAAAAAATTGGGGTAAGTGGTGAGGCATTGCATTCTATTAGCATTGTACTATATTTATACATAGATCCATATGACAATATTCCTAAATTAGCTTTTGACAAATTCCTTGATTTTAGGGATTCCTCCTCATTACATCCTATACACATCCCATTATTTATGGGATTTCTCTTTATCTTATGTATTTTAAATAGGTACATTAATATTATCTTCTATATGTACCTTATAATCTATTAATTGGAACATGCTATAATTATCATTCTCCTAATTTAGGTGATACCACATATTTAATGTTGGCATTATTCTCACAGGATTTGCTTTGGTGGCCAACACATTGATGGTTAAGAATTTTGCTTGGTAAGTTATAGGTCATGGGTTTGACTCCCAATCTTAATTTTTGTAAGGAAGATTAAAATTTTTTAAAAATTAACTTTACTTTTCTAAGGTTAAGTTTTTTAAAATTTTAATTAATGATATATTTACCAAGAAATGTGATATCTCACAAACCATACATTAGATTTTGATGAAATTAATATCATTAGAATCATCTTGAAGAGCACTACATGTTGGACTTAAGATACTTCCATTTACTGAGCTTGTAAAATATATAATTAAAAAAATTAATAACCAATTAAATAATTAATTAATTTGTTAACTAAACTTCAATTGTAATTTTTCCATTAATAACTTAGCTTTTCAACTGCTACTTTAATGACTAATCTTTCTATAAATTCATGAGGATACAGGTCTTTGAACACATAATCCTTGAATAACATAGTAGAGTTGTAGAGATTATTCATTGCAGCAGAGTTTGCATCATGGCTCCTCCCAAGCATTTTGGCCAAGCTCTCCCCATGACCATAGGTAGTGTAGCTTTTGTTTGCATTATTTTATATCATAGTAATGTAGTTAAAGCCATTGATTTGCTAGAAGTTGATAATTTTGAATATCTTAAAACTTCTAAGTTGTTAGAATTGTTGGGGTTTTCCCATATTTAGAACTGTTTACTATAAAAATTTGTTAACTCAATGGTGCAACATTTACTATCTTTGGGAGAGTACTCATTGACAAATGAATTTTAGAAGAGTCATAATTATACTTGTGGTCATCTAAAAAGTCTTAGATTTCCATAATGGGGTATATCCTCTTAATCCCAGCATACAATTTTCTAGGTTTAAAGCTTTTTATAAAAGGGAAATATTTTATTATGTGTGTTCTTCTATGCTTCCTTGAAAGGAAATTTTCAAAATTAATTTCATTCAAAAAATAAATTTTCAATTATTCTTTTTCATATATAGTAAGGTTTTGTGGAATTCCCAAGATTCCCATGTTATTGCTTATTCAATCTACTTGCTTCATGTTGCCAAAATTGGTAGGGTGTATGATGAGTGTCAAGGTACCCCTACACTCAACCATACAAATACGAGCATCTCACACGCGATTTGGTCGAACTCCAAGGACTAAGTGCTTATGCGCCTTAATGGAACACTTAAGGTTAACCAATCGTTGTCCTCCCAAACTTACTTGTATTGTCATGGTTGTATGGTTAAGTAAGTTTGAGGCATGTGATTTTTATAACTTTTATCTTTTTAATGCCTATGCTAAGAGGGGAAAGGTGAAGAGACTAAATGACTAACTTTCATTAACTAAGTTCTAATTATCCTAGCACCAGTATCCATTCCCACTTGCCACACATACCCTAAACCAGTGCAACACTATTGGGATTACCAAATGCTACTCGTTACTGGGTTACCAAGCGTTACACATGTGCTCAAAGCGGTCGTACTGAATGCACTTAACTAGGAGAGTTAAGGGTTGAGAGAGATTAATTATCTAGGAAATAATTTAAACATTTAACAATAATTAAATCCTATTTAGCTTAGTCCATATGCTGCAAGGTTTATCAGAAAGTTCATCTTTATTGCCATACACAAATGTGTGCTCAGGTACAATTTGCTCGAATAAAGATCCGTTCACTTTGAGACTCCTATTGCAGGCACATGGAATTTATTCTAACTCTAGAATGGTAAAATTGTTATAGTTTGGCTAAGGATCTAGATCTAGATGATTGACCAAGGGAAAGCTGCCTCTTATTTATAGACATGACGGCAGGCTACGATATCATGTACGTGATATCGTAGGGGTTGACGCGATATCGCAGATGTAATATCGTGTACGTGATATCGCGGCTGATGCGATATCACGGCTCATCATACCGCCATGACTAAATGAAAACTCATCCTCGAGTTCCTTACAAAATATTGGGAAGGTATGGGATTATTGACTTAAATGATACTAATGGTGAATGGGGTGACATGTGAATGGATCATCATTACAATACATGAAAAATTAGTGTTCATGACAACAAGAGTGAACACTATACACATTTGACATCCAGCGTTATTTGGCAGTTGAGAGAGAAGAGAGAAGAGAGAGAGAAAAGAAGAAGTTTGTTGCTACTGACGCCAAGGTTGCGCATTTCGTTGTCCATCCATAAGCGCGTCATCAATCTTGTTCCTTGCATAACTATTTCAGCACCAGTCCATTCCAAGTGTTTCCTCCAGATCCAATCCGTTGTTGTATGATTTCCATTTGCACACACAACATAGTATGATATTAGCAAGGGAAAAATGAATCACAATGCAATTGATACCTTGCCTCAGTGTAAGGTCCATTGGCTGAGTTGTGATATGGCTAATGCGGATTTGGAGATATAATACTGGTGACTACCTGAGGTGTAGGAGTTAAGAAAAAATTGAAAAAATTGGACCAGGACCCCAATGACTGAGAGTGAACCTTTGGTAGCAAGAGAATGGAAAAAGATAAGGAATAGAAAAGATGGAGAAAAAGAAACAATGGTAACACCGATAAAATGGATGTCAAAGATGGAGATGAACAAAATAAATGGTGATTATGGGAATGTTTAAGGGAAAGAAATTAACGGATTCACCAAATAGGAATGCTAGTGGATTAAGTGCATACATCCCAGACTCTTGTAGATGTGAGATTACTGGGCAACATCCCTTAGGATGGTCATATTGGCATATCTCACATCCATCATCATTGTCCATATCAAAATCGACAACCTCTTCAGTGATGGTCATTTTACCCTTACCTTTGTTACGTTCATGGTCCAAATCCCTCTTCTTCTTTTTATCATAATCACTACCTTGCTCCTTAGAATCCTCTATGATTTTTAGAACGGTTTTAAATATACTATCTAAGGAGTCCCACATTTGATCTACCTTAGCTGATACTTTTGTTAATTTTTAGAGTGGAAAGGTTTTCCTATTCACCAACTCTTCAAGTGGTGACTCTTCCTCTTCCTCACAGAATCTCACTCCCCTTTTCGGAGGGAAGGATCGCGATTGTACTCTTCCACACTTTCTCTCTTACATAGCTCTCCTTCTTCCTTAGCTACTTGCTCCAACAATCTATGGATCTGATGGAACCTAAGCTCTAATAATCTCCCTTGGGTATACATTCCAAGGGTTCTCCTAGTTTCATGCCTAAGTCCATCTACGAGATGGCATAGCTGATCTTGTTGTGAGTAACCATGGCCCGAGCAATGATGTAGCAATGCATAGTATCAGCCCATGGTAGCATCTAAGGGTTCATGAGTTTCCTGCTTACATCCTTGGATTTGCTTTCATAGGTTGGACACCTGGGAGTATGTTTTATACTTATCATTAAACAGTTCTAGCATCGTACTCTACCTTTGAATGAATTCCGATTCTAAGGACTGGTACCAACTTTTTGCTTCTTTTACCAGTGTCCTTGAGAACAAATTTAGCTTTTGCTACTCATTCTCAATGTTCTACAAGGCACATGCATCATGAAATGCTTGTAAGTGGTTCTGAGGATCAGTGTTGTATGCCCCCTCAAATTTTGGGATATTATTCATGTCTAGTCTCTTGATCCTGCTATCTTTTTGGTGCCTTGTGGGTATTCTAACGGCCTTTGTGATGTCTAACATGCTTCGAGTTGCAAGTAGGGGTTCTTCGTGGTTATTTCTCTCATAGCGTCTATGAGGTCTATGCGGTTCCCTACTTTCCCTTCTTCTATGCCTTGATTCTCTAGAGTGCCCTCGTCCTCGTTCTCGACTCTCTCATCGAGGTCTCTCATTTTGCTTACCCTTATCCTCATGGTTAGGTTCCTTATGACTGCATCCTGATGTTGAAGGAGTGGGTGGATGCGACAATGAAGGTGAAGAAGAAGGAGAAGCATCGCCATGGCGATGTTTCCTACCCTCTCTTTAGTGGTCCTAACCCTGATTGTGATGACGATTAGAATGCCCATCCTTATCTTGTGTTTATGTTCCCTCATTGAACACTTGGTATTCGTGGGGATCAGAACTAGGGTGAAGGTTCTGATACACCACCTTCTCACTATCGTTAGGAGGGGGAACATCATTTTGTGAAGAACTTATTGAAATAGGTTCACCACCCTCAATTTCGCTTAAGACAGGTGAAGCGTTTTGCCCTTCAAAGATGTGTGGTAACTCTCCTGCTACAAGTCCCATTGACATTGTGCTTCTATGGGATGGTAGTCCCTTGTGTTGTAATCACATGCAACATACTCTATGTATAACTGTGACATGCCTATTCATGCAAGGGCATGAAGGAGCATGTTGGGGGCACTCTATCTGGAGGCAACACTATGTTACCCTTCAAGTCTCTCCAACGCATTTGTTCATCTTGATGAAAAATAAAGATTAAGTTGGGTATATACTCATCGTGATGAATATATATCACACAGAATTGTTGAGGAATTGGTAGATTTTGGTTATGTATGTTGTGCCGCCAACTGTCTTTAGTGTTGATCCTAGGCGGTGAAGTGCTTTGATGCGAAGAAGAAGATATCTTAGTCTTGTTCGGTGTGCAGTTTACTGTTATCTTATTTTTTCTTTTGATGAACCCTAAGGGTTCATTTTAGCTCGCAATGATGTGAATGATTTCCTATGTTCTACATAGCGCACAAACAACTAAGTCCTCAGCAACAACGCCAATGATGAGTGGCAAGGTACCCCTACACTCAACCATATGAATACGAGCATCTCACATGCGATCCGGTCGAACTTCAAGGAGTAAGTGCTTATGTGCCTTAATGGAACACTTAAGGTTAACCAATCATTGTCCTCCCAAACTTACTTGTATTGTCATGGTTGTATGGTTAAGTAAGTTTGAGGCATGTGATTTTTATAACTTTTATCTTTTTAATGCCTATGCTAAGGGGGGAAAGGAGAAGAGACTAAATAACTAACTTTCATTAACTAAGTTCTAATTATCCTAGCACCAGTATCCGTTCCCACTTGCTGCACACACCTTGAACCAGTGTAACGCTACTGGGATTACCAAATGCTACTCGTTACTGGGTTACCAAGCATTACACATGTGCCCGAAGCAGTCGTACTGAATGCACTTAACTAGGAGAGTCAAGGGTTGAGAGAGATTAATTATCTAGGAAAGCATTTAAACATTTAACAATAATTAAATCCTATTTAGCTTAGTCCATATGCTGCAAGGTTTATCAGCAAGTTCATCTTTATTGCCGTACACAAATGTGTGCTTAGGTACAATTTTCTCGAATAAAGATCTGTTCACTTTGAGACTCCTACTGTGGGCACATGGAAATTATTCTAACACTCGAATGGTAAAACTACTATAGTTTGGCTAAGGGTCTAGATCTAGATGATTGAACAAGGGAAAACCACCTCTTATTTATAGACATTATGGTAGGCTGCGATATCGCATACGCAATATCGCAGGGGTCGACGCGATATCGTGGCTCATCAGTGTATGATTAGTTCCTCTTCTATTTTACTAATTTATACCGTGCCATGGAACTCATGACTACCACCAAGAGAAATCTAGGAAAACCCTATACCATTTACTATGTACCCTTAATTATGACCTTGGTGTTGAGTTATGATGTTTCAAATAATAACTTTAATTGTTTAAACCCTAGCTTATATATCGAATTCCTTGAGGAAATAAGAGTTGTGAGAGCTCAAGTTCGAGGTTTCAAGAAAAGTCAAGAAACTCTCACACAAGCTCATAATCTAGAAGGAACTGATGATGTATTTAATTTTTCCTTACATATATATCTATATCCTTTTTTATTAATTATTTTTTTTCATGGGATTCATGTGCTAGTGAACTTTGGACGATAGACCAAATTAGGAGGAGGTGCTAGAGAGGTAAGTCCAAGAAGGGATGAGGTAAGGGAAACAAGCTCTAATGTTCATCATCATTATTTGAGAGTTTTATTATATATATCCCTAGAAATATTACATTAGCCAAGGATCAAGTGGATTGAGGTCTAGTGGTGTACGAAAGGAAAAAGAAACAAAGGAAAATTCAAACTACTTATTATGTTTCTAATACTTCTTTCTTTACCATTATTTCCATATTTTGTGTTGTAGATATTCTTGGATTGATAATACTTCATTTAAGTGTTAAGGAAGGAATCTCCACATGGGTCTTGTTCTAAGTGGGTTGTAATCCCACCTCCTCATAGGTGAATTTCCCATAGGTGACTTTGATAAAAAGTTCAACTTTGTCTAGGGGCCCACAAATCATATTGACAATAACTTCTTCTAGATTCATTTCCATTAGCATAATTCCTTTAGTTACCATCAAGGCCCTATTCTACTCTTTGAAACAAATGCTAACTATTGCAGAGGAAGAACTTGTTCTTCTTCATAGTCTTAGTGATCGAATTGTTAAGAATATTCAATACTCTAGTCATGAGAAGTTATATCTCCTAAGGAATTCCAAGTCATATGACTTCAAAGTTGACTATGAATTGGTGAAATTTGGTATTTATTTAACATTTCATGTAGTTCTTGAAGATTTTCTAGATGTTACCAAGAATCTTGAACAGATTCTAGGTGAATTGGAGAGCACTACTTGCTTGGCCTAATACTTGTAGTATCATGAAGGTATCCTCCAAATTGAAAATGATTAACTTCACATAAGTGGTTAATTATTATTATTTTTCTTTATTCTCTTTTAGTTACTACCATTATCTTGTGCATATAGAGGCAAGAGGAGGAACGAAAAGAAGACATGACATAACAGGTGACTCAAGTCAACTTGTTGGACTTAGAACTTGAAAATGTTGATAGGGAGAAGGCTATTGTAAAGAATGCCACCAAGTATATTTGGAAACTCTATGATGACTTAGCTAAATATTGGGATGTACTTAAAAATGATTATGCCACTAAGGAAGAGTAGGTGGCTTAAGCAAAAGTAATAAAGGATCTTCTTTAGTCTTTTAAGTGGAATGTTTAATCCATCCTATGTTGTCCATGTTTACTATTTTTCATGTTGCATCTTCTATATCAATGTACTCCATTTTTTTACTAATAAAAAAATATATGTTACTCTTTTTTTCAATCCACTTTTAGCTCTTAGATTATGGCTTGCTCTGATACTAAATGTAACATCCCATTCTTAGATGTCAATGATTGCAACCATCTGTCACATGGAAGCATTGTTTATTATTAAAATAACTCAAATAATACATTAAAATGTGAAAAGTAATGGATCCTAAATTAAATGAAAAAGAAAATAAAAAGGAAGCTTTATTAATAAATTTTTTTTGAGTACACTATCAATAGCCCTAGGATTATTTTTCTATTACACTTAGGATCCTTAGAGGCAATCTAGCATTGCCATCATGGTTAGGCCTTTAGACTAAAGTGGTGATTAGTTTCTTCTCGTTCCTCTTCACCTAGCTCTCCTCACTCGCCAGTCTAGTTCCAAAACTCAATGCTTGGTTGACCTCTAAGCTTTGACCTCAAATATCATAGGTTAAGCCCCTCTCTAAAGGGTATTGTAAATAGTTATAAATCCTCATAATGAGGGACCCCTTCTTTCAAAATTTAATTATAATGTTAATAATACAATTCCACCCTTAACAAGGGATGGTAGGGTACATTGATCCTTAATCGACCAATTCTTCTTTTGACATTGGGCATGTCTAGGACATAGTCTTCTTGTGCTTTTATAATCCAAGTTTTACATTTTTCATTAATCATCATTGGGAAGAGCTTCTTTACAAAAATACTTGTTATGACTATTTCTCTTTTCTTTCCTCCTCTTCATGGTTATGATTTAGAGTTTTTACATCTTGTGATCTTTACAAATTATCATGATGTTTCTTTATGGGTTACAAATGCTTTTTCTTAATGTAGTTTCACTACTATTTCTCTTATTTCTAATTTACATGTTAATCTACATATTAATGTATATCTTATGAGGTGAACTCCTTTATTACTTGTAAATAGTTATGCCTCTTCATAAATCTTCATAGCCTTTTCTAACAACTAGTTACTTATGTTAACAAACTAAGGATTATAGCTAGATTGAAGGATATTTTTTTAATAATTATGCTACAATTTACATGTAGAAAAATACTAGAGCAGAAAGAGGAAGAAGTTATAGAAGCATTACAAAATATTTCATTGATTGAAAGAGAGATAAGAATAAAAATCTATGCTCCAAATTCAAAACAATAAATATGAGAAGGTTAAAGAAGGTTTTAGGTAATCTGCAGCAATAATGAATGAATATAAGGAGTATTTTAAGTAATAACTAATATTTTTTGATTGATTGAAAGGAATAATGTATACTAATGTTAAGGTCAATCTTTTCAAGTTAGAATATTAATTTTAATTGATAATGAAGAACCTAAAATTAAATAATTCATAATGGAATGATGATAAAATATTTATTGAAAAGGACTATGATATCATAACCTAATATAAGTCATTGTAGATACAATGTAGTGGGCCATGATCATGCCTATAAATACAACCACTATCATGTTGAAAACAAGTTTACATCCAACACTTAACAAAATTCTTGCAGTTTGTTTTCTTGAGGTTAGAGTTAGTGTGAAAGCCTGTAGTGTGATGAATTATAGTTGTACAAAATATTTATTTGAGTGGATTATTTTTGGACACAATTCATGAATGAAAATGAAGATCAAGATTTTTCTTCACCATTACAGCATATGACCTAGAATACAATTACTTTGCATAATATTTACTTTTACTAAGTCATTTACATTTCTTAAGTCATTTACGATTCCAATGCTTATTGTTAAGGTGGAATAAGTACAAATGGCTTTGAGTGTAAAGTGTAATTATTGTGTAACCTAGTAGTGAAGTTACTTGATTTTCTGAATAGGGAAGTTACTTGGTAATCCTAGTAATAGTCACATTAGCCCAGAATGTGTACAGAAAATCAGGAACAGATGCTTATCACCATAGGATAGAATAGATTTACAATTTTAGCATACTTAGAGATGGAAATTACATTCACCTTTACCATGTGTACACTTAGCATACTTAAAGCCAATCAACATTGTTTTATCATATATCTCACTAAGAGTTAAACCATATATTTTGCACCTTACTAACTCTAAGTGAGAAGACAACGATCATGAACTTACTATCAACTCACTAGTATGCTTAGATTTCCATCCATGGATTATAATTTGGTCATAGGTGAACACTTGTAACTTGTATGGTTGAGTGTTGGAATACCCATCTGCTCATCATTGTTGCTGTTGCTGAGGATGTGTCAATTTTTGCTAGTTAGTTGATTTTATATAGTTCATTGTATCAAGTATCACAAAACATATCTTTCATACTTAGAATAATTCTCAAAATGTACATATGCTTAAGCATCAAACACGCTAAAATGGTTTCCACAACTAAATTGACACCTCCACCTATTATCAATCTTAATGAAAGTAATGATAGAAATTGTCATAAAGAAGATTGAAGTACACCAATGCAAAAAAGAATTTCATAAGCTCATATTGATCCTTATTATCCTAATTTCATATTTTTTTCCACAAGGATAAACAACTTATATGGAGAAACTTACAAGGAAATATTGTCTTGACACCTAAACGTTCAACACCGTCAATGCTTGAAGTAGTTCTCATAAGACCAAATCTCTACCACATATAAGAAGGATATCAAGTCATCAAAAACATGACCAGTCCATATTACCCAATAGAGGCTCAAGTAAGAAGGGATGCTGTTATTGAGATAATATATGAACAAGATAAAAGAAAGAGAGCACCATAGCTAATTGTCCTTGAAGTGAAAGAAGATGCTTCATCCAAAGTTAAAAAGTCCTATTAGACTCATAGATCTAGTTTTTAGACA
The DNA here is from genome assembly GCA_015680685.1 of Gnetum montanum. Taxonomy (NCBI): domain Eukaryota; kingdom Viridiplantae; phylum Streptophyta; class Gnetopsida; order Gnetales; family Gnetaceae; genus Gnetum; species Gnetum montanum. Next base: position 506,598 of record MNCI01022113.1, on the reverse strand, counting down.
CTAGCAATATGCATTGAAGATCTTGTGAAAATAAAGCTATGATCAAATCTTGTAGAAACCCTTAGAAGAGATGAGAAGGAATCCAAATTTAGGAGGTGTTTAAGGTCTAAGGCCTTTGATAGATCTAAAAGAGATGAATCAAGGAGTCACAAAAGGAGAACTAGCTGGCACCATTCTTCAACTCTTGCATCTTCTTCCTCACACTCATTAACAGATTCCAATAGGAGGAAATGAAGACTAAGGGATCATGATAGGAAAAAGAGAAGAGATCATGGGAGACATGAAAATTGAAGGAGGTATTCTAATATAGAAGAAGATGGTTATGAAGAAAGAGTAGGAAGAATCAGACACAAAAGAAGAGAATATCATGAGCATTGGAGGGGTTAACACTACAGTAGAGCCTACAAACTTGAAGACTATGAAGAACCCATATTAGCCACTTGCAGTATGATTAATATTAGGGAAGTAGTGTACATTTATACCAAGCATTTAAGGGATAGTCATATCAAAAGACTTAACATGAATAATATTCCAAAGTTTAAAGGTACATATAATACAAATTTAAAACACCACCTTCAAGCCTTTCACAATGCCCATGTCTTACAAAATATAGAGAATGATTGGCAAAAATTAAAGTTATTTACTAACACTCATAAAGGAAATAGAGAACTAGTATAGATTCATAGAAATGGAATTAATCCAAAGATGGAGTACCATGTTAGATCTCTTTAATGATAAATATTAAAATTATTCAAGAGTATCAAACTTAAGAAAATAGTTTTAGGGATGGAAATAAGGAACACATGAATCCCTTGATGCAGTAATGGGAAAATACAACTCATTATTACATAGATGCCTATGACATGAATTTTCTCAAAGGAAATAATTATGACACATCATCAATGGGCTAAGGAACAAAAGAAGAGAGACCCTTGGAATAAATGCTCAAGGAAGATTGTTAGAGATGACAACTGATCGAATCCAGAGATTACTAAACCAAATAGCAAAACAAGAAGGAGAGATATGCAAATGAGAACTCATTGAAGAATATAATAGGGATTTAGCCATGAGACAAGGAGATCTAATGATGTATGAAACATGATAAGAAGAAACATTAGAAGATGCAATCCAATGAAAGACTCTACCTATTCAAAAATCAATCAATAATATCATAACAAAGCTTGAGAAAATGTGGGACTTTGTGGGTAAAAAACTTACCATGACACTAAAGATAGTAGAAGAGAAGATCAAACAAGCCTTTCAAAAAGTAAAAATAGGAAGAAGAAAAAGGATAATAAATGTAAGAGTTACAAAAACAAAGGATAAGTTGTTGTAATTAAGAAAATTACATACTCAAGCTTTGAAGATGATATTGGTTGCAAAGTATGCTAGTATGAACATCCTAAGGGATGTTGTCCTACCATGGTCCACTTGTAAGAGTCTAGGGAATATGTAATAAATCAAAAGTTGAAAAAACAAATGTCAAGAAAATTATCTTTTCTAGAAGGTAATCATAGTTAGCCCTATCAACAACCATACTATCTAAGTAGGACTTATCCTCAATTGTAGGAACAATATCAACAGCAATGGCAACAACAATTGTCATGGGGTATGCCATTGCCAAGGCAACAATATCCATATCAACAACTAGATCCTTATGGATATTATGTATAACATCCCATCTCTTATTGAAATACTTATATTTAAACTTCTTCCTATTACTATCCAGTAGAATACCATAGGCCTACAACCCCACACATCAAGTCACAACCTTATATATCTTAACTAGTAGTGGGACCATTTTATCAAGCTCTTAATCCTCTACGACTAGTACCAATGCTAATTATGTAAGGAGAATTGCCATCACAATCATAGTAGAAAAGTGCTACCATGATAGTTAATATATTGAGTGAGGATCATACCAGCAATACTACATGCAAATCTAGGAAACATCCTTTCTTCAAAACAACTCTAGAAGACACTGGTAGAGTAGAAACTTTATTCAGCCATGTTCCTCCTATGATAGATCCTCCTATAACCATCATGCTTCCATAGAAATCAATCCAAAAGATTACAACTATGATGCTAACTAATATAGTATTAGATTATATAAAAGTGAGAACTCTTCCTAAGAAAAGAATAGATCCTGGAAGCCCTTTCATTTATTTGCAAATTACTAGAATCACACCATTACAAGCTTACTAGATTCTAGGGCATGAGTGAATCTCAATTCTCAAGACATGTTCAAGGCCTAGAATTTACCCACATTAAAGAAATGAAACATAATATTAGAGATTGTAAATCAATTAGTTGGCATTCCTTTGGGATAGGTAGAAGATGTGGTGATCACTATCAATGAATGATATTATTGAGCATATTGTTTGGTGATCAATGTGAAGAATGATAATAGTAAATTTTCTATCATTATGAGGAAAGCATGGCTTAGCAAAATTGATGCTAAGTTAGGAATGAGAGACTTGTTGTTGGAAATTTTCAATGAAGATGACCATGGAGCCATATAGACATAAAGAATTCCATGCATTAGTTATGATGAAGAAGGGTGCAATTATGAACTAAAAGTTTAGAATGTCAACATGATCCTTACACTAGTCCATAACAAATTTGAAAAACAAGTTGATGACTGGCGAGGTACCCCTACACTCAACCATACAAAACGAGCATAGCACACATGATCCGATTGAACTCTGTAGACTAAATGCCTAGACGCCCCATGGAACACTTGGGGTTAATCATTCGTTGTCTTCCCAGACTTACTTGTAGTTGTCACGGTATATGGTTAAGTAAGTCCGAGGTATATGATTTTATATCTTTTATGTGTTTTTCTCCTATGCTATGAAGGTGAAGGGTTGAGAAACTAACTAACTCTAACTAATGACTAAGTCTAAATTAACTAGCATCAGCATCCATTCCCGCTTGCTGTACACACCCTGAACTATGCAACTACGGCTACCAAATGCTAATCGTTACTAGGATCACCATGTGTAACGCACATGCTTGAAGTGGTCATACTGAGGCACTTAACTAGCCTAAATGTAATGAGCATATGTTCCTTAACTAGTCATACACATCCTTAGATGCTTGTAATCAAGTCGTACTCATTCTGCATTCTAGGAGTTGAGGGTGAGAGAATATAATTGCGATGAGCAGCCGATTCCTTGATTAGCCGTACACATTCGTAAATGCTCGTAACTAAGTCGTAATCATGCCGTGCTACTAAAGGGTAATAAATAACAGGTAATAAATAACAAGTAATAAAATCCTATTCCATGCACTGCAAGGTTTATCCACAAAGCTTGTCTTTATTGCCGTACACAACTTATGTTCAGGTACAATGTTGCTCGAATAAAGATCCGTTCACTTGGGGACTCCTACTATGGGCACATGGAAAATATTCTATCTCTGGAGTGATCAATCTACCAGAGTTTCGCTACTTTTAGCCTAGGATGATGAATAAGGGGAGTGCCGCCTCTTATTTATAGATTTGGTGGTGGACTGCGATATCGTGTACGCGACATCGTAGGGGACGACGCAATATCGCAGTGGCAGCGATATTGTGGCTTGTGCATATCGCGTCTCGTCATATCCCCATGATTGAATGAAACTCATCCTCGAGTTCCTTACAATAATATTGGGAAGGTATGGAATTATTAAGGGGAATGGAACTAATGGGATGACATGTGAATGGATCATCATTACAAGACTTGACAAAACTAGTGTTCATGACAACAAGGGTGAACACCTTATTACAATGACATCAGGCCTTTGTTGGCAGTTGAGAAAGAAAGAGAGAGAGAGAAAGAAGTGTTGCTATTGCCAACGCCAAGATTGCGCCTTTCGTTGTCCATCCGTAGGCGCACCATCGATCTTGCTCCTTGCATAGCTGCTTCTAGCATGGCTCCATTCCAAGTGTTTTCTCCAGATCCAATCCATGGTTGTATGATTGCCATCTACACACACAACACAATCATATATTAGCAAGGGTAAATGAATCATCATGTAATTAATACCTTGCTTCAGTGTAGGTTCATTGGCTAGGTTGTGGTATGGCTAATACAGATTTGGGGATATATTAATGATGACTACCAAAGGTGTAGGGGTTAGGAAGAAAATCAAAAATTTTAGGGCTAGGAGAAAATCGAAAAAATTAGGCCCTGTACCCCCATGACTAATCGCGAACCTCTGGTAGCATTAGAATGGAGAAAGAAAACAAGTAAGAAAGATAGATAAAAAGGGACAACTAAAAACATTAGTGAAATGGATGTCAAGATGGTAATGAACAAAATAAAATTAATTGCAAAATGTTAAAGGAAAAGAAGTTAACAGATGCTCCAAATAGGAATTTTAGTGGGTCCTCCCCAAAGCAGGCTCATGCCCTTAATGCCCTGACAAACCCATATTCAAAGAGTCCGTAGGCTCTGGGAATGTTATTTGGAACAAGAGTTAAAGTCTAAACTGCAAGAATTTACCAAAAAGAAAACAATGTATCTACCAAAATTTATACACTAATGATACAATCGGCAATGAGGTGAACAATGGAGAGAAGGGTGGAGAGAAGAGGATGGAATGGAATCCCAAGAACAAGGTGGTGTATAGCCCCTTGTGTGTTTTATGATTAATGTGACTTAGCAAATCCCATTCCAAGTCCAGCCTCAAACCAACCACATCTAGTGACTTTGCATCAATGCATTCGGCCAAACCATCCACTTGGATAACAAGAATGCCTTCCCCAAGAGTCACCACCATTCCAATAAAACAAAGGAGAGAATGGGATGCGAGAAGGGCCTTAGTTAGAGGGAACACTTTTGGTTCCATAACCAGTGCTTGTAGCCCAAGTTTATTCATCTAAGGGGTGTGCTTTAAATTCTCACTTTGTTTTTTCTTCTTTTCTTCTCTCTATTTTTTTTTGTGTTTTGTGTTTTTATGCGTGAGAACCACATCATGCAAAGAATTTTTATTTTTATTTTCTCAGCTTCCGATAGTTGGGTAACATTAGAACAGTAAGAAAACTCAAAAAGAAAAAATCCAAGCACCCAAGAGAATGGTCAACACAAAAGCATCAAGTTCCCTTGAAGTCACACCTTTTTCAATCCTTGAGTCCTTCCTTAGTTTGATAAATACCCAGTCACCAATTCATTTAAGTTCTTATTAAAAAGGAGATTGTACATTTCCAAGCTGAGAGAGACCATAGAGTGTTGTGGATGGATGGATGAAGTGAACTCATTGCCTGCCATATCAAAAGAAACATACCTTAGTATCAACATTGTGACTTAAAGGTAAAAACCAAACATTAGCAATCAACATGAAAATAGTTCATACCATCATTCCAAAAACTTATTGGGTGACAAACTTACAGGGTGGATCACACACACACACACAAAATGAAAAAAGTATAATGATGTTGTAAAAAAAAACTAGAAAAGTTAAAGAAATTGTAAAACAAAAACATGTAAAACAAAAATGTGTTAAACAAAAACGTGTAAAAAAAAACTAAAAAGAACTTAGGGCCTCATATGATTAGCATAGGTGGCCATCTCCCCCATGACTAAGTTGTAAGGGAGAGATCTGAAATAATGAGCACCTGTTTGAATTTCTAAGAAGTGCCCAACTTCTCCCAATTGATGATCTTAGATTAAGGGGTGGAAGTTGGGGACGCTCATATTCCAATGTGTATATGCTTTCGTTATGGGCATGGGTTTCCTTAGTTCATTTCATGCATATTTGGTTGCTCCTTCGAGTAGCTGTCAACCACGGGATGTGTACTACTTGTTGTGTGGCTGCTACATATAGGCATCTTTGTTGCAAAGTTTCAAGGGCACACTTGTTACATGGAGGCATTTCCTCCATGTCATCACCCGATGAATCACTGTATTTGATGCATGGAACTTTCCTCTTCTTGATCTTTTCACATATGTTTATCTTAGAGATTTCCAAGGAAAGATCGCGGATCCTAAGGCATGCGTCTACTGTACTAAGCCATGCCCTTCCCATTATAATTGGGAAGTCCCCTTTATTGTTGTTAACTTCAATCACCAGAAAATTAGCTGGGTAAGACCAACCACACATGGTGGTAATAACATCCTCCACCAATCCCAAGGGAATGGTGATGGACTGGTCTGCCAGCTCTAGTTGGATGTTGCTCTTCTTAAGTTGGGGCAGGTTCCAGGCATGATACATCTCTCACAAAATTAAGTTGACTCCAGAACCTGAGTCAAGAAGAGCCCTATGTGGTTCATTTTCGGCAATCTGTAAATAGATTAAGGGACTCCCAAGGTCAATTAGTTTCCTAGGAAGGTGGCCTACCTTAATCCAGTCAGTTACGGTATGCATTAACATAACCATATGCGTTATGCTCTATTGGATTGAAGGGTTCTCCAAAGTGTTAGATGGTGGAGGAGTGTACATGGGCCCAACCGCTTGTTGTTGCGAGAGTTTTTCTGGGCTTTTGGTTTTGAAGAAAGGTCTTCTCTTTTTATAGTCTTCAGAACCAGCAGCACGTTGGATATTTACAGCTCTCGCAGCATGACATTGCTACAGTTGAGGAGGAAGTTCCCCTTGCATTGTTGGAG
>MNCI01022113.1:453908-499706 GCA_015680685.1 Gnetum montanum | reverse complement strand
TCATAATGGCAGATCTCACATCCACCATCATCGTCTGTGTCTGATTCCACAACCACATTGGCATTAGTGATTTTCCCCTTACCCTTATTATGTGCAGGGCTTAAATCTCTCCACTTTTTCTTACCTTTGTCACTACTTTGTTCTACCTTATACTCTTCTACAATTTTTAAGACAATTTTAATTTTAGAGTCTAAGGAGCTTCATACATCATCTACCTTAGCCGCTATTTTTGTTGTTAATTTTTGGATCAGCAAGGTTTTCCGGTTCACCAACTCTTCGAGTGGTGACTCATCCTCTTCATCACAAAATTTCACTCCCTTTTTTCGAAGGGAAGGATTGCGGTTGTATTCTTCCGCACTTTCCCTTTTGTGTAGCTCACCTTCTTCTTTTGCTACTTGTTCCAACAAGCTATGCACTTCATGGGCTCTAAGTTGTGAGAGTCTCCCTTGGGCATAAGTTCCAAGGGTTCTTCTAGTTTCATGCCTTAGCCCATCCACGATGTGGCAAAGTTGATCCTGCTGAGCATACCCATGGCTTGGGCAACGATGTAACAATGTGTAATAGTGGTCCATGGCAGCATCCAAGGGTTCATGATGACCTTGTTTCCATCCTTGGATCTGCTTACACAAATTGGACACTTTGGAGTACGTATGATACTTATCGTTGAAGAGTTCTAGCATCGTACTCCACCTCCTGATGGTTTCTGGTTCTAAAGATCGGTACTAGCTCTCTGCTTCCTTGGTGAGTGTCCTTGGGAACAACTTAAGTTTTTGCCACTCATTTTCTATATTCTGCAAGGCACAAGCATCGTGGAATGCCTGTAAATGATTTTGCGGATTAGCATTGTATCCCCCTTCAAATCGTGGGATATTGTTCATGTCTAAACATTTGATCTAACTATATTTTAAATGCCTTGTGGGAATCCTAACTACCTCTATTATGTCAATCATACTTTAGGTTGTGAGTAGGAGCTCGTCATGATCATCTCTTTCATGATGCTTGTGATGTCTGCGTTGTTCCCTACTCTCCCTACATCTTTGCCCTTGTCCTCTCTCTCAACTTTCCCATCGAGGTTTCTCATTTTTCTTACATTTATCCTCTCCATTTTTTTCATGATGGCTGCACCCAGATGTGGAAGGAGAGGATGAGTGATGTGAAGAAGGGGAAGAAGAAGGGGAACCATCACCATGACGATGTTTCCTATCTTCTCTTCTGCTGCTACAGCCCCGATCATGGTGACGATCTAAGTGCCCATTCTAAGCATACGTGGTTGTTCCCTCTATGAACAATTGGTGTTCACGGGCATGAGAACCAGGGATATGTATCGTTGATCATAGATTCTAATACCCAACCTTCTCACCATCATTAGGAGGGGGAACATCATTTGTTAAAGAACCCATGATAAGGGGTTTCTCATCTCCTATTTCACTAAGGACGTGCGGGGCTTTGCCCTTCAGAAAAGTATGTTGACTCTCCTACCTTAAGTCCCTCATATGTTGGGCATTTGTGGGATAATAATCCCTCATGTTAAAAATCTTTCGCAACGTATTTAGCATATAATTCAGTTATGCCAATTTGCGCCAAGGCACGGAAAAGCATGCAAGAGACTAATCGATCTAGGGGTAACATGATGTTACCTTGAAAATCTCTCCATTGCAGCTGTTTGTCTTGATGGAGAATAAAAGTAAAACTAGGGATATACTCATCGGGATGAGTATATGTCATCTGATATTGTTTAGGACTTGGCTGATTTTGGTTATGTGTTTTATGTTGTCGACTGTCTCGTGTATGGTCCTTAGGTGGTGAGTTGCTCTTATGAGAAGAAGGAATTTTTATCGGTGTGCTAATTTCATCATTATAAATTTTTTTTGTTAATTAACCCAAAGGTTCATTAAGGCTCACAACGATGTGAGTGATATCCTTTATGTTCTATTTTGTGCACAAACACTTAGTCCTCGGCAATGGCACCAATGATGAGTGGTGAGGTACCCCTACACTCAACCATATGAAATGAGTGTAGCACACGCGATCTAGTCGAACTCTACAGACTAAATGCCTACACGCCCCATGGAACACTTAGGGTTAATCATTCATTGTCTTCCCAGACTTACTTGTAGTTGTCACGGTGTATGGTTAAGTAAGCCTGAGGTATATGATTTTTATATCTTTTATGTGTTTTTCTCCTATGCTATTGAGGTGAAGGGTTGAGAAACTAACTAACTCTAACTAATGACTAAGTCTAAATTAACTAGCATCAGCATCCGTTCCCACTTACCGTACACACCCTGAACTATGCAATTGCGGCTACCAAATGCTAATCGTTACTGGGATCACCACGCGTAACACATGTGCTCAAAGTGGTCGTACTGAGGCACTTAACTAGCCTAAACGTAATGAGCATCCATTCCTTGACTAGCCATACACATCCTTAGATGCTCGTAATCAAGTCGTACTCATTCTGCATTCTAGGAGTTGAGGGTGAGAGAATCTAATCACGATGAGCAGCCGATTCCTTGATTAGCTATACACATTCATAAATGCTCGTAACCAAGTCGTACTCATGCTGCGCTACTGTAGGGTAATAAATAATAGGTAGGAAATAACAGGTAATAAATAACAAGTAATAAAATCCTATTCCATGCACTACAATGTTTATCAACAAAGCTCGTCTTTATTGCCGTACACAACTTACGTTCAGGTACAATGTTGCTCGAATAAAGATCCGTTCACTTGGGGACTCCTATTGCAGGCAGATGGAAAATATTCTATCTCTGGAGTGATCAATTTGCCAGAGTTTCCATACTTTTAGCCTAGGATGATGAATAATGGGAGTGCCACCTCTTATTTATAGATTTGGTAGCGGACTGCGATATCGCGTACGTGACATCGTAGGGGACGACGCGATATCGTGCCTTGTGCATATCGTGTCTCATCACAAGTGTATTTACAAATAGAAACAATAGCCACTAAACCAAAAGACATCTAGTGATTAAGAAATGAGAACATAAAACTATCCAAAACATGCATGAAAACATCCTACCCACTTATCAATTTCTATCTCAGGAAAATGATCCAAATACAGAGCCAATAGAAGGATATCCTAAACCATGACCATACACCAACAAGAAGTAGTAAACATGGAGACTTAAAACCTAAAATTAAGATTAAACAAGAAAACATATTTGAACCTTCTAAAATGGAAAGACCATCTTGTCCAACAAGGTATGTATCTCCAAAAGATGAAAACTTGATTATCATCAATCTTACATGGAATAATAAACAAAAACATAAATCACTAAGTATGATAAACAAGAAACCTATAGTGTATGATCATAGGGATGTGCAATCCATTTTTCGAACACTCATCCATGAGTTCAATTATGGGGGAGGCACCCTATCTTAAATCATGAATTGATAAGTGTATTTTAACTTTTTTGTTTTATAATTTTTTGGTTTATAATTTTTGTTATACTTTTCTAAATTTTTGGTATTTTCTTCATTCTTTAATATATTTTCTATTCTTTCATATTTCTCACATTTCTTCTAATTTTTCATTCTTTAATAATTTTCAAATTCTTTATACATTTTTCTATTCTTACCTATTTCTCATTCTTTTTATAATATTATTATTTCTCATGTACATATTTTTGTTCATTTTTCTAATAGAGTGTAAAGGAATAAATAGGATATAGTTGAAACAATAATAGCTTCATCCAATGTTATCAAATCATTAAAGGATTGATTATATATAAAGTAACACTACATCATCCATCCACTCACTTCTAATAATAAAGAGGTTTCTATCATGGACATAATGATATTCATTTTATAATAAAACTAAAATAAACTAATGACCATTATGTCTAGATGGAAAGATGTAGAACCAAGTGGAAATGAAAAGGGTGTGACATGAAGGGGATTTTTGGATTCTCTAAAGCTATTACTATGAGCCTTATTATGTTGTAGAGTTATTTTATTTACTTAAGTTCTAACAAAAAATAGAAACATATCCTCAGCCTGAAGGTTGTCCTCTAGTAAGGTTGACATAGTAATAACATAATACATATAATAAAAATTTTTGGTGGTTCCATTGGAAAAGCATGTTACCCATGCCTAAAGGTAGGCGACTTCTTAAAAATTTTAAGATTCCTAAGCTCACATTGGTTATGGGAATAGAAAGACATGTTACTCATGCCTAAAGGCATTCCTCTGTTCAATGGTGAAGTCTCCTTTTAAATAAACTATGGAGATAATAAATTGCTTCATAGTACTTCATTTCCAAGTAATAGTATTTTCTTATAGTTGTGATAGCCTTATGCTTATCAGTTTGTGGATGATACAACATGATGTCACTAGGAAGATATATGAACTTGGTTTGAATCTTGGAAGAAAAGGCTAATAATAATTTTAACCATACATTACACATAGAATTCATTATGCTTATGGTAAAAAACCTCACATTCAATTTTTTGCAATCCCTGCTACTACTATTCTACCTCACTATTATATATAATTATTATTTGATAGTTCTATATAATATAGTATTATTTGCTTATGGGGGTAATTCGTAATTCGGGAATGTACGCTAATTAATGACTGGGGCGGGGAAGGCCGCCTGCCTGTGAGGATGCTCGTGGCAGGACGGGCCTTGGGGATTTCTAGGTGATCATTCTTGGCTAGTGTGGGGCCAGCGGCCCTGGCCTGCGCTGTACAGCTGTATAGCTCCCTTTTTTTGGAATATAAATTCGCTTGATCTTTTCAAAAAAAAAACATGTATATTTTGGAAAATAGGTATGATTTACGTTCAACTCCTTGAGTGCCCATAGATACTTATAAGTTTGGTTATACAAGGACACTAAGAAGAGGATCCACTTATATAGCTCTTGTGTTTCATACTTGATGACTAATTCCACATCATCTTATACCTTCAGAATACTCAAGTAATAATCTTCTATAATCTTAATTGGATTACCTTGCCCAAACTCCTTTCACATAATTTTAACATCAAATTCTAAGAATAATCTATGATTAAGAATGCTTTGGATCTCCTTCATATCTTCCATACTAACCTTCAAATCAATTTTTCCATCAAAATTTGCAAAATTTTTAAAATTTTAACAATGATATCATAGATATGATATCACAAGGGCTACAATATTGCATGAACAATGTCACATGTTTCATATGACACTTATAAAATCTATATATACATGTAGACCATTAGAAAAGTTTTTTATTCCATCATTTCACATGAAAGAAGTTCATGCTATTTTTCTATCCCAAAAACTTCAAAGCTCCATATCTTCCTCACTTAACCTTGAATTTGAGCCATTCTTGTTTCTTTTACTCATAGAGTGACCATCTTAGTCATGTGAGTTGTGGAGGGTGAGGAAAGAGAGTTGCATGTAGTTTTTTACAAATCACATTAAAATTATCTAACACCTAGAAGAATAATTAAGTGTAAGAATAATAAGAGATAATAAGATAATCATATTTTGATTTAATATAAGTTAATAAGCCTAATGAATTCACACTCAGTTATTCTCTCCAATTGTCCAGTTGAATATATCTTAAACAATAAATCAAGGGTAGTGATAGATTTTTAAAATAAATTTTTTTCAATCAATTTTTTAATAAGGATTTTTCTAAATAAGGGTTTGTCCAAATTAACAAACTTTCCTAACTTTGTAATCCAAAATAAGAATAAAATTGATTATATTTAATGTTTTTCATCATAGCTAAAAATCGAATAAGGATTATGAGCTATTAGAAATTTTTCTTGGAATATTTGGATAATCTCAAAATTCTTTATGACTATAGATGTTGCTAAAAAGATCCAAAGTTGAGGGACCATCACAACCAAGGGAGAAGAGATCTAAAAAAAGAGTTAGAGGATTAGGCATAGAATAAAATTTTTTTGTGAAGCAAAAAGCATAGTTCTAGAGCATCCATTAGCCCACCTATAATAGGATAATCTTCATAGGCATAATCTAATGCACTCCCAACTCCAAAATAGGGACAATGCATTATAGTCTCCAATGAGTGTCCTCAAGTTATTTAGGAGAAGTACGTCATGTCCACTATCATAGTAGAACTTAGTTTTGGACACTTCATGAAGTTTGCACTTGCGGAAGTCCATGAACAATTGTAAGCCTCTCTTCTAAGGCCAACCACTCAAGTAATGAAAAATGATACTCAAAAGAAGTTTATCAATTCTAGAAAAAAATAGGAAGATGCGACGGTGAAGATTGAGCAAGTAACTATGTCTTATTCAATTGAAGCAATTGCCAAGGTATTAGGTTTACCAAATGTCGAGGCTAGTATTATCCAAATAGCTACAAGGTTCGACATAGATGCATAAAACTTATGGTTGTAGAAGGCATATGGAATCATTAAAAAGAAAAATAGTGAATTATCTATTGTTGATAAGATTTACTTCAAGATTGGGACATACCACATCTTCCCAATAAAGAGGCTCAATCAAATTTCCACTTATGCTACTAGAAAAAGCACCATTTTGATGAGGATATTCTAGACCAACATTGCTCATCTACCATTTCTAGATATACAAAGAAGATTTGAAGAGTAGAAGATGGAGATATCTACTATATCATTCCTCGATGATATTCTTTGCAAAGTCCAGAATGCATCATATGCTAAAATTTTCAAGTTAGTACCACCTAAGAAAGATCAAGTAGAGAGACCAACATGCACTGAGGCTATAGTAGGATCAACACCAGGGGCAAATATTCTATCCATAGGCAAAGAATAGGTATTACCCAATGGGTTAACCCCAACTACAAAAAGAGTAGGTCCCAGTTCTCCACTAGCACAACAAGACCATCGACTTGCAATGAGCTATCTATAGTAGATAGCAAAAATAATAAGTTTAGGAAACAGGGAAGTCTTAAGCATGTATAGAGTCAAAGATAATCCTAATAGAATTTTTTCATTCATAGGACCTATAAGTGGTCAAGTATTTTTATAAGTAGAAGAGGATGATGATCGGGCACAATAGGTTTCATGGGATGTTGCATTCTTTTAGGTGATGTTAGAGACTGAAGCAAGAGCCACCATGGTGGTAATGTAATAGCAAGATGTAGCAAGATTAGAAGAAGTCATCATTGATTATATTAAAGAATCTTTTAATATTCTTGTTGTGCCATTGGTAGATATTACTAGAGCTAAAGATGTAGAAACATTAGTAAAAATGTCAATGACCACAATAGAACATGAAGATGCACTAGAAAGACTACTGTAGAGAAGACAAGTCATGCAGAATGTTTTTGATATTTCCAAAAATATCACTACAATATAGTTAGGGTCAATAGCCATAAAAGGCAAGCTAATTATGGTAGAAATAAGGATGCAACATGCAAAAAATGAAGTGCATAGATTACAAGAAGAGTTAGCTACATTGAGAACAGAAGGACAAGATCCTACAAGACACAATGCACCAGACGAGTTGGCACTATTTAGAGATAAAATAAATTTTTCAATTGATGAGCAAACAAAAATGAATGGGGATGGAGAATGAGAAGGTAATATGGAATGCATCATATGCACATGCTAAGGTCATTGTTGCACTAGAAGAAGAAAATAAAGAAATTGCTGTAGAAAACTTAAGGTTAATGGACATAGAAAAGCAAACGAACATATTAGAATAAAGCATTCATTTGCTTAGAGGGTAGCTTACTAGAGTCAACCTTGATATAAGATAACTGGCTCATGAAAATAGAACCTTATCAATGGAAGAAGTATGCGTAGTTCAAAAAAAGTCAACTATTGAAATTAGCACATGGCAAAATGAGACAAAAATAATAATAAGAGATTTAAGGAGCATTTCAGAGATCAAGTGGGCATGTATAAGTAGATTAATGAAAAAGAAATCTAAATGGCCAAAGCCAAGATCAGTTTTATTATAAAACAAACATGTGATTGGCAACCCATCTTGGACAACCTTGCCCATCTCTATCAAGCTAAGTTGGAGAATAAAGACTTGTAGATAGAAGACTTGATAGAGTACATGGGGTTAGTAGGCAAATTAAGAACAAAGTTGAAATAATAGGTAGGTAAGGTGTATTCCATGTATGAAAAAAAGTTTGCAGATAGAAAAGATACACAATAAAAGCTTCAAATCATAAATTCTAAATTAGAAGTAGTCAAGTCTAGCTACCAAGGGTAGAAATATGTAGCAGCAAACCTGGCTAGAAGAATGATGGATTATTAAGAGCTACAAAAGATGGCTAGATACTTTAAAGTAGCAAGAACACAATTTGTAGTATGATATGTTAAAGCCAATAAAATATCTCAACTTATAATAGCAATTTGAAGCCATTTTGTTGTTTTTCATCATTAATTTGACAGATTAGTATGAGAGAAGAGAAGTTGTAGTCATTTTCAGTACATTGACAAAAGAAGAATGGTAGAGAAAAATCTTTAGCCATTATTAATTTGTTTGAAGGAGGCTGGAGTAGAAAGTGAAGCTCAATTATTACATTTGGTAACCATTAAAAGCTTGTAAATGGAAGAAATTTGTCATTTTTTTTGATGCTAATGATCTTTCGTTGCAACACCATGACTATTTTTCTTTCTTTTTTATGTGACAAACAATTACAGATGTTGAAACTGGAAAAGACCTTGCATGTTGAAGTGGAAAGACATTGTAGGTCAAAGTGGAAATGACATGCAAAAATATTTCTCATTGAAAGTGAAATGACATTGCAATTGAAAATAACTTTCTATGTTAAAAAAGAAGCAACATTGTGTGTTGAACTTGTAATGATGTTTCATGTGAAACTCGAAAAAATGTCATGTGCTAAAAGATGGAAACTTTCTTATTTTGTATTTTTAATTTAATATTCTATACATTTTATTTTGTGAAGAAGAATGAGTAATATATTTCAAAGTAACCAAATGGAAGAAGACAAACATGTTATTTCTTTGGTGACATAGTAACGTTTACAAAGAAATGGTTAAATGAGAAGGGTAGCAACAAATACTTAACTCTAGAACTATTATTAATAATAAAAAATTAACAAAATTATTTAATTCCAAAACTATTATTATTAAGACAACAGTTAAGTAATATATTATTTAGTTATATAGAAAAACTAGTAATACATTACATTAAGTAATATATTGTTTAGGTGTATAGAAAAATTGGTAAAACTAATTATTATGTTTGGTTGATGTACTCACTAACCACTAAGTTGTGTATTCAAAGAGAACTATATCTGATAACATAATCTAGTAAATGATTCTATATTACAATGGACATTATTCTAAAGGCTTTTCATGAAAGAGCACCAATCATGATAAAACCCTTGCATGATTAAAATGCATTATAAGTTTAGCATCTAGAGGAAAGTTGTAATTTTAAATCATGGTTAATTAAAAGGTACTACACGAAAGTTAGAGAAAGCAAAGTGACTAGCCTAGCTTGACTATATCATTAGCCCTTAATGGTAGAAAGGACATGATGCATCCATGGTATCAAGTAACAAATTGTAGATTTAGAGTTCATTGAAAATTAAATTCCATATTCACCCAAGATTTCCATTTTTTTCTTATCCAAGCTTTGAAAGCGAAACTTGAACATATAGCATCCCTTGATACTACATTCTCATTACCCTTGTCATGGATGAAATATTGGCAATGTTATATTGTGATTCCTTTTAAGGGAAAGAAAGTAATCACAACCGAAATTGAGTGGAGACATTAAGGTATACATGTGTGCTTTTATGAATACATCGATTTCATTGAATTATAATAAAAAATCTTAAATATTTTGTATTAACTTCTAGTTTTGATAACTCTTGATTAATAAGGGAAGACATAAGATAGGTTTGAAATCAAATGATAAGTTGGGAAAGGTAGGTTAAACATAAAATAAGCTAACTATATGTATAGCCCAAGACATATAGCCAATAGATCATATTAAAAAAAATTAGAAGAATATAATAATACATACAACCTCTTGTTTAACAAGGCAATGAGATAACTATTTGAGCCACTAGTGATTAGCTAAAGAGGAATACATGTCTTTTAATGTATCATATATGTCTTGGGATATGCTTAAAATCATATTATTTTAGATTGTAACACTTCCTTCCTATATAATAAGCTTAGGCTTATTTAAAGCATTAAAAATTATCTCAATTTTTTTAAAAAATTGGTCACTTATAAAGTTATGAGGGGTTTGATCATAAATTTAGGAGATAATGTTCTTAATTCATATAATAAAATATCATAGAATTTGAAAAATATACAATGAAGTAATTAAATGGTATATATCATTAGAAGGGTTTATACAAAATTCAACAATATGTTTAACCAACATTAAAAATGCATCCTCTTTTCTTGGAGCATATTTCCTTCTTCACATGTATTAAAGGAGATATGAATCATGTAACTCTCACCTTGAACCATTTTGTGAAATGCTAGCTTTTATTACTCGCCATGTGCTTTCAATAGTATTTGTATGAACACTTGTCACTAGGTCTTTAAAATATAGGGAGTGATTCACCATCCTATGATCAAACTAAAGTTGATAAAGCCATTCTGAATCATAAGCCTTCCACATATCACTATAAATAATAGAGCCAAGTTTAATCCATTGATAAATACTATTTATCAATATTTCTTTAGACCTATTTTGAATAGTAACAAGAAACATATTATTTGAGTTATGCTCAATTCCTCCAAATACCCAATGATCTACTATAGGTCTACCTCTGTTATATTTTATTTTTCCAAACCTAGACTCATCTATCTTTATTATTTTTCTGGACCCCCAATTTTTTGTGGATTTTTTAATAAAGAATCTACATATACATTTCTACAAAAATTAAACCAACCAACAACAATGTGTTTTAAAACTTGGTTTTGAACTTCTACATACTCATTAGAGCATTTCCAACTCCAATCATACATTATCATAAGTATTTTCTTTAATTCTAATTTTGATTTCATGAATCAAGTCCCAAAATGCATGTTTTCTTTTTTGTCACATCGAGGACATACAAATCTACATCCTTCTTCCTTTGAAGAATCTTTTTTGTTTTTTCATTACTATGTTACAATTTGAACATACTTTTTCTCTATAAAAGGCTTGATTCTTGATAGAAATCAATACAATCTTCTAATTTTTGAATTCTTTGATATAGCTATTCCCTGGTCATAGATGAAAGATCTTGAAATAAATATCACTGTCAATATTAAATACATCACTCTAGCTATTTAAAATTTTATAAAATAATTAATAAATCATACAACTAGGTAAAACTCAATAAAAAATACCATCTCAAATTGAAAATATTGGCAAAAATATTATGCAATCGAATTAATCTTATTGGTATACAAAAATCCAAAAAACAATAGTCTTATAAAAAAACATGGAAAATAATAATGTAAAATGGTGGTAAATAATGCTTAGAATTAACCCTATTAGTACATTCAATATATTCTTATTAGTTTATGGAGTTAATGTTCAATTTGAATTATAATAGCATGCATAGTTTATCATTGCATAAGGAGGAAGCCACTTACACTAGGTTTTGTTATCTTTTCTTCATAAGTGGTGGTGTGGGATTACCAAAATCCAAAATAAACTTTTTAACAATATTTCATCCCAAGATATATATAGTTAAATTTAAATTTTATAATTACCAAATTAAGAGATTTGCCACTAGACTAACACCTCATTGATTCATCATGAGATAAGGATTTATTAGCTCAATATAAATAACAAAGCTTGGAAATACTTTCTTTTCTTACTATACTATTTATAACCATTTACATTTACTACAAATTATATCCATTTTACCAAGTCACCAAGTTCTCTCTTGAAATGTATTTAATGTTGCTTCTAAAATATTTTGGCTACCTTTTCCTTTTTGTTAAGTGGACAAAGCTCCTCCCAACTTTGGCAAATACCTTAGAATTTCAGTAAAAATAGTTCTCTATGATAAATGCAATGCCAAAAGAGTATGCAATTTAAAATCACCATATGATGTGGAGGTGGATATTTCCATCTACGCTGGGACATGATTTTTTAATCATTTCAAACATATCAAAGGCTTTAGGGATGCTTGCATGGAATGGAATGCTATCACAACAAAAAAAAAGAGTGACTTATAATTGGAATTTAATTTAATTACCCATAATTGTTTTTCTATATTTCTATGTTGGACTTCTAAAAATACTAAAAGTTAACAAAAGATCCCAATAATAGAATCTTTCCCACCTCTACCATTATATTAAACCTAAGCTAATATGCCATGATTGTGTATATCCTTGCTACTAGGAAGTTGATGCATAAGATTAATTTTAGAATTCTTCTTTTAATTTTTATTTCTTTGAATTTATAACTCAAATGCTGACAAATGAAATTTAACCTTTAACTGTTGGTTACAAAAAACAAATGCATAGTATTTGATTCTTTATAAAATAAAAAATATAATAATGTTAAATTAATTTTCAATCTTACCCTACAAATTTTAAGAAAAAAAATGCAGTGGTTATTTCAATCTTAGCCTACCTACACATTGTAGTTAGAAAATGCAAAATGCAGTGATTACTCTACAAAATAAAAATTATATAAAAAAACAAATATGGGTTTGTGTACTACAATTTACTTATAGAAACAATGATGAATCAAGATAGCAAAGGAATTGGCAGCATAATTTGTAATAATTTATCATAACAACATACAAACTCTTATTCTTTTAGTAGTGCACCTAAATAAAGAAGAAGTTTTTATTATCTTAGGCCAAAATTATTGAAACATGAATGTAGACATAAAGATCAAATTTGGAAAAAAGAAGAACATTTATATAGCAGGAAGCTCAAAGTGAGTACCTTCCTTATGAGGTAGTTTTGTTTTAAAAAGGTAGATGGTAGGAATAAAAGAGAAATGTGCTTCCTTTGGAAAAAAATCAGACACGAGAGTACAACATCGGTCAACACTGGTGGAAAGAGGTTGACCAATGTCAACTTTGGTATTGTGCAATGTTCCATAGCATACTAATGTTTTGCGAACAACTAATAATACATCATATGATGTAGCATGACAACATTTTGTAATGTTGTGCTACATGGTGTAGCATGATAATATTTCACCATGATGTTTTAATAAAAAACTAGTAATACATTACTTCATGGTAATGTTTTAAGAAAAATCACTAATAAATCATATGGTGTAGCATGCCAACTTTTTACGATGTTGTGCACATGGTGTAGCATGATAATGTTTCACAGTGAGATTTTATGAAAAAGTAGTACGTTTCATGGTGACATTATATGAAAAAACTAATAATACATCACATGGTATAGCATGCTAATTTTTTGCAATGTTTGCTACATGGTGTAGCATGCTAATGTTTCATGATGTTGCACTACTGACTTAACATTTTATACAATGTTGTAGGTTGAAAGTGTAAATGACATTCCATGTAGCCAATGTTTCGTGATCACATTTTAATGAAAACTAATAATACATCACATGGTGTAGCATGCCAACATTTCATTAAACACTAATAATACATCATGTGATATATCATGACAATATTTCATGATGTTACTTTTCATGATGTTGCACCATTTAGGTAACGTTTCACAATGTTGCGTGTTGAAAGTGAAAATGACATTACATATAACTTCACATGATGTAGCATGCCAATGTTTTGCAATGTTGCACTACCGATGTAAAATTTCGTGATGTTGCATGTTAAAAGTATAAATAACATTAAATGTAACTAATACATTACATGGTGAAGCATGCGAACGTTTAAAGATATTGTATTAGCAACTTAATGTTTTACAATGTTATGCATTGAAAGTGTAAATGACATTCCATGTAACACTTGTTAGTGTTGAAAGTGGAAATCACATTCAATGGTATCGATGATAACAGTTTAGCTTGTTAGAAAAACTAGTAATACATTACATGGTGTAGCATGCCATGTTGTGCATTGAAAGTAAAAAGTACATTCCATGTTACACTCGTATCACTTAATAGTGTTGAAAGTGGAAATGACATTACATGTTAAAATGGTAACAATGTAAAGTGTAAATGATGTCATATGTTGAAGTTGTAATAAAGTGTAAGTAATGTTTAACATTGAAATGGTAACAATGTCAAATGTTAAAAGTGTAATTGACGTTATACAAAGTGGGAACAAAGTGTAAATAATGCTTCATGTTGAAGTGGTAACAATGTTTCACCTTGAAAATAGACCATGTTGCGTATTGAAAATAAGTTGAAAGTGAAAATAATGTTACATAATTAAGTAGTAACAACATTGTACAACCAAAGTAGACATGATGATAGCAGCGAATACCCCTATGCTCAAACATATGAATCACTAGGCATTCATGCATGATATGGTCAAATTTTGTGGACTTTATTTCTTCCAATACACTAGCCTATAGGAAGTGAACTTGCCCTAACATTGATTTGTTATCTTCCTACTTATACTTGTGATATGCAAAGGTATGGTTAAGTGTAATTGAAGCATATGATTTTTATTATTTTTTATGTTTTATGTTTGGGTGCTTGAAATAAAGGATGAAGGGAATGAAGTAATTTAATTGCTAATTTAATCTAATTAACTAACAAATGTCTAACTAACCCTAACATAAGCATTCATTCCCACTTTCCATACACATATAACACTCATGGGTTACCAAATGTTAAGTTGGGATTAATAAGCGTCATACGCACGTTGGAAGTGGTTGTACTTATGTGCTTGATTAATTGCTATTTAACCTATCTAGCCTAATTCCTTAATTAGATTAATTATTGAAAACATTAAAGGAAATTGCATCAAACATTAAATGCATAAATAAAATATTTAATCTAGCCAAAGTGCTACAAGGTTTATCAAAAGGTTCATCTTTATTATCGCACACATTGTCATGCTCAGATACAATAGTGCTCGAATAAAAATCCATACACTCAATGGCTCCTGTTGTGGGCACTTGGGAAAATATTCTAATTCTAGAGAAGAAAAATTGCAAGAGCTTTGCTATGCTATGACTAATATTTTTTTCAAACCATGCACCTAAGCACTATATTTATAGGCTGACACACATATCATGATATCAAATATCTAACATTGCTTCTTGATCCCTAATATTAAGGCTCTGATATCAGAGCTAGACAAAATACACTTCATCAACTGATGTTCCATATTAGTAATAATTTAAAGTAGAAATTATGTTTCACATTGAAGTAATAACAATCTTGAAATCACATTGTAACTGAAAATTCAAACTTAACTAAATGCAAACTCTTCTGCAAAATCAAACTTGTAACCAATATCAAAACACTTAAGATATTACACAAAACATCAAAAGCATTTTGTTGCCCATTATAAAAATTAGTAATACACACATTTTTCATTTTGTTACATCACATGATGTAGTATGTTTCATGATGTTGGACATTAAAAGTGCAATTGATATTCCTAGTTAAAGTGGTAACAGTTGCTAATGTTGAAAGTGGAAATGACATTTTAGGTTAAAGTGGTAATAATGTTGCTTAGAAAAAGTCAAAATGAAGTTATATTTTGAAGTGGTAACAATTGAAAGTAGAAATGATGTTTTATAGTAGTAACAATTGAAATAGAAATTATGTTTCACAACTGATAACAATATCGATATTGCATTGTAATTGAAAATTTGAACTTAGGTGAAATGAAAACCCTTTTGCAAAATCAAACTTGTAACCAGACTCAAAACACCCAACCTAAGATTTCACCCAAAACATCAAAAGAATTTTGTTGCTCGTTACAAAAATTAGTAATACATCAGATGATATAGTACATTTCATGAAGATGTTGTGCATTGATAGTGGAAATGATATTCCATGTTAAAGTGGTAACACTTGTTAATGTTGAAAGTTGAAATGACATTTTAGGTTAAAGTGGTAATAATGTCGCGTGTCAAAAGTGTAAATGATGTTATATGCTGAACTAGTAATAACATCATGCATTAAAAGAATAAATGATGTCACATGTTCTCACACATTGAAACTAGAAACAATGTCACGTGTTGAAAGTGAAAAAAATGTTTCATGGTAATTATGTCATATATCGAAAGTGAAAATGATGTTCTACATTACAATAGTAATAACATGTTGAAAGTAGAAATTACCTTTCACATTAAAGTGGTAATAACATTTGGTTGAAACTAAAAATTCAAAAAATAAAAACCTCTCTACAAAATCAAACTTATAACCAAGCTCAAAACAATTAAGATATCACTCAAAATATTAAAAGCATTTTTGCACTATATTTATAGCAAGATTTAGCTTTGCACCAATGATGACATTGTGGCTCAATATGCACACTTAAAATCTTATTCATATTTTTCATATTTTTAGTAATAATACATACAAGTTTAGTACCCACAAGTTATTCCTTCGTAAAAGGTAGCTGATCAACCATTGTTACCTTCTTTGTCTTTTGGAGCATTTATGATCTTCTTAGTTTCATCAAATTTATTTTTATGTATTATATTTTTTACCTTGATTTTCATGTATTATCTTTTTTATCTATGTAACTGATCCTTATTGTGTGGAAAGAAATGCATATTCAACCTCATATTACAAATTGACCCTTATGAATAGAAGAAAGCAAAACAAAACTCATATCCTACTTTCATATTTGATTTTCTCTATATTAAAGTGCATATGAAAAGTGTTAAGAAATGTGGATTTGTCATTTAGTGGTCCTAGGAGTTTATTAATAATGGAGCATCATGTTATTAGCTCCTTGTTCTTAGATATTTGTTACTTATTTTTTAGATGTAGTTGGTTGTTTTCTGTTAGTGTGCTTTTGCACATTAATGTATTACATGTTTTCCATGTATCATGTTGCATGTGTCCATTTGGAGTGTTGCATGTTATTCATTTGAAGTGCTACATGTTGGCCAAGTGTCGTGTTGCATGTTGTCCATATTGATTCCTAGGCCTATAAATGTGCAGCTTGTGTTTAATGTTGTGTGTGGAAGTAATCAATAATATTCTCATTTGCATTTTCTTTGTTCTCTCTATTTTTAACATATTGGTATCGAAGCCACATTAAGAGCGAGAAAATTAAGATAGAGTCTAGTAGCAATAGCTTTATTTCTATTCACTTTGTTTTGTTTTGTTTTGCTTTGCTTTGCAATAGAAACTCATAAATGACATACTTTGAGAATTTCATGCAACCTTCTATTCCTTGTTTCAATGATCATTATGATCATTGGAGCATGTTGATGGAGAATTTCCTGATATCAAAAGAGTATTGGCAAGTTGTTGATTCCAAGATAGCGAAACCAACAACAAGACAGAGAACAAAGCTAGAAGAACAAAGGTTGAAGGATCTCAAGGCAAAGAATTATCTCTTTCAAGCAATTGATTGATCGATCTTGGATATAATTCTCTACAAAGACACCTCCAATTAGATTTGGAATTTCATGAAGAAAAAAATACTAGGGGTTGACAATGGCAAGAAGAATATAACTTCAAACACTTTGCACTGAGTTTGAGACTTTACGCATGAAGTTAGAAGAGACAATTTTAGATTATTTCTCTAGAACAATGGACATCACTAATAAGATGTGAATAAATGATAACAAGATGGAGGACATTACTATAATTGAGAAAATTCTACACACAATGACATCAACATTCAATCTTGTTTGTAGCATTGAAGAATCCAAAGATATTGATGCACTTTCACTTGATGAGTTGAAGAGTTCATTAATGATTCATGAGCAAAAATTGATTTAGCAAGACAATGAGGAGAAAGCATTGTAGGATGTAATCAACCCTTTGCAAGTTTATGACGAATGTGTTGTTAGCAAACAACACTGTGATCATTTTCCAAAAGGAAAATCAGGGAGAGCAAAGAAGGTACTAAAGTTGATTGATCTAGATATTTGCAGGCCAATTACTCTAGCATCAAAAGTAGGTAAACATTATTTTATAACATTTACTAATGATTATAGTTGGAAAACTTGGGTTTATTTTTGTAAGAAAAATCTAAAACACTTTCAGTATTCAAAAACTTCAAGACATGGGTCAAAAAAGAAGTTAGCTACATGATAAAAATTCTTCACATTAATCATGGTGGAGAATACAACTCATAAGAATTCCTTAATTTTTGTGAGATGCAAGGAGTTCAAAGGTAATTGATAGTAGCGTACACATCACAACAAAATGATGTGTCTGAAAGAAAGAATCGAATGATTTTGAACATGGTGCAAAGCTTGTTAACAATGAGTGGAGTTCCAAAAAGATATTAGCTTGAAGCAGTAAACTAGAGTGTTTATGTTTTGAATAGAAGTTCCACATTTTCAATTCAAAAAGTTATACTTGAAGAAGCTTGGAATGATTGTAGAACAAGTGTTGGTCATTTTAGAATTTTTGGTTGCATAGCTCATGCTCATATCCTAGATGAGAAGAGAAGAAAGCTAGATGATAAAGGAGAAAAATGTATTTTTCTTGGTGTCAATGAACAATCCAAAGCTTACAAGCTATATAATTTTGTGACTAATGAAATTATTGTTAGTTGCGATGTGCTTTTTGAGTTCTAGGTTTGGGAAGATAATAGAGGTGGACAACATATTCCAATCAGTTTTGATGATGATAGAGAAAGGAGAAAGGACCTACCTATAGAGAGTGAGCAACAATCAAAAAATCTAGCTCCAACAAGCACACAAAGCCCACCAGCTCCTATAACTAATAAATTATCAAGGGAGCAATCTAATGTAGCTAGTAGCTCATGCTCTCAATGCATTAGAAGATGACCAGCTTGGATGAAGGATTATGAGGTACAAGGAATAAACCACAATGAAGACCCACTTACTCATTTTGATCTATTTTCATATCCAATAGCTTTCGAAGATGCTGTTAAAGAATCAAAGTGATGAAAGGCAATGGATGCTAAAATTGTAGCCATTGAAAGAACTAACACTTGGGAGTTGACAAAGATTCCAAAAGGGCAAAAGACCATTGGTGTGAAGTGGTTGTACAAAAAAAAAGCTGAAGGAAAATGGAAAAGTCAATAAGTACAAAGCATGCTTAGTAGCAAAATACTATGAGCAAGAGTTCAGGGTTGATTATAAAGAAGTTTTTGCTTTGGTTGCAAAGAATGATACAATTAGATTAGTGATTGATATGTCTATGCAAAATTCATGGCCTATCTTCCAGTTGGACATGAAATCAACATTCTTGCTTGGAGACTTGGAAGAATAGGTATTCATTGATCAACCTCCTAGTTATATTAGGACTGGAAATGAGCATAAAGTGTATAAATTGAAGAAGGCTCTATATGAACTAAAACAAGCTCCAAAATCTTGGTATAGTCAAATTGAAGCTTATTTTTTGAAGGAAGTTTTTACAAAATGTCCATATGAGCATACACTTTTTATCAAAATTAGAGATGGAAGGAAAATGTTATTTGTATGCTTATATGTTGATGATCTAATGTATACAGGAAATGATAAATCCATGTTTGAAAAATTCAAGAAGTTTATGATGATTGAATTTGATATGTAAAACCTTGGTTTGTTGCATTATTTTCTTGGAATAGAAGTTATTCAAACTTCTATTGGTATTTTTGTTTCTCAAAAGAAATACATCCAAGATATTTTAGACAAGTTTCAAATGAAGAATTGCAACTCAGTGAGCACCCCAACTAAGTTTGGTTTGAAGCTAACTTAAGATCAAGAAGGAAAGAAGTTTGACATCACACTTTACATGCAAATTGTGGAATGTTTGATGTATATAATAGCAACAAGGCTAGACATAATGCATTATGTAAGTTTAATTAGCAGATATATGGAAAGCCCAATAGAGATGCATTTATTTACTACCAAGAGGATCATTTGTTACTTGCAAGGTACAAAAAAGTTTGGGCTATTCTACAAGAAGGAAGGCAAGTCAAATTTAATTGGCTTTACTCAAAACAACTATGCTAGGGATCAAGACAATTCAAAAAAGCACTTCAAGATATGTTTTCAAACTTGGTTCATGTGTTGTTTCATGGTTCTTGAAGAAGCAACCGATTGTCACTTTATCGACCATCGAAGTTGAATTTGTAGCTGAAACTTCATGTGCCTATCAAGCTATTTAGTTGAAGAAAATTATTCAAGAGCTAAATTTCAAGTAACAAGGAGCCACAACAATTTACAATGATAGCAATTCAGCAATTAAACTTTTAAAAAATCTAGTTCTCCATGGACAAAGCAAGCATATAGATGTGAAATATCAGTTTTTAAGGGATTTGATGAGTAATGGAGTCATTGATCTCATTTTTTGTAGAAGTGAAGAGCAGATTGTTGATATTCTAATCAAGCCTCTAAAATTGGTTATGTTTTTGAAGTTAAGGAAGTTACTTGGTATTTGCACTTTGGAAAAAGCTACACAACTTGAAGTAAACTAAATGTTGAAGAGCATTTTAGTTTAAAGAAGAATGATAAGAAATATGGCTCTATCATTTAGTGGTCCTAGTCTTTAGAAGTTTGTTAATAATGGAGCATCAAGTTATTAGCTCCTTGTTCTTAGATGTTTATTGCTAATTTTTTAGATGTAGTTGGTTGTTTTCTGTTAGTGTGCTTCTACACATTACTGTGATGCATGTTGTCCATATATCATGCTACATGTCCATTTGGAGTGTTGCATGTTATTCATTTGAAGTGCTAAATGTTGGACAAGTGTCTTCTTGCATGCTGTCCATATTGATTCCTTGGCCTATAAATGTGCAACTTGTGTCTGATGTTGTGTGTGGAAGGAATCAATAAAATTCTCACTTGCATTTTCTTTATTCTCTCTATTTTTAACAAAAAAGGATGTACTTATTAATAGAAGCATTAATAAAAAATAAAAGTTACACACTTAAACATCTTTGACAAATGAAAGCCATGTTTTTAAACATCTTCAATTCACACGCTTAAATATATTTTAACATACAACTTTGAACTAGTAACAATGTTCCACATTAAAATTCGAAACAACATCACACATTTACTACTACTAAAGAGACATTATTAGCTACATAGTAATTAATTTAAAAACTACTATACTTCATTAGCTACCTTAAGTAATTAACTTAAAAGCTACTTCACATAGGACTTGAGAAGCTACATAGACTTTATAGTCTACATAAAAATTAACTTAAAGTTAGACTTTAATAGAGTTTATGAGTTGCAAAATTATTGACTTAAAATGAAAACCTAATAATTGTTAATGCCAACATTGCCCATGCTAGGCATGGGGCCATGATGAATAACATTAATCTTCAAAGAATAGTAATTCATAGATGTGTCAAGATAGGTCAAAATAAGAATAGTCGTTACCAAAATTTTCTCAAGTCATGGTGAAAATGATAGTAATGGCTATGCTAAAATTAGGATGGTAGTAATAAATTTTTAGTTGTGGACATTGTACAACATCAGTAAGAAAAACATATGTGCATGTAACTATGTTTTGGAGAAGGCTAGGCTACAAAATTTTTAATCAAAAGTCAGTGTGTCAAATTTACCTTTCATTTATTTTTTTGTTTCCAACATTTACCATTTTCAAGCATCACATTCATGAAAGGGAGTTATGGGTAGCATGTTGTAGTACAAAGAGGTGGTAGTAGCGACTCTGAATGATAGGTAGCCATGGTAAGAAAAGGAGGAACATGGAAGGAACAAGGGGGAATGCTTAGCGCTAGTGTAACTCTCGGCACCAGTTGAGGGCTAGGCAACAATAGCTTGGGGGATTGGATCTAGGGGCCTCCTCTCTCCTACTAGTCTATGTAGCAAGCAGAAGACAAGAGTGGGAGCATAGCACATGTGGTAGATTGCATGGCAGTGGAAAAGATAGGCAACGTGCATGTGGTGGCACATAGACAACGTATGGTGATAGTAGATAGTCTCTCTGGATGGTGTGTGACTATTTGACAACCACAGTTGCAACATGTGTGATTGTAGATAGTAGCAGGTGTGCACTCTAAGTGGTGGTGCAGGGTGCAACCTTCCCTCCCTTTAGCAAAGACATTAGTGACATCATACGTTGCAAAAGGTATATGCATCTATAAACTACCATGCACCAGAGACATTGATGGCAATAGACGTCTAATGGTGGCAACGATTCCATAGAGCTGTAGGTGATGGTCACAATGTAGGTTAGTTGATAGTGATAGCATGTTGCATGCAGCTATGATTGGCGGTTGACAGACAATGGAAGTCTTCCCCCCTCTCTCTCTCCACATGACAGCAGCAATTGCGATAGCATGTTCTTGTGCACAACAGGATTTACATCCTTGCTACCGCAAGGGTTTTCTACCTGGGAGCAACCATAAATGATGGTGGATGGTAGCAAAACAAATCTCTCTCTCTCCTTCTCCTAATGGCTATGAGTAGTGTCAGCATCTACAGTGATGAGACGACACAAATCAGTGATAACAACAAAGACCAAGGAAAAGTTTACAATTTATTAGTTACTGTATTTTATTTAAGTCTTGAAATTCAAGACAGTCATTCAATTTAAATTCTCCGAACTTTTTAGTTTAATTTATTTTATTTTTGAAATGTCATGTAGCCCTCTCCAGCTGAGACTATTCCTAGGTTTCTATGCCCATACAAGAGGCACCCTAGGCAATAGTCTCCTCCCAAGTGTTGGTGTGTCCAAAATTTATGCATCAATATCTTTTTGGCACTAAAAGGAAGGCCATTTTTCGAGCCTTTTGTTTTCTCATATCAATTTTTCTTCCCATTTTTTCTTGTTCCTAACTCATTTTTCGATCTTGTTTTAAAACTTATTTTTTTCGCTAAAGTCTCTATTTTCAACCCTGGTTTTAAAAAAAACTTTTGCTTTATTTTTTGAAAATTTTCAAGCCCCTTTATTTCTAATCTCAAAAGTTCATTTCCTAAAAATTTTAATGTCTCATCACCCATTTCTAATCCTTCTTTTAAAACCTTTCATTTTTTAGTCTCCTTTCACATTTGTGTTTTGGTGGTCCTTACCTAAGTCCTAACTTGGGTAAGGTGGTTTTATTTAATTATTCAATTTTAAATTTATTTTCTAAAATTTTTCACTTTACTATTTTCCTTTTAAATTTTATAAATATTGCAATTTTGTGCATTTATTTTTCTTTTAATTTTTTTATATAGCATATTTTAGTTTTTTTGGTAAAAAAAATATAATATTATTTCAATATTTTTGTTTTCTTTTACTCAATTTCAATATATAGTGAACCCTCCCAACAAGAATCACTTACCTCTGCCCCTAATCGACTAGCTAGCCATCACTTTACATTAAGGAAACAACAAGCTTCATGTTTCCCAAGTTCTATCCCTAGAAGAACTCAAACTACGATGGTAGCCAATCAACCCTTGGCTTTCTTGGTGAGCAACCCCTTTAACTTTGCCAATTATTGTGACATCCCAAAATCACTCCAAGACATTAACTTGTTCTATGATCCCACAACCCCTACTAGTGATGCCTGCTAACATATATAATGTTTTGAAACCTTAATAGGAATCCATAACATTGTACAAAATGACATAGCATGTATGGTATTTGTGACCACTTTTAGGAGCAAAGCCACCTAATGGTTTTTGATGCTCCCAAATGCCTCTATTGACTCATGGTAGGAGTTTAAAAATAAGTTCCTACTTTAGTTTGATAAGTTCACTATCCCGACCATAACATCAAGCGATTTCACAAGCTTAAGAAAGATACCTGGGGAAATTGTTCGGGATTACAACCTAAGATTCCTGCATCACCTTGCTTATGTGCCAAGTGAGATGCACCCACAACCTGATGGCATCCTCAATTTTTACTTGTCCACCATTGATCCATTCTTTGTTGATGCCATCAAATCTAATCCTAGCATAACAAAAATATAAGGAGCAATGGCTAAATCCATCAAATTAGAACAAATTTCCCTCATGAACAACATTTAAACCCAATTTGGGATGATGAGCGTTAGTAACCATATGCAACCTAGTCATCTTCCTTTACCAACTTTCCCAATGACCAATACTATGTTTCAAACTTCCACTTCCCTTCAAATGACTCAACCTATAGATAGTTGTTTTCAAGGTCCCACATATTCTTCATTTCTACCATCCAACATTGGTTTGAATAATGATCAATTGAAAGCCTTAATCTAATCCATCGTAAACCCAAATGGGATATCCAATCTGGTTGAACCTACAACTCAAAATCAGATGACCTAGATATTAACTTCACTATAGAAACTTTCAAATGAAGTAGTTGAATTAAAGCAGAACAACAACAAGGGTACTATACAACCAGAAAAGCCAAGTACGTCAATCAATGATGATTAGTGTTATATTGTCATTTCCATAACACTAGGCAACACTTTAAAAAAATTTGTCCTCAATTTCTAGCACTATATGGTGACAATGCCTAGAGTCAATAAAATGGAAAACACCCTGTTATGGTCCTTAATGTACCTCATGAGACAGAAAATGAAGAGTTTTCTTCATTGGAACAAGTTATGGTAAGCAACCCTAACCCACATAATGCTTTCTACCGTAGACTTACTGAAAATATGAACAACACACAACAATAAACTAGAAATAATCCTTATACTCCTCCAAAAAAAAGAGTTCCTAGTCAAAACATACAAACAACTAAATTGGGTCATCCCAAGTAAATACCCCAGAATGATTAAACTTCCCTTCTTTACCTAGAAGAGCCCCACCTCAACAGGAAGCCAAAGATGTAGATAAGACTTATGATCTAGTTGATGATTTGAAAAGAGTTAAAGCCAACATTTTGATGTATGATTTCCTACACTTTAATGAAATGAAAAAGATGCTTCAAAATATAATTCATACACCTAAAATTGAAAAAGAAAAATCCCTGATCCCCAAAAGGCAAGTTCCCTTTGCAGAAAGTCCTAACATGTTATCAGTACAAAATGCAAACAATTCCATATCAAGCAAGGAAGATCAACCTCCTTTCCTAATAACTTTGATCATTTTAGAAAAGAATGTCCATAATTTTTTGATGGATTTTGGCAACACTGTTAGTGTCATGCCTCTTGAGGTATGCAAGGCTTTAGGAGAACAAATGATACCACAAACGAAAAGTGTGATTCAACTTGATGGATTTGACATACCTATAGTGGGATCATTAAAAGGAATGAAAGTGAAACTTAAATAATACCCTACATTTACATGTTACATAGATATCTTAATAGTTGATATGTTACCCACCTATGGTGTGCTCTTATCTAAGATTTTTGGAGCCAAGTTTGGAGGCTTCTTTAGGTTAGATTTCTTAGAACTATTAATCTCTATCAAAGGGAAATCTAAATATATGATTATACCAAGAGAACCCTTTTATAAACAAGTGATAATGACTTTTGATCAATAGAGTAAATATCTGGGAAATCAAAATACCAACCCTTTTGTTGGAGTGGTTGAGCTAGGACTTCGCGAATATTTGATGAATGATGATATAGGTGAATCTCTAGGAATAAACCCTTTTTCATACACATATTCTATCCAATATTATCAAGGTTTTAGAGAGTGTGAAAAGGTGTATGAAGATACTTTGCTATACCACCAACATGATGGAAGAACCTTTCTTTTCGATGACCCACCACTATTAGGAAATGATAAGGACATAAGTGAGATTCTAACCAATGAAATATTAGAAGATGAGCCAAATTTTGATGATGATCATTGCTACCTTGATCAGAGGACCGATTTTTTAGATTTCACTAACTTAAACATTTGAATACTAAGAGTGGATAGTGCCTCTTCCAAGAAAGGATGTGGAGCAGGAATAATGCTTATACGTCTTGGTGAAGCTCCTATCCTTAAAGCCATTAATTTTACACAACCTATAACTAACAACATCGTCAAATATGAAGTACTTATACATGGGATCAAACTAGCTCAATACTACAACTTATCCAAACTTAAAATCTACAATGACTCCCAATTAATAGTAAATCAAGTCAATGGAACCTATGATGATAAAGATGTCACCATGAAAGCATATAAAGCTTATATTCTTGAGCTCTTTAAAGATTTTGAACATGTAACCATCAAACATATACCAAGAAAAGAAAATTACGTTCTTGATGGGCTAGCCCAAATGTCCACAACTTTGGATGTCCCATTTAAACATCATGCTTGGGATTTAGAAATTATTACTGAAAAGGTGAAGTCCTATTCTATCCCTGATAATGTCTTTTCCTTTCAAATGTTTGATGACAATGACTATGTTTGTAAATTTCTATTTTCGAAAGGAAAATTTAGTGATCAAAGAGATATATCAAAGGATGTTGTGTTCTTGAACAGAATATCTCTTGAAACATTATTTGATGACTTGCACACTAAGACCATTGACTTATCTAAAAACACTAACTCACAAATGTTAGTTGAGATCGAAATAATTCATATTCAAAAGAAATGAAGACAATACCCTATTAAAATGGGAGTTTGTTTACATCTAGATGAAAGACAAAGCCTAGTTGAATTACTACATGAGTTTAATGATGTTCTGGCCTAGACTTATGAAGACCTTAGAACTTTTAATCTATTAGTGATGACACATACAATTCTCCTTAGGCCAAAACAAAAACCATTTAGGCAAAAAATCAGACCTGTAAATCCAAAGATTGAATTCCTCATGAAAGTAGAAATCAACAAGCTTCTAAAATCCAATATTATTTACCTAGTGAGATACTCCAGTTGGATATCAAACTTAGTGCCTGTTAGGAAATGTACTGGTGAGTTAAGGTTATGTATTGATTTTCATAACCTTATTACTTCTTGCATTAAGGATAATTATCCAGTCCCTCTTATGAAGGAGCTATTGCAAATTGTGAATGGCACCCAAATGTATTCCTTTTTGGATGGGTAATTAGGATATAACCAAATTTTAGTAAGTAAAAAAGACCAATATAAAATGCATTTTATGACAAAATGTGGAACTTTTTAATTTGCTAAAATTCCCTTTGGCCTCATAAACGCTTGTTCCACCTTTCAAAAAGCTATGAACAAAACTTTCGAGGGGCTAATTAGGAAGTGCATTATTATCTACCTAGATGACTTAACCATTTTCTCCAAAGATCAGGGTACACACCTTAGAGACCTTAGAAACATTTTTATAAGATGTAGGTGATTTAGAATCACCTTGAATGCAAAGAAATTCATCTTCAAGATTCAAAGTGGTAAATTTATGGGTCATATAGTGACTAAAGAAGGGATTGTAATTGATCCTGAGCTGGTGAATGTAATTTTAGAAGTACCTTACCCTTTATTCAAGATAGATTTAAGGGCTTTCTTTGGGAAAATTAACTTCATTAGATGATTTATCCCCATCTATGCTAAATTAGTTAGACCATTGAATGAGATGCTTAAGAAAGATAGTAATATGCACTGGATAGACAAAAGAAAGAATGCTTTCCTCATTATTAAAGAGGCCATTATATATGCTCCTATTGTGGCTTCTTCTTGGTATGAAAATGATTTCCACTTATATGCTTTTTTCAGTGATGTTACTGCCACTGCTATCTTGACTCAAGACGTAGTTGATCTAGGTGAGAGACCCATAGCTTTCATGTCTTCACCTTTAAAGAATGTAGAATTAAAATACTCACCTGTAGAGAAGAAATTGTATGCTGTAATAAAAGCCTTAAAGAAATTTTGCTACTACTTGTTAAATGTAAAGGTCTTTGTCATTGTCCCTAACTGAACCACCATTGCTTTAGCCAAATTACAAAATCCTAGCAAAAAACATGCTAAATGGGTTATGAATTTGTAAGAATACAATATTCAATGGAAGGTAGCCAAGTTAGTTAGAGGAACTGGTCTTGCAAAGCTAACTGCCAAAGCCTCAACTTCAGAAAGTTGGAATGCACTTGAAGATAAAGAATCAATCCCTCTTCACATATTATCCATTGATGAGGAAAATGATATCCCATTTCCTCCTAATCAATTGTATGATCCATGGTATGGTGATATTATATTTTATTTAACCTTTCATTGTTGTCCCTCCGATTTACCTAGATATAAGAGAAAGATTTTAATATCAAAATGTTTTAAATTTGCTCTAATAAGTGGTGAACTATTTAGAAAGAATTTCCAAGGAATATACCTTAAGTGCGTGAACTAAGAATAGGCTAACAATGCTCTAAAACAACTCCACGAGGAAGGACATATAGGATACCACTCTTTAGTCCATAAAATCGTGAGGGCTGGTTATTATTGGCCTACTATGATTACTGATGCTCATAACCTAGTTAGAACTTGTGTCCAATGTCAAATATTTAAGGGTAAAGATCCCAAGAGTTCAACCCCTTTATAGCCTATAATAGAAACTAGACCATTTACACAATGGGTTTATATTTTATTGGAGTGATCAATCCTTTGTCTACTACCCTACACAAATTTATCTTAACAGCCACTGATTATTGCACATGTTAGTTAGAAGTGAAAACAACTAAAACTGCATCATCTCATGAGGTTATTCACTTCTTAGAAAATGATATAATCTCTAGGTATGGGTATCCTTACGCTTTAGTAGTTGAAAATGGACTTGCCTTCATCTCCATAGAGTTTACAAATTAGGCTAGAGATCATGACATCATTATCAAGGCGATAACTAAATATTATCTAGAGCATAATGGTTTGGCTAAGTCCTTTAACAAAATTATATTAGATGTAATTAAGAAAATGATGGTCAAAAGCCCATGAACTTGGCATGAAAAACTGAAATGGGCAATTTGGGTAGATAGGGTTCATTATAAAGAATTGATCAAGACTACACCATATGATTTAGTGTATGGAAAAAAACCAATATTGCCAATTAATTTGCATATTCCTACATATCAGTTCTTCTTAGACTATTTACCAATTGACGAGAATCCAATATTATATACATACGACATTTGGAATCTAGAGCTTAAAAGGGTCAAAGCGATTGAAAATCTGTGTAGTTATCAACAAATTCTCAAAAAATGGTTTGATAAGAAATATTTAACTAAAGTGTTTCAAGTAGGCGACTTGGTCCCTAAGAGGGATAGAGCATCTAGTTAGACCAGCCCTCAAACTAAGTTTTCTTCTTTGTGGTCTAGTCCATTCGAAATTACAGACGTCGTTGGCCCCAATGCGCACAAAATTGCTAATTTGCAAGGACATAAGTTACATAGGAACTTTAATGCATTTCATTTGAAGCATTTCTACCTAGGTGCCCCATGTGGACACCTAGTAAATTCTTAGTTGCATGTTTTCTTTCCCCTCATCATGCATTTCATTTGTATATAGTTACATTTGCATATTATCTTTACATTTTCATCATCTCTTTCCTAGCATATTGGTTTTGGTTTGATTTATGCTTTTCATATGATTTTAATAATCATTATGGTCGTTTGAGTTATTGGGCATTGGGTCATTGTAACACCATTGGAAAATAATGTAAGTATAATGCTCTATATATCTATTACATAAAATCTCCTTATATTATATATTTCAATAATGTAATGATTCGTCCCAATCTATTTCAAGGCTTTAGTTTTATTGGTTATGTTGGATTATGGAGGAAGGGATTTATGCTACTTATCATGTAACCATCATGGTCATGTGAGTGTAGAATAAGTGACGTTGGAGAATAGTTACACACTATTACTAGGTGGCCTTGGAAAATGTCATTTTCCTTTTCATAAGCCCTAGCTCTCAAGTGTGATGATTCATGGCTACCTTGTGATCAACAAGGTGAAGTGTATTCATCTTCACTTGAGAACCCTTAGCCACCCAGGAGACCTGCTATGATGCCATCAGATTATAACTAAAGGCACATACATGAGGGCTGAATTGCACCATGGGCAAAGTTCCGAAAGGACCATGTTCTCTGGCAATGCAGCTAATTGGTTAGAGTCGTGTTGTAATTCCTATCTTGAGAATGAAGTACACCATGAGCAAAGTTTTCTCAAGAAAAATAAAGAAAAAGAAGAATGAGGATCATGTTCATTGGCAATGTAATCAGTTCTTGAGTGTGATGGAGTCTAACAACAATTCTCACCCTAGCCTACATTTTACTTTTCCCTGAAATTCAAAAGAAAAGAAAAGAAAAGAAAATGATCCCTTTCACCCATCCCCTTTATAAATAAAAAAAAGGAAAAAGTCCCAAGGAAAAATCTAAAAGTTGCAACTAACCATGATCTAACATGAGCTTGTCCTCCTCATGAGGTTTGGCGTAAGTCTTATGCTCAAAGTAGTTTACATATCTTTTACTCTTATCCTATGAGAAGATTGGGAATGAGATCTTAATTATTTTACTTTATATATATCTATATGTATCTATGTAGTTAAAGTGATGATTTATAAAGAGTATATATTTTGGTCTTAATTAAATAATATGGTAAGGTAAGGGTGGCCCATGTCTAGTTTTGTCTTGATTATATCATTATTTTTAATCATTTTTAGATCAGTATAGTTCACTTTTGAATTTTAAATTGTCTATTTTATGATTTTTTCGATCATCTATTTATTGCATCTCCATTTTAAAGTTTCTATGGTTTCACTATCCTTGTACTTGAATGTAAATTCTAGTTTGGGGGGCTAAGTGTTGATGCCAACATCGCCCATGCTAGGCATGGGGCCATGATGAACAACATCAATCTTCAATGAATAGTAATTCATAGATGTGTCAAGATAGGTCAAAATAAGAATAGCTATTACCAAAATTTTCTTAGGTTATGGTGAAAATGGTAGTAATCGCTAGGCTAAAATTAGGATGGTAGCAATATCTTTGTAGTCATGGACATCGTACAACATCTGTAAAAAAAACATATGTGCATGTAACTATGTTTTAAAGGAGGCTAGGCTATGAACTTCTTAATCCAAAGTCAACGTATCAAATTTATCATCGATTTATTTTTCCATTCCCAACATTTATTGTTTTTAGGCATCACATTCATGATAGGGAGTGATGAGAAATGCATTGTAGTAATCGACGTGCAATGGACATGGCAAAGAGGTGGTAGTAGCAGCTATAAATGATAGGTAGGCATGGTAAAAGAAGAAAGAACAAGAGAGGAACAAGGAGGAACTCTTAGCACCAAAGGAACTCGGCACTAGTTGGGGGCTAGGCAATAGTAGCTTGGGGGATCGAACTTGGGAGCCTCCTCTTTCCTCCCAGTTTTCGTAGCAGGTAGACAATAGTGTGGTAGTGTAGCACACATAGCATAGTGCACGGTAGTAGCATAGGCAGGCGATGTGTGTGTGGTGGCATGCAAACAACCTACAGTAGCAATAGACAGTCTCTTTGGATGGTACATGACTATCTGACGGTGGCACGTGACTATTTGACGGCTGCAGTTGTAGCGCGCATGACCATAGACAACAGCAGGTGTGTGCTCCAAGTGGCAACATGGGGTGTAGCATCCCCTCCCTTTAGTAGAGATGCTAGTAGTAATAGATGCATCTGTAAACTGCCATGTGTTAGAGACATAGATGGTGAAAGATGTCTGATGGTAGTAGTGGTTCCACAAAGCTGCAGGCGGGTGTCACGAGATGGCTCAATTGATAGTGAGAGCGCATTGTAGGTAGCTATGACTGGAGGGTGGCAAACAATGAGAGTCTCCCCCCACCCTCTCTCTCTCCATCACAACAACAATTGTAGCAACATGTCCCTATGCATAGCAAGGTTTGCATCCTTGTTGCAACAAGGGTTTTCTGCCTAGCAGCAATCGCGAACAACAACTGTTGGTAGTGGAATAGATCTCTCTCCCTCCCTCTCCTAATGGCTAGATGACACAAACCAGGGACAACAGTAAAGACCAGGGACAAGTTTACAATTTATTACTTACTATATTTTATTTAAGTCTTGAAATTTAAGAGAGTTATTAAATTTAAATCCTCTTAATTTTTCAATTTAATTTATTTTATTTTTGAAACATCACATAGCCCTCTCTAGCTAAAACTATTCCTGAGTTTCTGTTCCCATACGAGAGGTGCCCTAAGCAATAGTCTCCTCAAACGAGTTTTTACCTAGGTGTTAGTTCATTTAAAATTTATGCATCAACAATAACGAATTCAAATTGGAAACAACATTGCACATTGAAAGTAGAAATGATGTTGCATCTTGAAGTAGAAACGATGTTGTGTGTAGCATGTTAAAAGTAGAAATGATATTAAGCATTGAAAGTATAAATGATGTTGTATGTTAAAGTGGTAACAACATGGTGCATTAAAAGTAGAAATGATGTTATAGATTGAATTGTTAACATCACATGTTAAAATTAAAAATGATATTACACGTTGAAATTAGAAATAACATTCTACATTAAATTAGTATCAATGTCACATATTGAAATAGAAGCAACATTGCCTTGAAAGTGTAAATGATGTTCCACGTGAAGTAGTCATAATGTCAGTGAAACATGATATTTCACGTTAAAGTGGTAACAATACCTTGGTGATAAAAATGATGTTTCATATTGAAGTGGTAACAACGTTGCATTTAAACAACTTTGTATTTAAACTAAAAATTTGAACTTGCAGAATCAACCTCAACCTATAACAAACCTTAAAACGCCTAACATATTGCTCCATTTTCCACTACAACTATAGAAAGATTTAGGTTTGCACCAAAAATGACATCATCTCTTAGCATGCATGGTCAAAGTCTTATTTTTTTTGATATTTTTTACCAATAAAACATACAAGTCTTGCACTTTCAGGTTACATGTAATAGTCGTAGTCAATTGGTCAACCACCGTTACTTCCTTTGTCTTTTGCAACATTTATTATGTTGTTGGGTTCATTGAATTTCTATTCATGTCTTATCTTTCTTGCCTTCGTAAGAAACCTATGAATAGAATGCTGCATCTTTTACAAATGTTTATGAAAGAATTTGAAATTCAAAGCTCTATAATTAAATTTTTTAACAAGTATTTCATAATTTCATGTTGGCCACATGTTAGTTTTTGGAGTTGGCTTCTAGGACATTATACTGCGTTGACAATGGTTAACCACCTAGCCATATGTTTTCTTCTACAACATATTAAGTATATTAATGCAGTTCTTTTGGATAAGACTGCATTGCATATTTGTATGAATACCAAGCCATGGATCTATGTAAGGATGATAAAATATCTTATTGAAGGATATAATTTTTTTAAATGCTTCTATGATTATAAGTCCCTCAACCATAAATAAGGTTTTCAAATTATTAATTTTTAGTTCATATAACACGTTTACTTGGTATAATATTTGGAAGTAAAATCAAATTGCCAACTATTAAATAAAACAAGTTTATCTTTAAGAGAGTTACATGGTTATTTTAACCCATATGAATGAAATTGTTTTATGGTTAAATAAATTATGAAAATTATACTAACAAAAGAGAATAAATGATAATAACCCTACTTTGTATAGTAAAATCAAACCAACAACTATTAATTAAAATAAGAGAGGTAGTTACATGGTTATTTTAACTTTCCCATAACTGAAATTGTTTATAGGTAAAGAAATTATGAAAATTTTACTAACAAAAGAGAATAAAGGATAATAAATCTACTTTGTACTCATATGGACTAGAGATAATAAATGTGTATCTTGTCAATGTCATTTCTTATATTTACTTTAGCAACAATTTTAGAGTGAATACAACTATCTCTACATCAAATATTTGAATGTAAATAATAGCATGTAAATGGGCTTAATAATAGACAAGCTAAGGGTTGAGTACCTTTGTCATGTCTAAGACTCACTTTTGTAAGACCACAACTTCAATATTAATTTCTTGTTTCTAGCCTAGAGAATATTGGTAGCATCAAATGTCTTGAAATATGTGAAGAAATAATTGAATCTTGTTATCACTTTTTATACTACATTTTATTAACAAATACATAGCATATATTCCATGAGCCAAGATTACTTTAGAATAACTATAAAATGGAAGAAAGATTTTTAAAATGAAATTTAGAAGATTTGGAAACCAAGTCTTACAAAATCTCTAATTATAGATGTCCTTAATATTTCCAAAGGTCAAAATATAAAAAATTAACAATGATTAGATCAAGAATGTTAGATATCTAGAATTTTATTAAAGAATCATATGTCATCAAAGACTATCAAATCATATAAAAATCTAATTCAAACTAAGAAGAGGGCATTTGGTTGATAGACAAACTAATTCATTATAAATGATAAATAAGGATCTCAAAATTTCTTAACATTAATTCTAATCAAGAGAAGAACATATTCTGTTTTCTCTCAAATTTTTTATCAAGCATTACTTCATAATAATGGCAAAATGAATGAGTTTCATGATAATCTAATGTGTATTTCTTTTGATAACAAAATGCAAGAGATAGAAAGACTAGCATAAAAAAAAGCTACTTATATAAATAACTTATATGAATAAATGCTTAAATGAGGAGGGCCATTAGTATGGAATGCTACCTAGAAGAAGTTAAATTTGGTTGTGCAAGTTGGACTAGAAAATGAATAGTGCACTAATAAAGAAATTATGCCCTTCAAAAAAAGAGAAAAAATAATATAAATAATGTTAGACTAATTGGAATTAGTAATATTTTTGCCAAAAATTCTGGCACTATTTTGGAATTCATCTTTGGAATGTGGGCTAGAAAAAATTAAATACATGCAACAATTGGAATTTAGGTGGTAGGATTTCACTATAGATTATCTCATCACTTAAAAATATTTATTTACTTTGTATATTGTTTTCTAAATTCTATGATTCTATCGACAGGAGTGAAGGCAACAGGAGCGGAGGCAGGAGCGGAGGCCACAGGAGAGGAGGCAAGCGGGACGGTCGGACTGGTAGACACGGAGACAGTGGGGGAGAGGTAGATGGATAGAGACTTCAGGGAATGCTGTAGAGATGGAACAGCGCTGAGGATCAAAGTCAGAAGCCTAGACATAGACACTTTGGCAAGATTGGAACGCAGCCTGATAGGCAAATTTGTGTCTGAAGGGGCACAACCTCGCATCGATCTGATCCGGCGCTGGGCCCAAAATGCTTGGGGGTTAAACATGATGACAGTTACCTACCTGGCAAGTGACCACCTCCTATTCTATTTTGACTCTATGGAGGAGCGCGAGCAAATCCTGGTGGGGGGCCCTTGGTTCTACAGGGTGCGCGGGCTGGCGTTGGCGCCCTGGAGCTCACTGGGACCCAGTTCTGTTTGAGCGAGCACCGATTTGGGTACGGCTGTATGGCCTTCCCCTTGAATACTAGTCGCCAGTGTTCCTACAATCATTGGCAGATCTGTTCAGTGAGTTCATCAAGTTTGATCCCTCCATTGCCGTTATGGATCACCTGGGTTTTGTGAGGTTCTGCGTCTGGCGACCTCTCCTAACTAAGGAGCCAGTCGAGGAGCTAGTTCTTATCATTGACCTCGACGAGGAGAGGGTCCGGGTTCTGTTTGAAAACTAGCCGATGGCTCAACCCCAACAGAGGGGAGCTTGGACGGGGAGCGACTTGGGCCACCCAGATTGTCGCACAGCCACACCAAATGACGGGTGGCATTTTGTCAAAAAAAGGCCAAGTTGCCAACAAGAAACCGTAGGCACCCAAAGGTGAGGCTCGACGTCCAGGGAGGGGACCCACTTCACAGGGAGCGGCCCCCAAGGCTAGGGGAACTCAAGGGTTTCCTGCGTCCCACAGGTGGCCACTCCCTGGTCCTGGAGGACAGCAGGAACAACTATTAAAGGCCTCTCACAGGGAGGGGTTGTCAAAGATAGGTCCGGTAGCCACGCCCAATGTGATAAGTAAGTCCTATATCCACGCGCTAGTAGGGACCAGGGCTTAGGACTCCGCGGGGGTCCAGAAGTCGCACACGCAGGCAGGAGCCGAACCGCGGCAAGGCTTCCATGGTACACCCTGCACCCCTAGGTCGGAGGGGGCGGGCCCTTCCCAAGGTGGTCTATCCCCACCACCGGTCACGGACTAGATTAACACTAGTCGGGGATCGACGTGGCCCAGCTCCCCTCACGAGGGGACGAGGAGCCTGCACAAACATGGAATGACGGTCTCTCTTCCCGTAGCCAAGGTAGGATGACCGGACAACCACGCCCGCCGGCACAAGGCCACGTAGCTTTTCGTTGATTTGGGAGTGCAGCCCATGCTCCAGGAGGTGTATCAGCGTCCCATATCTCCATGAAGGTCCTTTCCTGGAACTATGGGGGCCAGGGTACCCCATACAAAAGGCATACCCTACATTGTATGGTGCGAGATGAGAGATGTGACATTGTATGCCTGCAAGAAACAAAACTTCAGCAGAAGGATGCTTAGGTGCTCCAGTGGTCGGGGTGGCATAGCCACCTAGCGCCCAGCAGGGGACACGCGGGTGGCCTCGCGGTCCTCTCCAGGGTGGACTCGTACGTCCTGGATATGTCCGACTGGTGCATCATGGTGCACCTACCCAGGCCGGACGTATGGGTTACCAATGTTTACGGCACCCAGGACTGGCAGCCACGCCTTCAAGAGCTATCTCGGGTAGCGGGGTTGGTCCCCAACAAGGCGAGCTGGTTGTTGATTGGTGATTTCAACCAGCGGCTCTTCAGCTGGGAGAAGATCGAAGACAATTTGGCGAAGCCCCCAGGGGAAACCGAAATGCTCACGCTGTTACAGCCTAATGACCTGATTGACATGGAAATCACGGGTTGCAAGTACACCTGGAGCAATCGTAGGAAAGGTGCCGTGAGGGTTCAATCCCGTATTGACTAGATGTGGGCCAATCAGAAGTTACTGACCGATTGGATATTCATGCCTACGGAGGTGCTCACATGGCCTCTGACCACTAGCCCATCTTCTACTAGCTGGAGCGGGGTGAGTTC
Source organism: Gnetum montanum (assembly GCA_015680685.1). Lineage (NCBI taxonomy): Eukaryota > Viridiplantae > Streptophyta > Gnetopsida > Gnetales > Gnetaceae > Gnetum > Gnetum montanum. Next base: position 462,869 of record MNCI01022113.1, on the reverse strand, counting down.
CAGCGCCCCCATCCCTTCCGATTTGAGTGCACCTGGATACGCAAGCCGTGGCTAGGGGAATTGGTGTAGGACATCTGGCAAAACTACACAACCTCGGTGGACCCCCGCGATTTCCTGAAAGATGGGTTGATGACCCTCAAAAAGAAAATTAAAAATATCTGCACTACAGAAAAATACAGCTTCAAAGTTTGCCGTAGTCAGCTCCAGGCCAAACTGTAGGATATTCAGGTGCAGCAGGAGCATCAGGAGCAAGGGGCAGACCATACAAGAGAGGAACTCACCGTGCAGGCTGAGCTTCAACTTCTGCACCACAAGGAGGAGGAATACTGGTGCCAACGGGCCTGTGTGCAGTGGCTGAGGGCAGGGGATCGGCACACGAAATTCTTCTTTGCTACCACGAAGGGGCACCGCGGAGCCCAGCATGGACCGATGCAGCGCCTCATGCAGGGAAAATTGCATCATCGCTCTAGCACTGACAGCCTCCTGCAATACTGGCAACAGGTCTGGAAATGGCAGCTGAAGGACCCGGTTTCCATGCCAGTGGAAAAAGTTCTAAATCCGATTGATAATTTCCGGCTCCTGCAGCCATTCTCACGCTAAGAGCTTCACGATGCGCTGCAGCAAATGTTGACAGACAAGGCGCCAGGGCCATATGGCTAGCCCATTGAATTGTTCCATGAATTCGAGGACGTCCTCGGGGCGAACCTGCTTGACACTTTCAACCACATGCTGGCGTGGTGGTAGGTCTGAAAAGAAATTAACTGCTCTCGTGTCGTGTTGCTCCCGAAGACGAAAAATCCCACTTCCCCAGGCCATTTCCACCCCATTGGTGTCTGCAACTCCCTACTGAGGTTATTTTCTCCCTTGCTTGTTGCCAGACTATGACCGCTCATGGCTTACCTTGTGGGCAAGCACCAGGCCATCTTTATGAAGGGACATCACCTGCAGGACCAAGTCCTACTACTTCAGGAAATTCAACGCTCGCTTCGGGTGGCCAAACTACCGGGCCTCTACATCAAGTTAGACATTACCAAGGCCTATGATTCCGTCAATTGGGATGCCTTGAGATCTGTGTTACACTCTAAAGGATTTGACAAAGCTTTTGTCGATCTCTGCCTGCAGATCCAGCAGGGAGGACGGTACTCATTGGATATTGATGGGCAGCTATGGGGCTTCCATGGGATCGGACGCGGGCTTCGTCAAGGAGATCCTTTCTCCTTGCTCCTCTTCCTGATGATGATGGACCTCCTTCAAACTTACTGTACGGAAGAAGGGGTCTAGGGGATAAATATGCACGGCATCCCATGCCTCACTGCCCATTACATGGATGACACCATGATCTACACCAGGGCCACAGTTCCGCAGGCCAGGGCATTAATGAAGGCGCTAAATTGGTTGCACCAGGAGGTGGGCCTGGCACCCAACCCCAGGAAGTCAGCTTTATATTTCACCCACACTCATCCTTCGATGCGTAGCAAAGTCATCCAATTCCTGGGGATTCTCCCGGGGAGGCGGATGACAAGTATCTGGGCGTTCCCATGCATAACAGGCATAGACAGCAAACCTGGCAGTCGCTCATTGCGTGAATTCAAAAACGTACGACACACTAGATGAATAACTTCCTGTCCCGAAAAGGAAAGATTTTCCTGGTGTCCGCTATGTTGGGGGCCATGGCGAGGTTTTTTGCCTCGATGGCCTCTCCTCCCTTAGGTGTTGTTGCAAAAATCGACCAGATTATTCACAACTTTTTGTGGTTTGGCAGCAAGGGGGGCAAAAAGATGCACCTGTTGGCATGGGCCAAAATCGCACGGTCCCGTTTTGTGGGGGGGGGGTTGGCATCCTCCCCTTCACACTGGAGGCGGCCTTAGGTCGTCAAAAACTCCTCCAGTGACTGTCCACAAATGAGGACCCCTTCCTCTGGGTTCAGATCCTGAGGAAGAAATACTGTCCCTGGACGATGGTCAATTCTGACTCCCACATTTGGAGGCAGCTCTGCACATAGGTCAGATCGATGGGCAGCGCTGAGGAGATCTCCCTGCTCCCCCGTCAGCTCCTTCAGAAACAGTTCCCAACTGATCCGTGCTAGATGCGGCTTTGGAAGGGCATCCTGCTGGAAAAAATTCAAACGTTTGGGTGGCTGATCCTCCACCAGGCTCTCCCCGTTCGCGCCGCTCTGTAGTCACGTGGCCTGGCTATCAGTACCCTATGCCCTCTATGTAATCAACATGCAGAAACACTGCAGCACTTCGTGCATGAGTGCCACGTGACTACGCAGTTATGGAGAACGGCGGGGCTCCACACTCTAGATTTCTTGGGTAATTTGCTGATGCTGGCGGTGCTCTGGATCCTGTGGCGGGCCAGGAATGATTGCATTTTCAAAGGGACGTCACTCCCTCCTATGAGCATTCTCTCTAACAGGATTCGTAAGCTCTGGCATGAAATTACCACCACAATGGACCCTCCCGCCACCTTTGAGCCACCTGTTGCTACCCTCCAGCGTCGCCCAGACCTTTAGCGTTGGGTATTGCGCATGAGGTGGACCCAAATTCTGTCCAAAATGATGGCAGACCCTGAGATGGACACTCAGCCCTTCTACGCGAATTGGGGTGAGGAAACTACTGTATTCAGGGGTCGCCATATTACTATTACAGTCGAGTCGGTCGCAGCCGTGATCGGAGCACCCATCAAAGGTGCTCACATCCCCCCAGACGTTGGTTCACACACAGCGGATGGTGAGTTGGGCCCCACCTCCAAGACTGCTAACGGGCCTATCAGGGGGACGACCCTCTCTCCAGATTGGGCGGCGGCGACGGAGTTGGTGGAACGGTGTTTCATACACTCTGGGTCGCATCATAAGCTAAAAGGGGTATATTTTAGGTTCCTCCATTACATGCGCAGCCGAGTCAAGACAGCCCAGTACTAGCAGCAACTAATTCCAACCCCATGTCTCCCGGTTGGTAGCCGGTGAGGGAGGGCATGGCGCCTGGGGGGTGTCCTTCAGGAATGTTCATTTTCTAACCTCTGGGGATGGGTTGGCCGTCCGTCGGTTGGGGTGCCCGTGGCGGGGTGGTCCTTGGGGTTCTCCGGGTGTTTTACTTGGCTGGAGTGGGGCCAACGGCCCTGGCCCGCACTGTACAGTTGTATAGCCTCTTTTTTTTTTGGAATATACATACGCTCAACCTTTTTCAAAAAAAAAAAAGGTTCTATGATTCTATCATTTGAAATAAGTTATGAAGGTGCTTTAGAATTTTAGAAGTTACCACCTCACTATTATTTGTCATCTAATAACTTTATAAAGAGATATGTATTTAGATTTCAAATGGGCAAGAAAAGATTTTATTTGATAATTTTATTGATGTTAAACAGGGATGTTCTCTTTCTCCTACTTTATTTAGGCTTTTTATTGATGAACTTGAAGAGTAGATGCATAAAATACCAACTTAATTTACAATTATAATTAAATATAGACCTATTAAACTTCTACTTTATGTTGATGATGTTGTCTTGATTTCAAATTCAATAGAATGATGCTAGCAAATGCTTAATATTCTTGATAATTTTTTGTAGCATTTGGAAATGAAAGTTAATGTTCAAAAAACTAAAATCATGATTTGTAACACGTGTAGTGATGAATAAATTTACCATAGAAAATGAACATGTAGTCATAACTTCTTCATACAAATATCTTGGCCAAAATGCTCCTGTAATTAGAAATAGAATCAGTGCATTACTTAAAAAGTTGCAAGTGGTATGAAAGCCTTATTTACTTTAAAAGTTAAAAATAAAAAGGAATTTATTCTAGCTCAGGATATATGAAAATAAATATATCATCTAATCGTTCAACCAACTATATTTGATATGTGTGTTGTATGAAGTTCTACTCTATCAAATAAATATTGAAAACAAATACAAAAAATTCAAAGAAAATAAATATAAAAGATTCAAAAGTTTTTTTTTGCTTGATGAATTTTAATTGAAGAAATAGAAACAACATGATGTTATGTTTATTATAGTAGAGATAATGCTCTTAGAAGTTAAGCTATTTGGAAGTTTATAACCTACACTCATATTTTTAATTTTTTTTTATAAATACCCTGATGATGTAAACCCATGATAAAGGGTCACTTCATGGAGATATTCTATATCTTAATAAATAGAATAATTGAGGGTACATTTTTTATCTTGATCTTAAGCAAGTTAGCAAATTAGAAAAACAAGAAATATTTGAACAAGTTAAGGAAAGTTTAGAAAGAAAAAAAAAAACATTAATATTTCAATAGTATTAGGGAGTGTTTAATTCAAAGGAAAACTATTTATTTATCATTTGCGATGCACACTTGGTAAAGCATAAATGGGATGTGGTCATCTAAAAGTTGAAACAAGTTGATGGCTCAATATTTCTCATGAAGAATGAATATACTATATATACAGTACACATAGTATTGAAGATAAATATTACAAATTCTTGTAATGTTCTACTTTTGAGTAAATTAGATATGGATAGAAAATTAGGATTGCAAATTTGATTGATTTGTTCCAAAAGTTATTAAGTACACTTTGTAATTTTCTTAATAATGTTTTCAAGATGCATAGTATATATGTCTACAATCCAAAAGATCTAGAATGTCTAATTTAATTAATTTGTTCCAAATTTTATCGAGTACACTTTGTAACTTTCTTAATAAGTTTTTCAAAATTCATAGTATATATATCTACTATCCAAAAGGTCTAGAATGTCTAACGATATAATAGAATTTCAAATTAAAAAAAAAAACAAACAATGTAAACATTTTTAATAGAAAAACAATAGTTAACTTAATACAGAATAAGAGGAAGCATTCGATGAGTTGACTTTTCTCTCACCAGATGTATGATAATTTAGTTGAGATGATGATTTTTCATATTCCACGGTACTTTTCAAAGCGACGCCTAATTGCCCTTGGCTTTTGGGCATTTCATGATGTTTTAGGTTATTGTAATTATTATTGCGTGGGTAAACTGTTTGTGAAGTTTCGTCTGCGTGGTAATGGTGTTCTGGATATTTTCTGGAGAGCTTTTTGCGATGACTCGCCACAATAAAAGCAGTTTTTGGTACACACTGTGCAAAGAATGACTGGATTGTACGAGAGGAAGACTCATTTGCGATGCAGAGATGATAGGTTGGCGGCAGGGGAGAAAGCTATCGACGTTTGGCATTTTCGAGAGAGATCTTGACTACACCTGGCCCTCTGAATGGATGTTTGGCGGAGCAGTTGATCCCGGTCCAATTATATTACCTGCATTTGGATCAGCAGCGTTGTTATCGTCATCCCAATTGTTGACAAGAGAGAGTGTGAATCCTCAGCGATTTATCATCATCATGTGTAAGAGCAGCAATAAGAACAGTAAAGAACAAAAAAAAAAAAAACTAAAAAGCAATGAAAGTCCAAAGACCAGTGACAATGAAGGCTCTTGCAGAGCAGACAGCCGTCGTACGATGGTCTGATCTCTTGTCATGTCTTTTAATTCTAAATTTACCTACATGAATATGTTTATGATTATAGTAGTAAACCAACCATTTCTTTATTTTATTCTGTTTAGAATATGCATCCCATAAATTCTTGATACACGTAAGAAATGTTATTTAAGGCTTCTAGCTTCAGTGACCTTTGGAAATAACGAGCAAAATAACGAGCAACATGGATAAACTGTCACTTTCTAAATTTTCAGGAGTGGATAGCGTGTGATTGCGGACAAATTTTCAGGGGTGGATCGTGCTGGATTAGGGGGCGTGCTGAAAATTGCAGGGAAAATTGCATCATCGCTCTAGTGCTGAAAACCTCCTGCAATACTGGCAACAGGTCTAGAAATGGTAGCCGACGGACCCGGTTTCCGTGCCAGTGGAAAAAGTTCTAAATCCGACTGATAATTTCCAGCTCCTGTAGCCATTCTCATGCTAAGAGCTTCACGATGTGCTGCAGCAAATGCTGACAGACAAGGCGCTAGGGCCATATGGCTGGCCCATTGAATTGTTCCATGAATTCGAGGACGTCCTCAGGGTGAACCTGCTTGACACTTTCAACCACATGCTAGCGTGGCGGTAGGTCCGAAAAGAAATTAACTGCTCTCGTGTCATGTTGCTGCCGAAGATGAAAAATCCCACTTCCCCAAGCCATTTCCACCCCATTGGTGTCTGCAACTCCCTGCTGAGGTTATTTTCTCCCCTGCTTGTTGCCAGACTGCGACCGCTCATGGCTCACCTTGTGGGCAAGCACCAGGCCACCTTTATGAAGGGACATCACCTGCAGGACCAAGTCCTACTGCTTCAGGAAATTCAACACTCCCTTCGGGCAGCCAAACTACCGGGCCTCTACATCAAGTTAGACATTACCAAGGCCTACGATTTCGTCAGTTGGGCTACCTTGAGATCTGTGTTACACGCTAAAGGATTTGACAAAGCTTTTGTCGATCTCTGCCTACAGATCTAGCAGGGAGGACGGTACTCATTGGATATTGATGGGTAGCTGTGGGGCTTCCATGGGATCGGACGCAGGCTTCATCAAGGAGATCCTTTCTTCTCGCTCCTCTTCCTGATGATGATGGACCTCCTTCAAACTTACTGTATGGAAGAAGGGGTCCAGGGGATAAATATGCACGGCATCCCATGCCTCACTGCCCATTACATGGATGACACCATGATCTACACTAGGGCCACAGTTTCGCAGGCCAGGGCATTAATGAAGGCACTAAATTGGTTGCACCGGGAGGTGGGCCTGGCACCCAACCCCAGGAAATCGGCTTTATATTTGAGCCACACTCATCCTTCGATGTGTAGCAAAGTCATCCAATTCCTAGGGATTCTCTCGGGGAGGCGGATGACAAGTATCTGGGCATTCCCATGCATAACTGGCATAGACAACAAACCTGGTAGTCGCTCATTGCGCAAATTCAAAAACGTACGGCACACTGGATGAATAACTTCCTGTCCCGAAAAGGGAAGATTTTGCTGGTGTTCGCTATGTTGGGGGCCATGGCGAGGTTTTCTGCCTCGATGGCCTCTCCTCCCTTAGGTGTCGCCGTAAAATCAACCAGATTATTCACAACTTTTTGTGGTCTGGCGACAAGGAGGGCAAAAAGATGCACCTGTTGGCATGGGCCAAAATCGCACGGCCCTGTTTTGTGGGGGGCGGGGGGGGGGGGGGGGGGGGGGGGGTTGGCATCCTCCCCTTCACACTGGAGGTGGCCTTAGGTCGTCAAAAACTCCTCCAGTGACAGTCCACAAATGAGGACCCCTTCCTCTGGGTTCAGATCCTGAGGAAGAAATACAGTCCCTGGACGATGGACAATTCTGACTCCCACATTTGGAGGTAGCTCTGCACATAGGTCAAATCGATGGGCAGCGCTGAGGAGATCTCCCTGCTCCCCCGTCACCTCCTTTAGAAACAGTTCTCAACTGATTCATGCTGGATGCGGCTCTGGAAGGGCATCCTGCTGGAAAAAATTAAAACGTTTGGGTGGCTGATCCTCCACTAGGCTCTCCTCGTTCGCGCTGCTCTGCAGTCACATGGCCTGGCTATCAGTACCCTATGCCCTCTGTGTAATCAACATGCAGAAACACTGCAACACTTCGTGCATGAGTGCCACGTGACTACACAGTTATGGAGAACGACGGGGCTCCACACTCCAGATTTCTCGGGCAATTTTCTGACGTTGGAAGTGCTTTGGATCCTGTGGTGGGCCAGGAATGATTGCATTTTCAAAGGGACGTCACTCCCTCCTGTGAGCGTTCTCTCTAACAGGATTTGTAAGCTCTGGCATGAAATTACCACCGCAATGGACCCTTCCGCCACCTTTGAGCCACCTGTTGCTGCCCTCCAGTGTCACCCAGACCTTTGGCGTTGGGTATTGCGCATGAGGTGGATCCAAATTCTATCCAAAATGATGGCAGACCCTGAGATGGACACTCAGCCCTTCTACGCGAATTGGGGTGAGGAAACTATCGTATTCAGGGGTCACCATATTACTATTACAGTCGAGTCGGTCGCAGTCGCGATCGGAGCACCCATCAAAGGTGCTCACATCCCCTCGGACACTGGTTCACACGCAGCGGATGGTGAGTTGGGTCCCACCTCCAAGACTGCTAACGTGCCTATCAAGGGGACGACCCTCTCTCCAGATTGGGCAACGGCGGCGGAGTTGGTGGAACGGTGTTTCATACACTCCGGGTCGCATCATAAGCTAAAAGGGGTACATTTTAGGTTCCTCCATTGCATGTGGGAGGGCACCCCCATTAACCTCCCATTGTTTCTCTGGGAGTCCCTACAACGGAGGCGTCTTGGTAGGCATCCCGGGGTGATTCGTGCCCTGTGGCTGGCCACCCCCACCATCCCGCTTCAACCAACTAATGCGAAGCAGCCGGAACAGCAACAGGAGCGAACGCAGCGGGTTTTCAGGGGTGTCACTATGCAAAACATGATCACCCCCCACAACGCTAACCAGGAACTGGTTCCCCTGAGACAGACCTAGGAGGAGGAGAGGCAAGAGCTTAAAGATGGAACCGCTGGCATCCCCGGGGAGCAAATCCTGACCCTCCCCACACTGTGTTGGCTTAAGGGTGCCCTCAACAATCATAAGACCATCGCCCAGATTATTGAAGAAAGCCGCCGCTGTTGCGCAGCTGAGTCAGGACAGCCCAGTACTAGCAACAACTAATTCCAACCCCATGTCTCCCGGTTGGTAGCCGGTGAGGGAGGGCATGATGCCCGGGGGGTGTCCTTTGGGAATGTTCATTTTTTAACCTTTGGGGATGGGTTGGCCATCCGCCGGCTGGGGTGCCTGTGGCGGGGCGGTCCTTGGGGTTCTGTGGGTGTTTAACTTGGCTGGAGTGGGGCCAGCAGCCTTGGCCCGCGCTGTACAGTTGTATAGCCTCTTTTTTTTTTTGGAATATACATACGCTCAACCTTTTTCAAAAAAAAAAAAAAA